>JAZDUA010000534.1:0-417500 GCA_038098605.1 Gryllus longicercus
TCTACTTGTATACGGAATAACAGATGGCAGGGCCGGAAATTCAGATTTTTCGAAATTTGGCACGTAGGGGGGGGTCGCTTTGAATTTTGCGATTTTGGGCTCGGACTTTGTTTGTCGTGTATCTCGGAAACTATGCGTCGGATTGAAGTTTAGTTTGCACCGCTGAATTTCTTTTAATGTGCTCTACTTGTATACGGAATAACAGATGGCAGGGCCGAAATTCAGATTTTTCGAAATTTGGCACGTAAGGGGGGGTCGCTTTGAATTTTGCGATTTTGGGCTCGACTTTGTTTGTCGTGTATCTCGGAAACTATGCGTCGGATTGAAGTTTAGTTTGCACCGCTGAATTTCTTTTAATGTGCTCTACTTGTATACGGAATAACAGATGGCAGGGCCCGAAATTCAGATTTTTCGAAATTTGGCACGTAAGGGGGGGGTCGCTTTGAATTTTGCGATTTTGGGCTCGACTTTGTTTGTCGTGTATCTCGGAAACTATGCGTCGGATTGAAGTTTAGTTTGCACCGCTGAATTTCTTTTAATGTGCTCTACTTGTATACGGAATAAACAGATGGCAGGGCCGAAATTCAGATTTTTCGAAATTTGGCACGTAAGGGGGGGTCGCTTTGAATTTTGCGATTTTGGGCTCGACTTTGTTTGTCGTGTATCTCGGAAACTATGGCGTCGGATTGAAGTTTAGTTTGCACCGCTGAATTTCTTTTAATGTGCTCTACTTGTATACGGAATAACAGATGGCAGGGCCGAATTCAGATTTTTCGAAATTTGGCACGTAAGGGGGGGTCGCTTTGAATTTTGCGATTTTGGGCTCGACTTTGTTTGTCGTGTATCTCGGAAACTATGCGTCGGATTGAAGTTTAGTTTGCACCGCTGAATTTCTTTTAATGTGCTCTACTTGTATACGGAATAACAGATGGCAAGGGCCGAAATTCAGATTTTTCGAAATTTGGCACGTAAGGGGGGGTCGCTTTGAATTTTGCGATTTTGGCTCGACTTTGTTTGTCGTGTGTCTCGGAAACTATGCGTCGGATTGAAGTTTAGTTTTGCACCGCTGAATTTCTTTTAATGTGCTCTACTTGTATACGGAATAACAGATGCAAGGGCCGAAATTCAGATTTTTCGAAATTTGGGCACGTAAGGGGGGGGTCGCTTTGATTTTGCGATTTTGGGCTCGACTTTGTTTGTCGTGTGTCTCGGAACTATGCGTCGGATTGAAGTTTAGTTTGCACCGCTGAATTTCTTTTAATGTGCTCTACTTGTATACGGAATAACAGATGGCAGGGCCGAAATTCAGATTTTTCGAAATTTGCACGTAAGGGGGGGTCGCTTTGAATTTTGCGATTTTGGGCTCGACTTTGTTTGTCGTGTATCTCGGAAACTATGCGTCGGATTGAAGTTTAGTTTTGCACCGCTGAATTTCTTTTAATGTGCTCTACTTGTATACGGAATAACATGTGGCAGGGCCGAAATTCAGATTTTTCGAAATTTGGCACGTAAGGGGGGGTCGCTTTGAATTTTGCGATTTTGGGCTCGACTTTGTTTGTCGTGTATCTCGGAAACTATGCGTCGGATTGAAGTTTAGTTTGCACCGCTGAATTTCTTTTAATGTGCTCTACTTGTATACGGAATAACAGATGGCAGGGCCGAAATTTCAGATTTTTCGAAATTTGGCACGTAAGGGGGGGTCGCTTTGAATTTTGCGATTTTGGGCTCGACTTTGTTTGTCGTGTGTCTCGGAAACTATGCGTCGGATTGAAGTTTAATTTGCACCGCTGAATTTCTTTAATGTGCTCTACTTGTATACGGAATAACAGATGGCAGGGCCGAAATTCAGATTTTTCGAAATTTGGCACGTAAGGGGGGGTCGCTTTGAATTTTGCGATTTTGGGCTCGACTTTGGTTTGTCGTGTGTCTCGGAAACTATGCGTCGGATTGAAGTTTAGTTTGCACCGCTGAATTTCTTTTAATGTGCTCTACTTGTATACGGAATAACAGATGGCAGGGCCGAAATTCAGATTTTCGAAATTTGGCACGTAAGGGGGGGTCGCTTTGAATTTTGCGATTTTGGGCTCGACTTTGTTTGTCGTGTATCTCGGAAACTATGCGTCGATTGAAGTTTAGTTTGCACCGCTGAATTTCTTTTAATGTGCTCTACTTGTATACGGAATAACAGATGGCAGGGCCGAAATTCAGATTTTCGAAATTTGGCACGTAAGGGGGGTCGCTTTGAATTTTGCGATTTTGGGCTCGACTTTGTTTGTCGTGTATCTCGGAAACTATGCGTCGGATTGAAGTTTAGTTTGCACCGCTGAATTTCTTTTAATGTGCTCTACTTGTATACGGAATAACAGATGGCAGTGGCCGAAATTCAGATTTTTCGAAATTTGGCACGTAAGGGGGGGTCGCTTTGAATTTTGCGATTTTGGGCTCGACTTTGTTTGTCGTGTATCTCGGAAACTATGCGTCGGATTGAAGTTTAGTTTGCACCGCTGAATTCTTTTAATGTGCTCTACTTGTATACGGAATAACAGATGCAGGGCCGAAATTCAGATTTTTCGAAATTTGGCACGTAAGGGGGGGTCGCTTTGAATTTTGCGATTTTGGGCTCGACTTTGTTTGTCGTGTATCTCGGAAACTATGCGTCGGATTGAAGTTTAGTTTGCAACCGCTGAATTTCTTTTAATGTGCTCTACTTGTATACGGAATAACAGATGGCAGGGCCGAGAATTCAGATTTTTCGAAATTTGGCACGTAAGGGGGGGTCGCTTTGAATTTTGCGATTTTGGGCTCGACTTTGTTTGTCGTGTATCTCGGAAACTATGCGTCGGATTGAAGTTTAGTTTGCACCGCTGAATTTCTTTTAATGTGCTCTACTTGTATACGGAATAACAGATGGCAGGGCCGAAATTCAGATTTTCGAAATTTGGCACGTAAGGGGGGGGTCGCTTTGAATTTTGCGATTTTGGGCTCGACTTTGTTTGTCGTGTATCTCGGAAACTATGCGTCGGATTGAAGTTTAGTTTGCACCGCTGAATTTCTTTTAATGTGCTCTACTTGTATACGGAATAACAGATGGCAAGGGCCGAAATTCAGATTTTCGAAATTTGCACGTAAGGGGGGGTCGCTTTGAATTTTGCGATTTTGGGCTCGACTTTGTTTGTCGTGTATCTCGGAAACTATGCGTCGGATTGAAGTTTAGTTTGCACCGCTGAATTTCTTTTAATGTGCTCTACTTGTATACGGAATAACAGATGGCAGGGCCGAAATTCAGATTTTTCGAAATTTGGCACGTAAGGGGGGGTCGCTTTGAATTTTGCGATTTTGGGCTCGACTTTGTTTGTCGTGTATCTCGGAAACTATGCGTCGGATTGAAGTTTAGTTTGCACCGCTGAATTTCTTTTAATGTGCTCTACTTGTATACGGAATAACAGATGGCAGGGCCGAAATTCAGATTTTTCGAAATTTGGCACGTAAGGGGGGGTCGGCTTTGAATTTTGCGATTTTGGGCTCGACTTTGTTTGTCGTGTATCTCGGAAACTATGCGTCGGATTGAAGTTTAGTTTGCACCGCTGAATTTCTTTTAATGTGCTCTACTTGTATACGGAATAACAGATGGCAGGGCCGAAATTCAGATTTTTCGAAATTTGGCACGTAAGGGGGGGTCGCTTTGAATTTTGCGATTTTGGGCTCGACTTTGTTTGTCGTGTATCTCGGAAACTATGCGTCGGATTGAAGTTTAGTTTGCACCGCTGAATTTCTTTTAATGTGCTCTACTTGTATACGGAATAACAGATGGCAGGGCCGAAATTCAGATTTTTCGAAATTTGGCACGTAAGGGGGGGGTCGCTTTGAATTTTGCGATTTTGGGCTCGACTTTGTTTGTCGTGTATCTCGGAAACTATGCGTCGGATTGAAGTTTAGTTTGCACCGCTGAATTTCTTTTAATGTGCTCTACTTGTATACGGAATAACAGATGGCAGGGCCGAAATTCAGATTTTTCGAAATTTGGCACGTAAGGGGGGGTCGCTTTGAATTTTGCGATTTTGGGCTCGACTTTGTTTGTCGTGTATCTCGGAAACTATGCGTCGGATTGAAGTTTAGGTTTGCACCGCTGAATTTCTTTTAATGTGCTCTACTTGTATACGGAATAACAGATGGCAGGGCTGAAATTCAGATTTTTCGAAATTTGGCACGTAAGGGGGGGTCGCTTTGAATTTTGCGATTTTGGGCTCGACTTTGTTTGTCGTGTATCTCGGAAACTATGCGTCGGATTGAAGTTTAGTTTGCACCGCTGAATTTCTTTTAATGTGCTCTACTTGTATACGGAATAACAGATGGCAGGGCGAAATTCAGATTTTTCGAAATTTGGCACGTAAGGGGGGGTCGCTTTGAATTTTGCGATTTTGGGCTCGACTTGTTTGTCGTGTATCTCGGAAACTATGCGTCGGATTGAAGTTTAGTTTGCACCGCTGAATTTCTTTTAAATGTGCTCTACTTGTATACGGAATAACAGATGGCAGGGCCGAAATTCAGATTTTTCGAAATTGGCACGTAAGGGGGGGTCGCTTTGAATTTTGCGATTTTGGGCTCGACTTTGTTTGTCGTGTATTCTCGGAAACTATGCGTCGGATTGAAGTTAGTTTGCACCGCTGAATTTCTTTTAATGTGCTCTACTTGTATACGAATAACAGATGGCAGGGCCGAAATTCAGATTTTCGAAATTTGGCACGTAAGGGGGGGTCGCTTTGAATTTTGCGATTTTGGGCTCGACTTTGTTTGTCGTGTATCTCGGAAACTATGCGTCGGATTGAAGTTTAGTTTGCACGCTGAATTTCTTTTAATGTGCTCTACTTGTATACGGAATAACAGATGGCAGGGGCCGAAATTCAGATTTTTCGAAATTTGGCACGTAAGGGGGGGTCGCTTTGAATTTTGCGATTTTGGGCTCGACTTTGTTTGTCGTGTATCTCGGAAACTATGCGTCGGATTGAAGTTTAGTTTGCACCGCTGAATTTCTTTTAATGTGCTCTACTTGTATACGGAATAACAGATGGCAGGGCCGAAATTCAGATTTTTCGAAATTTGGCACGTAAGGGGGGGTCGCTTTGAATTTTGCGATTTTGGGCTCGACTTTGTTTGTCGTGTATCTCGGAAACTATGCGTCGGATTGAAGTTTAGTTTGCACCGCTGAATTTCTTTTAATGTGCTCTACTTGTATACGGAATAACAGATGGCAGGGCCGAAATTCAGATTTTCGAAATTTGGCACGTAAGGGGGGGTCGCTTTGAATTTTGCGATTTTGGGCTCGACTTTGTTTGTCGTGTATCTCGGAAACTATGCGTCGGATTGAAGTTTAGTTTGCACCGCTGAATTTCTTTTAATGTGCTCTACTTGTATACGGAATAACAGATGGCAGGGCCGAAATTCAGATTTTTCGAAATTTGGCACGTAAGGGGGGGTCGCTTTGAATTTTGCGATTTTGGGCTCGACTTTGTTTGTCGTGTATCTCGGAAACTATGCGTCGGATTGAAGTTTAGTTTGCACCGCTGAATTTCTTTTAATGTGCTCTACTTGTATACGGAATAACAGATGGCAGGGCCGAAATTCAGATTTTCGAAATTTGGCACGTAAGGGGGGGTCGCTTTGAATTTTGCGATTTTGGGCTCGACTTTGTTTGTCGTGTATCTCGGAAACTATGCGTCGGATTGAAGTTTAGTTTGCACCGCTGAATTTCTTTTAATGTGCTCTACTTGTATACGGAATAACAGATGGCAGGGCCGAAATTCAGATTTTTCGAAATTTGGCACGTAAGGGGGGGTCGCTTTGAATTTTGCGATTTTGGGCTCGACTTTGTTTGTCGTGTATCTCGGAAACTATGCGTCGGATTGAAGTTTAGTTTGCACCGCTGAATTTCTTTTAATGTGCTCTACTTGTATACGGGAATAACAGATGGCAGGGCCGAATTCAGATTTTTCGAAATTTGGCACGTAAGGGGGGGTCGCTTTGAATTTTGCGATTTTTGGGCTCGACTTTGTTTGTCGTGTATCTCGGAAACTATGCGTCGGATTGAAGTTTAGTTTGCACCGCTGATTTCTTTTAATGTGCTCTACTTGTATACGGAATAACAGATGGCAGGGCCGAAATTCAGATTTTTCGAAATTTGGCACGTAAGGGGGGGGTCGCTTTGAATTTTGCGATTTTGGGCTCGACCTTTGTTTGTCGTGTATCTCGGAAACTATGCGTCGGATTGAAGTTTAGTTTGCACCGCTGAATTTCTTTAATGTGCTCTACTTGTATACGGAATAACAGATGGCAGGGCCGAAATTCAGATTTTTCGAAATTTGGCACGTAAGGGGGGTCGCTTTGAATTTTGCGATTTTGGGCTCGACTTTGTTTGTCGTGTATCTCGAAAACTATGCGTCGGATTGAAGTTTAGTTTGCACCGCTGAAATTTCTTTTAATGTGCTCTACTTGTATACGGAATAACAGATGGCAGGGCTGAAATTCAGATTTTTCGAAATTTGGCACGTAAGGGGGGGTCGCTTTGAATTTTGCGATTTTGGGCTCGACTTTGTTTGGTCGTGTATCTCGGAAACTATGCGTCGGATTGAAGTTTAGTTTGCACCGCTGAATTTCTTTTAATGTGCTCTACTTGTATACGGAATAACAGATGGCAGGGCCGAAATTCAGATTTTTCGAAATTTGGCACGTAAGGGGGGGGGTCGCTTTGAATTTTGCGATTTTGGGCTCGACTTTGTTTGTCGTGTATCTCGGAAACTATGCGTCGGATTGAAGTTTAGTTTGCACCGCTTGAATTTCTTTTAATGTGCTCTACTTGTATACGGAATAACAGATGGCAGGGCCGAAATTCAGATTTTTCGAAATTTGGCACGTAAGGGGGGGTCGCTTTGAATTTTGCGATTTTGGGCTCGACTTTGTTTGTCGTGTATCTCGGAAACTATGCGTCGGATTGAAGTTTAGTTTGCACCGCTGAATTTCTTTTAATGTGCTCTACCTTGTATACGGAATAACAGATGGCAGGGCCGAAATTCAGATTTTTCGAAATTTGGCACGTAAGGGGGGGTCGCTTTGAATTTTGCGATTTTGGGCTCGACTTTGTTTGTCGTGTATCTCGGAAACTATGCGTCGGATTGAAGTTTAGTTTGCACCGCTGAATTTCTTTTAATGTGCTCTACTTGTATACGGAATAACAGATGGCAGGGCCGAAATTCAGATTTTTCGAAATTTGGCAACGTAAGGGGGGGTCGCTTTGAATTTTGCGATTTTGGGCTCGACTTTGTTTGTCGTGTATCTCGGAAACCTATGCGTCGGATTGAAGTTTAGTTTGCACCGCTGAATTTCTTTTAATGTGCTCTACTTGTATACGGAATAACAGATGGCAGGGCCGAAATTCAGATTTTTCGAAATTTGGCACGTAAGGGGGGGTCGCTTTGAATTTTGCGATTTTGGGCTCGACTTTGTTTGTCGTGTATCTCGGAAACTATGCGTCGGATTGAAGTTTAGTTTGCACCGCTGAATTTCTTTTAATGTGCTCTACTTGTATACGGAATAACAGATGGCAGGGGCCGAAATTCAGATTTTTCGAAATTTGGCACGTAAGGGGGGGGTCGCTTTGAATTTTGCGATTTTGGGCTCGACTTTGTTTGTCGTGTATCTCGGAAACTATGCGTCGGATTGAAGTTTAGTTTGCACCGCTGAATTTCTTTTAATGTGCTCTACTTGTATACGGAATAACAGATGGCAGGGCCGAAATTCAGATTTTTCGAAATTTGGCACGTAAGGGGGGGTCGCTTTGAATTTTGCGATTTTGGGCTCGACTTTGTTTGTCGTGTATCTCGGAAACTATGCGTCGGATTGAAGTTTAGTTTGCACCGCTGAATTTCTTTTAATGTGCTCTACTTGTATACGGAATAACAGATGGCAGGGCCGAAATTCAGATTTTTCGAAATTTGGCACGTAAGGGGGGGTCGCTTTGAATTTTGCGATTTTGGGCTCGACTTTGTTTGTCGTGTATCTCGGAAACTATGCGTCGGATTGAAGTTTAGTTTGCACCGCTGAATTTCTTTTAATGTGCTCTACTTGTATACGGAATAACAGATGGCAGGGCCGAAATTCAGATTTTTCGAAAT
The DNA here is from genome assembly GCA_038098605.1 of Gryllus longicercus. Taxonomy (NCBI): domain Eukaryota; kingdom Metazoa; phylum Arthropoda; class Insecta; order Orthoptera; family Gryllidae; genus Gryllus; species Gryllus longicercus. Next base: position 8,166 of record JAZDUA010000534.1, read on the forward strand.
TTGGCACGTAAGGGGGGGTCGCTTTGAATTTTGCGATTTTGGGCTCGACTTTGTTTGTCGTGTATCTCGGAAACTATGCGTCGGATTGAAGTTTAGTTTGCACCGCTGAATTTCTTTTAATGTGCTCTACTTGTATACGGAATAACAGATGGCAGGGCCGAAATTCAGATTTTTCGAAATTTGGCACGTAAGGGGGGGGTCGCTTTGAATTTTGCGATTTTGGGCTCGACTTTGTTTGTCGTGTATCTCGGAAACTATGCGTCGGATTGAAGTTTAGTTTGCACCGCTGAATTTCTTTTAATGTGCTCTACTTGTATACGGAATAACAGATGGCAGGGCCGAAATTCAGATTTTTCGAAATTTGGCACGTAAGGGGGGGTCGCTTTGAATTTTGCGATTTTGGGCTCGACTTTGTTTGTCGTGTATCTCGGAAACTATGCGTCGGATTGAAGTTTAGTTTGCACCGCTGAATTTCTTTTAATGTGCTCTACTTGTATACGGAATAACAGATGGCAGGGCCGAAATTCAGATTTTTCGAAATTTGGCACGTAAGGGGGGGTCGCTTTGAATTTTGCGATTTTGGGCTCGACTTTGTTTGTCGTGTATCTCGGAAACTATGCGTCGGATTGAAGTTTAGTTTGCACCGCTGAATTTCTTTTAATGTGCTCTACTTGTATACGGAATAACAGATGGCAGGGCCGAAATTCAGATTTTTCGAAATTTGGCACGTAAGGGGGGGTCGCTTTGAATTTTGCGATTTTGGGCTCGACTTTGTTTGTCGTGTATCTCGGAAACTATGCGTCGGATTGAAGTTTAGTTTGCACCGCTGAATTTCTTTTAATGTGCTCTACTTGTATACGGAATAACAGATGGCAGGGCCGAAATTCAGATTTTTCGAAATTTGGCACGTAAGGGGGGGTCGCTTTGAATTTTGCGATTTTGGGCTCGACTTTGTTTGTCGTGTATCTCGGAAACTATGCGTCGGATTGAAGCTTGAGCCTTGTCCTAAATGTTTTTCAGCTAGTCTTTTTCCAAATGTTATTTTTATTTCATTAATAACATGCCTTGTTGCTGTGGTTTGATATTTATTAAAAAAATATAATAAATGTAAATGTTAATTTTTTGACTTGTATAATTCAGTTGCAGATCCTGTCGGAGGTGTTTGTGTTGAGGAGCAGTGGGAGTTTCCCCCCCCCCCCCTGGCTAGGGGTGGTGGCATAGAGGTAATCCGTGAGAGCGTGGAGCGTGGAGCGTCGGAGCAAAGGAGCTAAAGGAGCGACACAAGACACAGGCACGGCCGGCTGGCTGGCTGCACCTGTACTCCCAGCTGATTACATTAATCTAATAAAGTTCACCTTCAATTCCCAAGTAGTCTCTTTCCTGCTTTTCTTTAACTTCCTTTTAAGACCAGATAAAATTGTTTGAATGGAAATAAACTTAAGGGAACTTGGGAAGAAATGTGAGCAGATGCTAAAGGGAACTCATGAGAAGCTATTAAACCAGGACAGGAAGAAACTTTGAATCATGAAAACTATATTTTTTATATATTTGGCAGCCTAGGGCATTACGCCCTGAGGAAGGTCACAGAATTGCCACGCAAACTTCAGCACGTTTGCCATGGATGCGGCATCACCATGACAGCCAATTAAATACAGACTCTAGCTGCGGAAGCTTGCGCTCTCATCAAAACTCCATAAAACTTGGCCAACATGTTTAGCCAGACACTGAGCAATGGTATGACTACATATTTTATTAAGGGATCAAACCAGTGAAAATTCAAGAGAACTTTGGGCAGAACTTCAACTTTGAAGGAAACTTACAAATTTATCTATCTGCGGTAAGCATTCAATGAAACTTCAGTAAAATGTTTACATGCACATGCTAAGAAATGGAAGGTATTCAATTAACTTTTATCAATTATTGAGCCAAATAAACTTTAGAAAACAAAGTTGTCTGAAGTTTCCAGGTAAGAAACCTTAAATGAAATTTGGGCAAAATGGTTATTATACACACTAAGCAATAAGAACACTTATGCCACTTCACTAAACTACTCCTGCAATTAAGGTGAGTAAACCATATGAAGAAAAAACAAGACAGACAAGAGACCATATGAAGAAAAAACAAGACAGACAAGAGACGTAAACACCAATTAACAAAAAAAAAAAAAAAAAAAAAAAAAAACAACCTGTGGACACAAAGGTTCATTAGGCACTTATCTTTAGGGATGTCAAGGTTAAGAATTAAGAATTATAGAAAAATTAACATTTGTTTACTTTAATGTAAGTAGAGTTGGAATGTAAAGATATTTTAATCTTTCATTGATGCACACATTTTCAACATTTTAAATACAGAAACCAAAATACTTATTTACAATACACAAGTTTTCTTCCATCTTCAACCAACAAGCTGACTTTCTAACGCTTTCTCCTTTACACACATAATCTGTGAATACAAGAAAAGATAACTCGCATTAATTCATTACAATACAAATCATTTTCAAGTGAAAGCTATTTCAACATCATAACCTCTCATATGACCTCCCTGAATTCACACTATTTCATGTCGCACGTAATCACACAATCAATCCTCTATAACACACATCCAAAGGAAAATGATACCTACCAACCATCTACAAACCACTACAAACACCCACTATAAAGCAAACCTACAGCTAAATATCACTCGTAAAAACTGCAGAATCAAACTAATAAACTTTAATAAACCTCGTACACTCCCATAATCTAGATACAGTAATCAACAAGACAACTAGGCAATCCAAGAACATCCAAACTGCAATAGACCAAATCCTCATGGGCAAAACAAAACACGCATACACCCACACTAATAATACAGCTATAACTACCAACCATCTACAAACCACTACAAACACCCACTATAAAGCAAACCTGCAGCTAAATATCACTTGTAAAAACTGCAGAATCAAACTAATAAACTTTAATAAACCTTGTACACTCCTATAATCTAGATACAGTAATCAACAAGATAACTAGGCAATCCAAGAACATCCAAACTGCAATAGACCTAATCCTCATGGGCAAAACAAAACACACGTACACCAACATTAATAATACAGGGCTCAGTGACCATAATGCACAAATACTCACTCACTCTTTCTCTCTTAAAACAAATTCCACCTCACTAAAAGCAAATCCAATAAAGGAGACTAAAAAATTTGCAAAGAGAAAGAGCACAAAAAACTCACACTCATTTCACCAGTAACAAATGCATCATGGTCAAGTATATATGAAAAACTGACATCAACCAAAAGTTTAACACTTCACTTTACTACAATCAAACACTAGTTCAACATCTCACATCCACAATAGTATCCCAAAACAAACACACAAAATTGCAAAGCATGGATAACAGGTATTATCAACATCTCTTGTGAAAGAAAAATAGCTTCATACACTTGCTAAACAACTCTTACAATAATCAAATAATCAACTACTGTGCAAGCAATATTCTGCCATACTTCAAAAAGTTAGTTATAATAAACACCAAACAAACAATGAATACCTAAAATAATCCAAAAATAAAATGCAAGCTATGTGCAATGTCATAAAAAAAATGTCTGTGAACACAGAAATCCAGCAAATCCTAATGAAACAGCCAATATATTCAACAAACATTTCTCTGGAATTACTGGCAAACTTCTGCAAACAAGTAATCCAAATACTACATCTCAACAACCTCCACCTTTCTTTAAAAACTTCCTTTTTAGTATGTACATCACACTAACAGAAAAGGAAATACTTCAAATTATAAACACAATGTAAATTAAACAATTTATTAGGTTACACACTTATTAATTAAAGATTGTTTCATACATCAAACCATCAACATATTTATATTACCAATCACTAACTCATGGCTCCTTCCCAAACATATTCAAAACAGCAATTATTAAACCTATTCACAAATAATGGTAACAAACATCCTGAAAAAAGAATTATAGACCAATTTCACTATTGTCAGTATTCTCAAACATATTACAAAATCTATTCTATGAAAGTTTAAAAAGCTACCCCTATGCTATAATATTATCACTGACTCACTCACAACATGGATTTAGGGAAAAATCAATTGACTAAACCTGCTATATTCACAATTGTAAATTAAATCATGGTATTGGAGAATAAACAAAATCTTTTTAGTCTCTTCCTTGACCTGTCAAAAGCCTTTGACACAACAGACCATACAATTCTAATGGCGAAATTAGAATCTTATGGAATGTTTTACAAAGTGTACATAATCATATTTAACAGACAGAAAACAACTAGTAGTGTTACCTTACCACAATGACAACAAAATAAAAAAAATCTCTCCAAACCAAGACAACTGATCTATCGGAGGTCCATAGGTCTCATTTTATTTCTTGTACTTGTAAGTGACCTGCCATCAAGAATGGAAAACAATAACACTGTACTATTTGCTCATGACACTAATATAATATTCATAGAAAGAACAACCAAAGCTTTCCAAGACAAAGGCAATTCAGCCATTGACATACTAATTCAATGGGTCCACTGAAACAAACTAATCGTAAACACAGACAAAACAATCACAATGCCCTTCCACAACTACCACTCAACACAACAATACTCACCAAATTCAACATTAAAAGGCCACAGCTTCACACAAGTACAGTAAACATCATTTCTCACAATGAACATACAATCCAACCTGAAATTGAACTCACACTTATGAGATATCAATTCAAAATTGAGCAAACTTAATTTTGCACTTACAACAATAACAAGAAATAGCACCATTGAAACAGTCCCAACAGTACACTTCACAAATGTGCACTTTATTCTCAAATACAGAATAAGAATCTGGGGCCAAGCAAACATTCAAATACAAAAGAGAATCATCTGGACAATAACAAATACAAAAAGAACACATTCCTGTACACCTAAATTCAAAAAACTTAACATACTGTCATTGCCTTGTATACTCATTCATTAAGTTCTCATGTTCATAACGAAAAATCTAATTAACAATGTCACACCTTACTTTACACATTTCGCTCAACCTTACTTTTACTACACAAGGATGTAACCATAAACCATTGTGCACAAGCACACTATACCAACATTTTCTACAGGAATACAATTCTTCAACAAATTACCAATACGTCTAACATACATTACCAGCTTAGGACCCCTTCCCAAGTTGCGACGGCGGTGCGCTTCCGAGCAGCGCGGCGCGTAGCAGAGAATTAGATTGAATGGAGGCCTTCCCACGTGCAGCGGGTGGCGGCTGCTGCGGCAGCCGACGCCGAACACCCGCCACGCGAAGCGGAGGAGGGAGGGCATACGCGCCACGGCTAGCAGTACACAGCTTTAAATGGGAGCCTTCCCACTGTGCCGCCGGTCGCTGCGCTTTACCTGCTCCGGTCCCTTTGTTCGTCGTCGCCGGAGGGTCGGCGAAACCTACCCCTGCAGACCCCACCCCCTTCCACGACGGGCGGCGCACAGTGGTCGGAATCGGCCAAAAAGTGGACAAAATTAGTAATCTTCGTTCAATCTCTTTGAAAATTTGGATTTATATATATTTTGGGACCCTGAATACAGTCCATGTGCCACTTTTTTAAATTTCTAAAATCCAAGATGGCGCATCTCAAGATGGCGGACCATTTTTGTTAAATTTTGATTTATTCTAAAAAATCGTTAACAAAATGATTCTTTTTTATTTAGACAGGTTGCTCATTGTCTTTGATTGCATGTTTTACTTGTTATATATAAGAATACTTTGTTTGTATTAATTCCAAATTTTATTTTTTAGGTTATGATAAATTAAATGTATTTTAATTATTACATTTTACATTTTAACTACGTTATGCAGGCCGAACATTAAAATTACTTTTCCTACACATGTTTATTTACTACTAACATGGCTATTTAATAATATGATAAATCTGTTTAAGGAGTAAAAATTTTAGCAAACAATATTGATAGATTAATATACTCATCAAATTAGGATACAGTTAGGCGTTAGCTCTGTATTTTTTACTTATTTTAATATTTAATTTGTAGTGATATTTATATTATTATTGTTTCTAAATTATACCGATTTAAACATAATTAAATTTTTAGGAATATTCTTAACAACCAAAAATATGTGATGTCTCATCATTATATATCAATTTGATAACATTTAATATTAATATTGAAATCGGTTTTTCAACCAATTTACAATTTTCTTACAGTCTATAAATTGGAACAACTTGTCAACGTCAAATGATTCCCATTTCAATCATGTTAAAGTTGCTCATTGCATTCGCATTAATTTTTTTATTTTATATTCTACTTATATGTACAACATTGTAAATTATGTAACTTTATAACGAAAGATCATAATTACTACTTTAATATATTAACGATCATAAACAAATAGTATTCTCAAATATTTTCTTTTATAATCGTCTTTTACAAATAAATTTTAAACACATGAATAATATATATTTATGCCACTGAAATTTATAAAAATACTATATTTAATTGTGTTTTTTATAGAAAATATTAATATTTAATCAAGCAAAAAACTTTCTACCTGCTATTTTCCAAACAATTGATGATATCTTAAAACAAATATATATAATATGTCATAAGTATGACAAAACAGAATATTAATATAACAATAAGAATAGTATTTTATTATAAATAAATGCCAAAAATGGTTTTATTTATGAAATATTAATTTAAGATATAAAATTCTGTTTTCTTTGATTTTTCTTTTGAAAACATATGTTTTCATTGTACAAAATACTTAAGAATAATTAAAATTAGTTAAAGGAATCATTTTGTTAATGCTTTTGTAGCATAAATCGAAATTTAACAAAAATGGTCCGCCATCTTGGATGCGCCATCTTGGATTTCAGAAATTTAAAAAAGTGGCACATGGACTGTATTCAGGGACCCAAAACATATATAAATCCAAATTTTCAAAGAGATCGGACAAAAATTACTAATTTTGTCCACTTTTTGGCCGATTCCGACCACTGTGCGGCGGTGCTGCCGTGGCTGCGGCGGTGGCGGCGTCGGAAAGGCTCTGCTGCTTGAAGGAAGCGCGGCGACGTGGGAAGGCGCCCTTACACATCCTCAAAAATAAACTTAAACAATTCCTTGGCCAACTACTTTATTTCAGTGTTCACGAATACCTCAATAACTAATATGTGCAATCCTATTACAGGTAGGACTATGTGTAGAAATAGACAATACCTGGCGAAAACCTGCCTCCTAAACCTCAATATTTTTAGATCTAAACACTCAATTTACTAATATTATAAAATTACATGTACTTGTTACCATAATTGATTTCATTTACTATTATTATAAGTAGAAGTAGTATCATCATTTTTATTATTAATGGTCATATTATTACTACTGAAAAATACTGACTACACTTGGCAATCACACTTCACAACCCTTTCAAATTACAAGCAATGTAATGGAAGGGTGTCAACTCTCACTACTCTTTAGTTTCTATGCCAACTACGTTCATCACAAAATGCTGGACAAAAAACAATTAATAAATGAAACTCAACCTAAAACATCAAACAAACAAACATTTTGTATGCAACAAAATCAAGCAATTCTGACAACACGCACAAAGCAGAACAACAGTTAAATAAAAAGACACAAAAATATAAAACCAATTCATTGAGTGGCAAAACAAACTATATCACCTTTTGAACAACAAAAATCAAACAAAACATAATAATACATAGGAAAGTAATTACACAACTACACCAATTTCTTTACCTGGCAGAAATGACAACAAGTGGACTTCAAAAACAAAAGCCAATAATTAATTAAACACACTAAATGTCACAGTGAAGTGTGCATAAAATATTTTGAAATTTCAACACAGGCAAAGCAAACAATACACTGAATAATTGCACCTTCCAGAATATGTCCACTTCACAAACCACCACGATGTTACAGCTCAGATGAACAACAACATACAAGGAGTGTCAAGTTATAAATAAACTTCACAGAAAATACTTCAAACATGTCAAAAGAAAGCAAAGACACCACTTAACACCTAACATACGGGAACAACACAGCAAGGAATACCAAACAAGAGATGGAAACAACAAAAACACATGAAGGAATAACCACCACACCCACTGCACAGTGGACAAGCACACCTAAAGCTCACAAATGATGATGATGATATATTGATGGTAATTATCAAAATAAACAACTTGCAATTTTTATATACACCTTAATCCTATAGGAAACATGGAAACTGTTGTACCTAGTGACATTTATCATGTTTTAATTTTCTTTTCCTCATCTTTTTGATATGACTTCCTTTGTTTCTCTTTTTCATATCCTACACATCTTAGCATATTTACATGTAATAATCATCATTTTTAACAATTTTCTATAGGGTTATTTTTGATATTGTTATTTGTTTGTGTTCAATGTGACCCTAGGTGCATCGTACTAATGTAGTACCTGGCAACAATGTTGGGAAACAACTCAACTGTATAATCTTTTTTCATGCAGACAATATCAAACTAACATTTATTTACAAAAAGGATCTTTAATTTACTGTGTAATGAATAGTGAGTAAAGGAAAAAATTAATTTTTGCTGCCCTTTATTACAAGCACAGGTCCGTTCTCAGGCTCATGTTCTATACTCTATGTAAATTTCATAGGATAATGATAACACAGCATTGTTTAAACTTCAACCCACACTATAACTGGAAAAATGTTTCCTGCCTTTCAGAACAACCAACACACATGTCTCATTATCTCCATGTCAACTTATATGCAACATACAAGCAAATGTTCAAATCATTCTGCTTAAACTTCATCAACACAGACAATAAAATTGCATTAAACAGTCACTTCAATAACTGTCTATGAAAATCTAAACATGAAAAATTATTCAACAGTTTAGATACCTCATCTTTTCTTTTACAAACAAATAAATCAACCTACCACAAAGACACAAATGATTCCAACTGTAGAGTTGAAAATTGTACACTACATTCATCACTATCTTCATCAATCAATCACACAGTATACTTCTCATTTCTTTGCATAGGTATTACAAAACTACACAGAAGTTATCATCAAACTAATTAAATGAAATAAACTACTCATTAATGAAAAACACATACTACTCAAAGCACAACATAAAATAAAACCAATGGGCAATAAAATGAAAAATATTCTAAATCCAGATTACAGATACACAAAAATTTTTTTAAAAAATAAATAAACAACTCAAACTTACTACATTAAAAATTATTTTTTGCACAATTGACAAGAAAACCAAACACACACATCAATAAACTTGTCTTACAAATTCACAAAAAAATTAATTCAGCAACACTCTTTCAACATACACTACAATTCATTAATGTAATGATAAAATATATTTTTTTAAATCTCTCTTTAGGACCTCACTCTCTCATTAAACATTCTGCAATATAACTACACATTACAACCACTTACTCACACTCATTTACAACTAGCTACTCCATCACATACCAACAAGCATCTTTCCAACAAACTCTCAACAAGCTCAAGTTAAGCAATTGTTCAAAAGACCTTCAGCATCTATTACCTCACTGACCAATGTCCTTCGTATCTGCATTTGCAAAACTTATACACACATTTTTTGAATCACAGGCCTACACTTATATTCCTCATTTCAAATAACACTACTGACAGAGGCTCAACATCAACTCACAAATATACAGACTCAGTCAACCTCTCATTTCAAAATCACACACTTTTTCTTCTTCTCACTCTCAAATAAATTCCCATTACTTTCTATCTTTATAATACCAATTTCATATCATTGACTGCCATATATGACTTTGCATCTTATACCATTAAATTATTTACAATTATGGATTAAATCTTATCTTTCAAAACATTGTCAACTACTTACAATACATCTTATAGTAGGTATAGTATACTAGTCCTACATTACATTAAACATTTCTATCCATTTCTCCCACTCTACATTAATTAAACATGGAATGCTACAAACATCAATCGCAGGGACAAATTTATTCCATTTTTTCCAATACATCCCTTAAAGCCCAAGTGATGCAACTCTCATTTTCTTTCTCCCCAAATATTTCAGGTTTTTCTACATTATTATAAAAAGTATTATTATTCTCCATTTTCTATTATTCTTACATACCTACATGTCTTATCCCAATTAAAAATATACAAAACTCACATGTCAAAGTCATCCTTCAGTCACATTCAAACACACATACATTACACACACTGTCAACTTAATTCATTCACATCTAAAATCATATTCTAAGGAAACTTACCACACTCTTCACATTTTCACAACCCACATATCATTACTAGAAACAACAATCTCAAACTCTCACAAGCACAATTTCTACAAGTTATTCAAACAATTACAAATTCTATCACTTTTCCTCCCATTATAGGATATATTTAAAAAGAAGCTTATTATGAAACATGTGTTGCAGATAATCAAGACATTCAACACAAACCAGTTTTTCATACCAAGCATTACAACTATGACTAGTAAACATTACATCATGGGAGATAAAAGCAAAGGCTGTAAAAATAACAAAATATCTAAACAAATTTATTGCCAAGGTGGGGCATGTTCATTTATTTGTTTGTAAGTAGGAAGATGTGAAATATAAATTTTGGACTAATTTTTCATATTTACATTTTTAAAGACATTATTGAAGTGCCAATTTAATGTCATTTTACACTAAGTCTAAGTCTGTGTTCATGAAGTAAAAATAGAATCCAAACAGTGTTTCAGGCTGGAAAGGAGTAAATCTTGCTATATTGTAACAATAAAGTCAAGTAAATGACATACAAGGCTGGGAATACAGCTTGAGCTATAAGATGTGAGGACTTTCTAGATGGGGCAAGGGTGAAAAATAATAAGGCTACAAAGCATTCACAATAAACAAAGACATTTATTTACAGAAACAGGATACACAACCAACAGAGAAACGTTGCAATGTGAAGAATATTTTAACACAAAAATAAGGATTTGCAAAGACAGGTCATTTTTGACAAAATGAAATGGGTGGAAAGCGTTACCTAGCATCCCCCTCTAGAGCTTGGCGGCGTACTTCAAACCCACATATACAAACTCAAACGGGGAACACGAACCTCCCTACCGGGGTTGCCAAAGTTCCGGCAGACTCACGTCGATAACCTCGAGGGGGACAGTGAGAAGACGGGTTGTGGGCCTCGAGCCCCCATTTCGGCTCACGGCTTCGTGCCAGACTATGCAAAGAGCGACTTCTCCCGGCGCATGTGAGTGGCGTATTGTTTTGACTCAGTTACTAACGTGGAAAGCTAGGAGCTCTGAAATTGGCAGGGCACAGGCACTGAATGGGGAGGTTCCCTTGAGGACACACTCTGTTCCGCCGGGATCCGGATACCAGCCTGTCGGAATATTTGTGCGCCGGCGGAGGGAGCAGGTAAAAGCGAAAAGCTTACGTGCCGTGGCTAACGCCTCTTGGTATACAAAGTGCATATGTGGTGTACTAGACCACTCAGAGTCCATACATACATACATACATATACCAGCGGGACACCGCCCCATTCGTGATTAGCTCTAACGTATGACGACATATGTGCTTATAGAGGTGTGTGTGCGTGTGCGTGCGTGAGTGTGAGCGGCGAGGATAGGACACGGAAGAACAAGAAAAAAAGATGGCGCGCCATCTGTGCTCCGGCGATCGCCTGGTGTTAGCCGGAGGAACCAAGGGAACCTACCGCTCGGAGCAGCCGTCCGCTCGAATGCTCCTCCAGACAAACTGAATTCTCCCTTCCTATGTGACTACTGTCGAAAACCCTGCCTTCATCGGCACTCGAACCCTACGACCTCCGGTTAGACGCGCTGTAGTCAAATCAATTGATGCCCTAAGCCACCTAACCCGGCTTGCTGACGCTGCGAATAAGGAATAAGAACATGGAATTTTGATGCAAATTACAAAATGGGATATTGTGGATTTTATGCATACTGCCCCAGAAGAAAAAGACAAGATATAGTGTAGTGATGATTATGCACAATTCAAGATGCTACAAGACAGACCAGGTTAGGAAGACTAGACAAAGGAAAAATTGCTCGCATTTGGAAATAATTAAGACTTTTCTTCATATTTTACAATTATCACTTCTTCAAATAAACTATAAGAGAACAAAGAAGTAAATTACCACAACACGTACAAACTATTGCTTATGCCACTTTCAAACAAAAGTGAACACACTTTCTATACGTCTTACAGACGGGTGTAAGCAAAATTGGCGAAGAAGAGATAACAAAGTCGCAAGTAGACCGACTTCCTTGTGAAAATCTTAAAAAAAGAGGCTAGAGAGGAACACCAACCTATCGCGTGTAAACAACAAAGTACTTTATTACATGTGTAGAAATAAAAAGGATACCATACAAAAGAAACATCACTTTGCTCCAATTGGGCCAATTTTTCACAATGTCCTTGATTGATTCATAGATGTTAATAATAATAATAATAATAATAATAATAATAATAATAATGACGACTGTTAAATTAACTCTTGAGAACTACACTGCATTTCACTTTTATTTATAACAAAATACATATACATAAACTCTTATTGAACGTCTTTGACGGTCTTTTACAAACACTACATTGCTGCACAGTAAGACAAAAGGACGAATGAATATGATCATTCGTTTACATACCAAAAACAGATGACGACAGTGTCGGCGCGTTCACAAACCTCAATCTCTCAATATAGAGTACATTTCCAATAATATACTAGACGCAGATGGCGACACTGTCGACATGTTCACAAACTTCAACCTTACAATATAAATGTATATTTCCAACACGCCTCCTTACATTTATATACATACTATCTTAAATTCAGTTAATATTCATCATATTCCTAAAATACACAAACTTGTCTTTACACAAAGCTTTCGTGAAAATATCTGCCATGTTATCATCAGTATTTACTTTGACTATATCAATTAAACCATTCATATACAACTCGTTGACAAAATGATAATGGACTTCAATATGTTTTGAGTTTTTTGTAAAGTTACCATATTTAGCGATACTCAATGCTCCTGAGTTGTCTTCGTACATTACAATCGGTTCATCAAAATTCAAATCAAAAATTTTCATTACATCTTTTAGAAATTTCACTTCACTCACAGCATCCGATAGCGCAACATACTCTGCATACGTCGAAGCTTTTGTTACACTTGATTGTTTGCGAGACTTCCAAAATACAACATTGTCAAACATACGGATCACATAACCTGTCGTAGATTTACGATCTATATTGTCACCTGCCCAATCTGAATCTACATAACAATCAAGAACTTTTGCATTTTCGTTTCTACAATAATTCAATTTCAGGTTTCTTGTCAAATACAGATATTTTAAGATTCTCAGACAATACTTATAGTGTGTGCCGTCATAACAATTCTGAAACCTGCTCAAATAATTAACAGAATAACTGATATCTGGCCTTGTTCCTGAACTAATATATAACAACGCACCAATCAAATTTCTATACTTTATATCATTACGCAATTCCTGAGTTGGTTCTAATTTCAAGTTAACTTCCATCAGTGTAGCATATAATTTTGAGTCTTTAATCTTGTATTTTTCGGCTAATGAATTAATATAATTTTCCTGACTCAAGCTCATTTTGTTTTTCTTGTATTCGTAATTTATATCAATTCCTAAATAACTTTTAACCTCACCTAAATCTTTCATACTAAATCTATTTGACAACAAATTTTTGATTTCTTTAATTCGACTTTTCTTTACACAACAAATGAGCAAGTCGTCAACAAAAATTATCAAGTAAATCAGGACATTACTTTTTCGCAAAACATAAAGGCAATAATCATATTCACTTCTTTGGAATCCTAAACTTTTCAAGAAAGTATCTAAACACTCATACCAAGCTCTCGGACTTTCTCGTAAACCGTACAGTGCTTTCATCAATTTGCACACTCGATTTGTGCCGTCTTCGTAGCCTTCAGGTTGTTTAACATAAACTTCTGACATGATTTCGCCATTTAAAAAGGCTGTTTCTACATCCATTTGTTCAATAATTAAACCAAAATGACAACAGTATGACAGTAAAATCTTCAAAGTTTGCATTTTAGCTACTGGTGCATATATATCATCAACACATTCCTTTTGTTGAAATCCCCTAACAACTAATCTTGCTTTGTACCTATTATCAAACTTTTTAGTAAAAACCCATTTAACATCTATAAGATCTTTGCCCTCTGGCTTACTAACTAACTCCCATGTGTCATTTTTCTTCAAACATTCAATTTCCCTGTCCATAGCTTGACTCCAGCTTTTCGATTCATTGCTATTTATCGCCTCCTCCAAACTAACCGGGCTATCTGCACTACATACGTTAATATAAATAAAGTTACTTGTATTATCATCCCTATAGCGTTGTGGAGTTTTAACCACTCTACCCGACCTTGTTGTTTTTTCCTTTAGCGCTGCTTTTGGAGATTCCATTTCGACTAACCTTTCTTCGTCCTCGCTGTTGTCTTCAGACCCAGTTTCCCAATTTTCACACCCAGATTCATCTAATCTTTTACTCACGGAACCATTATCCTTTAAACCTACACATCTAATATTTTCTTCAACAACCTCTACATGCCTGGCCACAACAATTTTATTATTTATGAGTACCCTATATCCAACGTCACTGTAACCTAACAGAACTCCCAAATCTGCTTTTCTATCCCATTTTGACTTTCTCAATTGTTCTGGCACCCTTACAAAGACTCTACTTCCATACAATTTTAAATGTGTGACATTAGGCTTTTCTCCAAAAAATATTTCATAAGGAGTTTTCAATTCTGCGGTATTTGCAAGACATCTATTTTTCAGATACGCGGCAGCACAAACTACTTCTGGCCAAAACCTATTAACTTTTGCTTCGGCTAATAAACATCTTGACATGTCCATGATTGACCTATTGAACCTCACAGCAGTTCCATTCAACTCATGCACATATGGCGGGCACGCATTTAAAACAATCCCCTTTTCCTTGATGTATTGATATATATTATTATTCATGTATTCTTTTCCATTATCACACCGCAATTTCTTAATCCTTTTCCCAGTAAGATTTTCAACCTCATTTACATACCCAACTAAACAATCATATAATTGGTCTTTAGTTTTAATTGTGTAAACGCGTGCAAGTTTACTATAATCATCAATAAAAGAAACAAAGTATCTTTCACCATGCATACCTACTGTTGAATGTGGCCCATTTAGATCTGTGTGAACAATTTCTAGGATTTCTTTAGCCTTATTTCTGTTGTTTTTAAAAGGAACATTATGCATTTTATTTTCTATGCACACTTTACATTTCATAGGTTCAGACTCGACGTTTTGAGGGATTCCATCTACTAATTGATGTTTGCAAATTTTATCTAAATAATTGAAATTTACGTGCCCCAGTATCCTATGCCACTTTTCCTTTATTGTCATATTTTCTTTATTGCAGAAGTTTACGTTAAATTCCCCTTTGTTGATCACACTTGTCACTTTATATAACCTATCTTGTTTCCATGCAACTGCAATTAAACCCCTATCTTTACTAAAAACTTTTGCGCTGATGCCTTTTGCAATAATATCATGTTTCTCTGTGACTCTTGAAAAACTAATTAAATTCCTATCTAGATCTTTAATGTAAAATACATTTTTCATTTCAACTCGTTCTAATCTGTCAAACACTAAAAAATCGCTAATTACATTACCAACTTTAGTTGCCGTTAAAATCTTTCCGTTCGCGATTTTTACATTAATCGGTTCTTTTAACGTTACGCATTTAGAAAAATATTCCTCGTTATTAATTATATGATCTGTACAACCGCTATCTAACAACCAATTAATTTCAATCTGACCTGAATCCTGTGTTACACTGTTTACTTCCTTGGCGAAGACCTCTGTCACGAAACTGCTTGCGCCATTCTGATAAAACTGTTGTTCTCCACGGTTCCTACCACCATGGTCGTCCTGTCGGTAATGTCGGTCTCCTTGCTCGTTCTGTCGGTAAGATCGGTCGTGACCATAGCGACCGCCTCTGGACCCACGTGGTCCTCCTCTGCCTCCGCGATGTCCATTTTCATAACTTTGGTTGACATAACCTCCATAGTTACCTCGTGCTCTTCCGCCACGTCCCCGGGAACCTCGATGATTCTCAGTTTGTCGACATTCCCTCTTGAAGTGTCCTGGTTTACCACATCCGTAGCACACTTTTTGGCCGCTCGCACTAGGTCTCTTCTCCGAGATGAATGCATTTGATTTTACGCCCTCACTGTCCTGGTTCTCCTTGATGCTCTTCATCCTTATTTTTGCCTTCACGTACTCCGCAGTCCGGTCTTCCTTCTTCAAAACATCCACTAGATCTCCGATATAACTTAGTGACTCGGGCAGCATTTTGAGCATGTAATTTAGTTTCTCTTCTTCGCTTACCTTGGCCCCGGCTGACTTCAGTTCGTTTATGTATTTCTCAAACACAGTGAAGAATTCATGTCGCTGTAATTCTTTAATCTGAGTCCATCTAGTTTGTTCCTGCAGACAATCTGCAACGCTGTTGACTCTTTGGAGTATAGCTCGTCAAACTTCTTCATAACCTCGAAAGCACTTACTTTATCATTCACGAACTCTAGCTGCTTGTTAGTAATTGCACTAAAAATGCAATTCATCGCCTTCAGGTTCTGTTCTTCCCATTCTACGTCCTTGTCTTCTTCTCGCTTCGACCTCGTGGTCACCTCATGGCATTTTTTTAATTTCAAATAGATAGTTAACCTCGTTTTCCAGTTTGCGTAGTCCTCTCCATCAAAAGCTGGAATGTTCAGGTCGTCCATGTCGCAAACTTCCTCGAATCGACGGACACTGGGCTGAACTCCAATATAACCTCTTCAGCAATTCATCTGCATCCGGAAACCACGCTCTGCTACCATGTTAAATTAACTCTTGAGAACTACACTGCATTTCACTTTTATTTATAACAAAATACATATACATAAACTCTTATTGAACGTCTTTGACGGTCTTTTACAAACACTACATTGCTGCACAGTAAGACAAAAGGACGAATGAATATGATCATTCGTTTACATACCAAAAACAGATGACGACAGTGTCGGCGCGTTCACAAACCTCAATCTCTCAATATAGAGTACATTTCCAATAATATACTAGACGCAGATGGCGACACTGTCGACATGTTCACAAACTTCAACCTTACAATATAAATGTATATTTCCAATAACGACATATCCCTTTACCAGGATACGACCAGATGTGCAGGAATTATAATACTTAACTCCACAATAAGCCTCTAAATTTAAAGTTACAAACCAAGGTTTTGTATGGGTAGAAATGGACAGCCTTAGAATATATAGTTGCTATTTCTCCCCAAACGACCGAATAGAGAAATTTGAGAAGCAAATCGATGAACTGGAGGCAAGCATGAACTCAGCCCCAGGTGAAATAATATTGGCTGGAGACTTTAACAGCAAGTCCCCGGAATGGGGCGAAAGCAGAACTGATCACAGAGGATATGGTTGGCGAATTCCTGGCTAGGAAGGACCTGGTAGTCCTAAACACAGGGAGCTCATGTACATTTCAAAGGGACGCAGCTTCTTCAATAATAGACTTAACAATAGGAACCACAAGGTTTACCAAGAATGTCCTGGATTGGCAGGTTCTCGATGCTGAAATACTTAGCGAGCACCGCTACATTTGAATTCTCCACTTCATCCGCTGGAAACAGAGCTAGAAGAAGGAATCAGCCAAACATCGGTCCATCATGGAACACCAAAAAACCAAAAGAAGCTGATGCCATAAAATTCCTTGATGAAGCTAAGTTACTGGAGTCCATGGGGTGGAGTAAAAGGAAAAGTGCAGAGTCCCTCGAAGAGGTAGTACGAGAAAGTGCGAAACCGATTAAAATACGTGTGACATCTCAATGCCAAGACGTAGGAGCCCAAAGGGGAAAAATCAGGTGTATTTTGCAGCGGCTATTGCAGAGCTTCGTCAAGCACGTGTTAAAGCTAGAATACTAGCAACAAGAGCTAAAACGGACATTCTGCCGAGGGAAAATTACATGACGGCCCCCAAAAGACTAAAATCGGAGATTAAAAGAAGCAAAACAAAATGCCGGAAAACCCTATTAAACGATGTGAACAACGATCCCTGGGGAAAAGCCTACGAGATTGTTACGGGCAAATTTAAACCTTCAACAACCGCGGGGCTAGAAGACCCCGCATGGGTGAAGGCAATTATCAAAGACCTTTTCCCTAGCAGAGAATGCTGGGTAAGAAGCAGACCTGATTACCTCTTCGACGAAGCCAACCGCTTCACGAAGGACGAACTAGTCCAGACGATGACGAAGACCAAGATTAGAACTGCACCGGGACCTGACGGAATTCCCACCGCGATCCTGGGGATAGTTGTAAAAGAATACCCAGACTGCCTTTTGAAAGCCTTTAAGCAGTGTCTTGAACAAGGTAAATTCTATAAGGGTTGGAAACATCAGAAGCTAATTCTCATGCGGAAAGGTAACAAGCCAATCGATCGGAGGTCATCGTTCAGACCTTTGTGCCTGCTGGATACGATGAGCAAATTACTGGAGGGTTTGCTCCTTCTACGACTAAAGAGACATGTCCAATTTTCAACGAGACAGTTTTGGTTTAGAAAGGGACTCTCGACAATAGACGCGATCTCAGAAGCAGTCTACCATGCAGAAACAGCAAAAAGGAATAAGAGTTTTTGTGCCTTGGTTGCGATTGACATCAAACATGCCTTTAATTCTGCCAGCTGGAAAGACATCATACAAGCCCTAGTAGTGTGGCGTCATTGCCGGGGCAATAATCACAGACATGAACGGTTTGTAATTTATTGAGTATTTATTTGAAAAAATGCTCCAACACCTGAATACTATGTAAAATAATTACAATAAACAATATTGACCGGTTACTAGAAGGAATGTTCCTGGTTACCACCACCGCTGGCCTGATAATTAGATATCTTATTCGGTGTGATGGACCAGTAGCCTACGTGAGCATACAAGCGAGTATGCCGCACCTCCCGTCTCGACGTAGCACGCCGACTTCAGTTCCCTGCCTCAGTAGCCTATGCATTAAAATGCAGCGCCGCGTACAACCCACACGACTTCCTACCGACGTGCCCAAGAATCAGAAGACGGAGTTTAGGTCCGGGGTCCGTTTATATTACCTTCTGGGCCGGCTGACAGAACTGCGTCATCTCGCTGTTTCTGCCGACGCGTTTCCGCAGCTAGTCTGTCTCCGGGGTTCCCAAGTTTGCCGCAAGTGGTCTACGGGGTTCACAAGTGGCCACCCACGACACGGCACCCCTTCCCTTCCGCTCCCTAGGTTTGCCATTGTTCAGCCCGGCGTCTCTTCCCGCCAGCGCTGTCCATGAGCATCAAATGCACGTGGCTGATATTTTGTCACGTTTGCACAAGGCGACTGATATGACGCCACAGTAGCTAGGAAGATCCCTGAATACCTTGTGAGGAAGACGACGTGCGGTGTTCCACAGGGATAAAGATTGGGCCACTTCCTGTGGAATACTCTATATGACAACCTGCTGATATCGAACTCCCAAAGAACTCCAGTCTACGTCGACGATACACTAAATATATGCCACAGTGACAACGTGGAACTACTGAAAATGAAGGCCAACGAAACACTACGCAGGGTTAAAAGATGGTTGAACCAAAGAAACCTCCAGATGGCTGTTGGCAAGACGGAGGCCTTGTTGATTACAAACCGCAGAGCATTCCGCCCCCCGGTGATCCGACTGGGGGAGGAACTTATTGAATGGAAACGGCATATTACATACCTGGGGGTGGAAATTTATTCACTATTGAGCTTCGGACCCCATATTATAAAATCAGCAGGAAAAGCAGCAAAGACTGGATCAAATCTCTCCAGACTAATGCTGAACTCAGGAGGTCCCAGTGAAAGCAAAATTAGGTTAATTTCTGCCGTAGTGCACTAAAAAATGCTGTATGCCGCCCCAGTGTGGGCAGATGCGCTAGCTAAAGAATCCATTCGACGGAAATTCACACAGATCCAGAGAAGGATGGCACTAAAAATAATCTCAGGATATCGCACGGTATCCGACAGTGCATCCTTAGTACTGGCTAGTGTCCCCCCAGTGGATCTTTTAGCCCAGGAAAAGACAATGTATCTGAGGACGACAGCAGATAAACAACAAACGCCAAAAGACAATATCAAAACGGAATTGAGAAACCATCTCCTGCACTAGTGGCAAAACCGATGGGACCTGGAGTACAAAGGTAGATGAACACAATTTTAGAATTTGGACAAAATTTTAGAATTTTTTTTTCTTTTGTCTCATCATGTCTCATCTTCCTTCGTAATTCGCTCGTCGTTCGTAGCCAGTCGCTGGTCGCTTGTCACTCGTCGCTCGTCGTTACGTCGCGTCGTTACGTCGTGTCGTTATGTCGCACGCCAATTATGACGCTCGTACAACCCACACGACTTCCTACCGACGTGCCCAAGAATCAGAAGACGGAGTGGCTGATTAATCAAGCAATAAACTTTTTGAGTGGAAATAAAGTTTCTGAGCCAACAGCCTCAGAGAGATTAAGCATAATACTCAAGCATTATGACAGTATTCTTGGGTACTATGGAAGCGATACAGGAATAAAGATGGCCCGCAAACATATAGGATGGTACAGTAGCGGGCTTCAAAACTCATCTGAATTTCGTGTAAGAGTAAATAACATAATAGACAGCGCAGAGGTGAAAGAAAATATAATCGATTTTTTTAGTTAAAAACAGACGAGACATGATGGAGCAACTCTCATCTTCCTTATATGTTGCTCGTTCGTATGCGTCTTTCGTTGTTCGTCGTTCGTTAATATTTTTCTTTTTACAAAAATCTAGATTTTTGATTTTTATTTTTTTTGAAATTTATATTTTTGAACTTTTATATTTTTCGACTTTTTATATTTTTCGATTTTTTATATTTTTCGATTTTTTTATATTTTTTGATTTTTTATATTTTTCGATTTTTTATATTTTTCGATTTTTATATTTTTTGATTTTTTATATTTTTCCATTTTTTATATTTTTGAATTTTTATATTTGTCAATTTTTTATATTTTTGAATTTTTATATTTTTCGTTTTTTCAAAATTTTAGAATTTTTTTTCTTTTGTCTCATCATGTCTCATCTTCCTTCGTACTTCGCTCGTCGTTCGTAGCCAGAGGCTGGTCGCTTGTCACTCGTCGCTCGTCGTTACGTCGCATCGTTACGGCTCGTCGTTATGTCGCACGTCAATAATGGCTTGTTGCTCGTTCGTACGCGTCTTTCGTTGTTCGTCGTTCGTTAATATTTTTCTTTTTTCAAAATTCAAGATTTTTGATTTTTATTTTTTTGAAATTTATATTTCTGAATTTTTATATTTTTTGATATTTTATATTTTTCGACTTTTTATATTTTTCGATTTTTTATATTTTTGAACTTTTATATTTTTCGTTTTTTCAAAATTTTAGAATTTTCTTTTCTTTTGTCTCATCATGTCTCATCTTCCTTCGTACATCGCTCGTCGTTCGTAGCCAGTCGCTGGTCGCTTGTCACACGTCGCTCGTCGTTACATCGCATCGTTACGTCGCCTCGTTATGTCGCACGTCAATAATGGCTTGTTGCTCGTTCGTATGCGTCTTTCGTTGTTCGTCGTTCGTTAATATTTTTCTTTTTTCAAAACTCTAGATTTTTGATTTTTATTTTTTTGAAATTTATATTTTTGAATTTTTATATTTTTTGATTTTTTATAATTTTCGATTTTTTATATTTTTCGATTTTTTATATTTTTTGATTTTTTATATTTTTCGATTTTTTATATTTGTCGATTTTTTATATTTTTCGATTTATTATATTTTTGAATTTTTATATTTTTCGTTTTTTCAAAATTTTAGAATTTTCTTTTCTTTTGTCTCATCATGTCTCATCTTCCTTCGTACATTGCTCGTCGTTCGAAACCATCTCCTGCACTAGTGGCAAAACCGATGGGACCTGGAGTACAAAGGTAGATGGACACAATTTTAGAATTTGGACAAAATTTTAGAATTTTCTTTTCTTTTGTCTCATCATGTCTCATCTTCCTTCCTACTTCGCTCGTCGTTCGGAACCAGTCGCTGGTCGCTTGTCACTCGTCGCTCGTCGTTACGTCGCGTCGTTACGTCGTGTCGTTATGTCGCACGCCAATTATGACGCTCGTTAATGTTGCTCGTTCGTATGCGTCTTTCGTTGTTCGTCGTTCGTTAATATTTTTCTTTTTTCAAAATTGTAGGTTTTTGTTTTTTATTTTTTTGAAATTCATATTTTTCGATTTTTTATATTTTTCGATTTATTATATTTTTGAATTTTTATATTTTTCGTTTTTTCAAAATTTTAGAATTTCCTTTTCTTTTGTCTCATCATGTCTCATCTTCCTTCGAACATCGCTCGTCGTTCGTAGCCAGTCGCTGGTCGCTTGTCACTCGTCGCCCGTCGTTACGTCGCGTCGTTACGTCGCGTCGTTATGTCGCACGTCAATAATGGCTTGCTCGTTCGTATGCGTCTTTCGTTGTTCGTCGTTCGTTAATATTTTTCTTTTTTCAAAATTCTAGATTTTTGATTTTTATTTTTCTTGAAATTAATATTTTTGAATTTTTATATTTTTCGATTTTTTATAATTTTCGATTTTTTATATTTATTTGATTTTTTTTATATTTTTCGTTTTATTATATTTGTCGATTTTTTATATTTTTCAATTTTTTATATTTTTGAATTATTATATTTTTTGTTTTTTCAAAATTTTGGAATTTTCTTTTCTTTTGTCTCATCTTCCTTCGTACTTCGCTCGTCGTTCGTAGCCAGTCGCTGGTCGCTTGTCACTCGTCGTTACGTCGCGTCGTTATGTCGCACGTCAATAATGGCTTGTGGCTCGTTCGTTTTAAATTTTTTTTTATTTATATTTTTGAATTTTTGAATTTTTAAATTTTCGATTTTTTATATTTTTCGATTTTTATATTTTTTATTTTTTTATATTTTTCGATTTTTTATATTTTTGATATTTTATATTTTTTGTTTTTTAAAAATTTTAGAATTTTCTTTTCTTTTGTCTCGTCATGTCTAATCTTCCTTCGTATTTCGCTCGCCGTTCGTAACCAGTCGCTGGTCGCTTGTCACTCGTCGCTTGCCGTTACGTCGCGTCGTTATGTCGCACGTCAATAATGGCTTGTTGCTCGTTCGTATGCGTCTTTCGTTGTTCGTCGTTCGTTAATATTTTTCTTTTTTCAAAATTCTAGGTTTTTGTTTTTAATTTCTTTAAAATTTATATTTTTGAATTTTTATATTTTTTATTTTTTTATATTTTTCGACTTTTTATATTTTTCGATTTTTTATATTTTTTGATTTTTTATATTTTTCGATTTTTTATATTTGTCTATTTTTTATATTTTTTTATTTTTTATATTTTTAAGTTTATATATCTTTCGTTGTTTCAAAATTTAAGAATTTTCTTTTCTTTTGTCTCATCATATCTCATTTTCCGTCGTACTTCGCTCGTCGTAAGTAGCCAGTCGCTGATCCTTTGTCACTCGTCGCTCTACGTTACGTCGCATCGTTACGTCGCATCGTTGTCGAACGTCAATAATAGCTTGTTGTTCGGTCGTATGCGTCTTTCGTTGTTCGTCGTTCTTTAATATTTTTCTTTTTTCAAAATTCTAGATTTTTTATTTTTATTTTTTTGAAGATTATATTTTTGAAATTTATATTTTTGGATTTTTATATTTTTCGATTTTTTATATTTTTCGATATTTTATATCTTTTGATTTTTCATATATTTTGTTTTTTATACTTGTCGATTTTTTATATTTTCGATTTTTTATAATTTTGAATTTTTATATTTTTCGTTTATTCAAAATTTTAGAATTTTCTTTTCTTTGGTCTCATCATGTTTCATCTTCGTTTGTACTACGGTCGACGTTCGTAGCCAGTGGCTGGTCGCTTGTCACTCGTCGCTCGTCGTTACGTCGCGTCGTTATGTCGCAGGTGAATAATGTCTTGTTGCTCGTTCGTTTGCGCCTTTCGTTGTTCGTCGTTCGTTAGTATTTTTCTTTTTTCAAAATTCTAGATTTTGGATTTTTATTTTTTTAAATTTTTATTTTTAAATTTTTATATTTTTCGATTTTTTATAATTTTCGAATTTTTATATTTTTCGATTTTTTATAATTTTGAATTTTATTTTTTTCGTTTTTTCAAAATTTTAGAATTTTTTTCTTTTGTCTCATCATGTCTCATCTTCCTTCGTACTTGGCTCGTCGTCCTTAGCCAGTCGCTGGTCGCTTGTGT
Organism: Gryllus longicercus; assembly: GCA_038098605.1. Taxonomy (NCBI): domain Eukaryota; kingdom Metazoa; phylum Arthropoda; class Insecta; order Orthoptera; family Gryllidae; genus Gryllus; species Gryllus longicercus. The sequence continues at coordinate 32,620 of JAZDUA010000534.1, forward strand.
CTCGTCGCTTGTCGTTACATCGCGTCGATATGTCGCACGTCAATAATAGCTTATTGCTCGTTCGTATGCGTCTTCCGTTGTTCATCATTCGTCAATATTTTTTCTTTTTTCAAAATTCAAGATTTTTGATTTTTATTTTTTTGAAATTCATATTTTTTAATTTTTTATTTTTAAATTTATTATATTTTTGATTTTTTATATTTTCGCTTTTTTTTATTTTTTTCGATTTTTTTATTTTTTTTATTTTTCGATATTTTATATTTTTCGAGTTTTTATATTTTTGAATTTTTATATTTTTCCTTTTTTCAAAATTTTAGAATTTTCTTTTCTATTGTCTCATCATGTCTCATCTTCCTTCACACTTCGCTCGTCGTTCGTATTCAGTCGCTGGTCGCTTGTCACTCGTCGCTCGTCGTTACGTCGCGTCGTTACGTCGCGTCGTTATGTCGCACGACAATAATGGCTTGTTGCTCGTTCGTATGCGTCTTTCGTTGTTCGTCGTAAGTTAATATTGTTCTTTTTTCAAAATTCTAGATTTTGATTATTATTTTTTTTTGAATTTTTTTTGAATTTTTATATTTTTCGATTTTTATATTTTTCACTTGTTTATATTTTTCGATTTTTTATATTTCTCGATTTTTTATTTTTTGATTTTTTAAATTTTTAATTTTTTATATTTGTCGATTTTTTATATTTTTTGATTTTTTATTGAATTGAGTTTATATATCCTTCGTTTTTTCAAAATTTTAGAATTTTCTTTTCTTTTTCTCATCATGTCTCATCTTCCTTCGTACTTCGCTCGTCGTACGTAGCCAGTCGCTGGTCGCTTGTCACTCGTCGCTCTACGTTACGTCGCGTCGTTACGTCGCCTCTTTATGTCGCACGTCAATAATAGCTTGTTGCTCGTTCGTATGCGTCTTTCGTATTTCGTCGTTCGTTAATATTTTTCTTTTTTCAGAATTCTAGATTTTGATTTTTATTTTTTTAAATCTTTTTTAATTTTTATAATTTTCGATTTTTATATTTTTCACTTGTTTATATTTTTCGATTTTTTAAATTTTTTAATTTTTTAATTTTTTGATTTTTTATAATTTTTGATTTTTTATATTTTTGAATTTTTATATTTTACGTTTTTTCAAAATTTTAGAATTTTCTTTTCTTTTGTCTCATCATGTCTCATCTTCCTTCGTACTTCGCTCGTCGTACGTAGCCAGTCGCTGGTCGCTTGTCACTCGTCGCTCGTCATTACGTCGCGTCGTAGCGTCGCGTCTTTATGTCACACGTCAATAATAGCTTGTTGCTCGTTCGTATGCGTCTTTCGTTGTTCGTCGTACGTTAATATTGTTCTTTTTTCAAAATTCTAGATTTTGATTTTCTTTTGAAATTTTTTTGAATTTTTATATTTTTCGATTTTTTATATTTTTCGATTTTTTATATTTGACGATTTTTAATATTATTGAATTTTTTATATTTTTGAATTTTTATATTTTTCGTTTTTTCAAAATTTTAGAATTTTTTTTGTGTAATCATGTCTCATCTACTGTCCTACTTCGCTCGTCGTTCGGAACCAGTCGCTGGTCGATTGTGTCTCGTCGCTCGTCGTTACGTCGCGTCGTTACGTCGCGTCTTTAAGTCGCACGTCTATAATGGCTTGTTGCTCGTTCGTATTCGTCTTTCGTTGTTCGTCGTTCGTTATTATTTTTCTTTTTTCAAAATTCAAGATTTTTGATTTTTATTTTTTTGAAATTTATTATTTTTTAATTTTCATATTTTTCGATTTTTTATATTTTCCGATTTTTTATGTTTTTCTATTTTTTATATTATTCAATTTTTTAATTTTTTAATTTTTTTATTTTTCGATTTTTTATATTTTTCGATTTTTTATATTTTTTTTATTTTTTATATTTTTGAGTTTATATATCTTTCGTTTTTTCAAAATTTTAGAATTTTCTTTTCTTTTGTCTCATCATGTCTCATCTTCCTTCGTACTTCGCTCGTCGTACGTAGCCAGTCGCTGGTCGCTTGTCACTCGTCGCTCGTCGTTACGTCGCGTCGTGCGTCGCGTCCTTATGTCACAGGTCAATAATATCTTGTTGCTCGTTCGTATGCGTCTTTCGTTGTTCGTCGTTCGTTAATATTGTTCTTTTTTCAAAATTCTAGATTTTGATTTTTTTTGAATTTTTTTTTTTGAATTTTTATATTTTTCATTTTTTTATATTTTTCGATTTTTTATATATTTCGAGTTTTTATATTTTTTGATTTTTTTTTCGATTTTTTATATTTGTCGAATTTTTATTTTTTCGATTTTTTTTATTTTTGAATTTTTATATTTTTCGTTTTTTCAAAATTTTAGAATTTTTTTGTTTTGTCTCATCATGTCTCATCTTCCTTCGTACTTCGCTCGTCGTTCGTAGCCAGTCGCTGGTCGCTTGTGTCTCGTCGCTCGCCGTTACGTCGCGTCCTTACGTTGCGTCGTTATGTCGCAAGTCAATAATGGCTTGTTGCTCGTTCGTATGCGTCTTTCGTTGTTCATCGTTCGTTAATATTTTTCTTTTTTCAAAATTCAAGATTTTTGGTTTTTATTTTTTTGAAATTTATATTTTTTAATTTTTATATTTTTCAATTTTTTATATTTTTCGATTTTTTATATTTTACGCTTTTTTATATTTTTCGATTTTTTATTTTTTTTTTATTTTTCGATTTTTTATATTTTTCGAGTTTTTATATTTTTGGGGTTTTTAATTTTTCGTTTTTTCAAAATTTTAGAATTTTCTTTTCTAGTGTCTCATCATGTCTCATCTTCCTTCATACTTCTCTCGTCGTTCGTAGTCAGTCGCTGGTCGCTTGTCACTCGTCGCTCGTCGTTACGTCGCGTCGTTACGTCGCGCCGTTATGTCGCACGTCAATAATGGCTTGTTGCTCGTTCGTGTGCGTCTTTCGTTGTTCGTCGTTCGTTAATTTTTTTTCTTTTTTCAAAATTCTAGATTTTGATTTTTATTTGTTTTGAAATTTATATTTTTGAATTTATATTTTTTCGATTTTTTATATTTTTTGATTTTTTTATATTTTGGAATTTTCATATTTTTCGTTTCTTCAAATTTTTATAATTTTCTTTTCTTTGGTCTCATCATGTCTCGTCTTCCTTCGTACTTCGCTCGTCGTACGTAGCCAGTCGCTGGTCGCTTGTCACTCGTCGCTCGTCGTTACGTCGCGTCGTTACGTCGCGTCGTTATTTCGCACGTCAATAATGGCTTGTTGCTCTTTCGTATGCGTCTTTCGTTGTTCGTCGTTCGTTAATATTTTTCTTTTTTAAAAATTCTAAATTTTTGATTTTTAATTTTTTGAAATTTATATTTTTGAATTTTTATATTTTTCGATTTTTTATATTTTTCGATTTTTTATATTTTTGAATTTTTATATTTTCCTTTTTTTAAATTTTAGAATTTTCTTTTCTTTTGTCTCATCATGTTTCATCTTCGTACTTCGCTCGTCGTTCGTAGCTAGTCGCTGGTCACTCGTTGCTCGTCGTTACGTCGCGTCGTTATGTCGCACGTGAAAAATGGCTTGTTGCTCTTTCGTATGCGTCTTTCGTTGTTCGTCGTTCGTTAATATTCTTGATTTAATAATTCTAGATTTTTGATTTTTATTTTTTTGAAATCTATATTTTTGAATTCATTTTTCGATTTTTTATATTTTTCGATTTTTTATATTTTTCGATTTTTTATATTTTTCGATTTTTTATATTTTTCGATTTTTTGTATTTTTTGATTTTTATATTTTTCCATTTTTTATATTTTTGAATTTTTTATATTTTCGATTTTTTATATTTTTGAATTTTTATATTTTCCTTTTTTCAAAATTTTAGAATTTTCTTTTCTTTTGTCTCATTATGTCTCATCTTCGTACTTCGCTCGTCGTTCGTAGCCAGTCGCTGGTCGCTTGTCACTCTTCGCTCGTCGTTTCGTCGCGTCGTTACGTCGCGTCGTTATGTCGCACATCGATAATGGCTTGTTGCTCCTCGCTCGTCGTGGAAATGGAAAAATACTTAAAATCCAGGAACTATAAAAATTATAAAAATATAGAAAATCAATAAAAATAAAAATATAAAAAATAAAAATATAAAAATATAATAAATCAAAAAACATAAAAATTAAAAAACATTATAAAATTCAAAAAATCAAAAAAATATTAGAAATCAAAAAATATAAAAAATCAAAGAATAAAAAATCAAAAATATAAATAATCAAAAAATATAAAAATTCAAAAAATATAAAAAATCAAAAAATATAAAAATCAAAAAATATAAAAATCAAAAAATATAAAAAGTCAAAAAAATTTAAAAATAAAAATTATAAAAAATCAAAAAATATAAAGAATCAAGAAATATAAAAAAAATATAAAAATAAACAATAAAAAAATAAAAAATATAAATTTCGAAAACTATAAAAAATCAAAAAATGTAAAAATTCAAAAATATAAAAATTAAAAAATAAATATCGAAAAATATAAAAATTCAAAAATGTAGAAATTAAAAAAATATAAGTATCGAAAAATATAAAAATTCCAAAAATATAAATTTTAAAAAATATGAAATATCAAAAAATATAAAAATTTGAGAAATATAAAATTCGAAAGTTAGTTTCAAAATTTTACAAATTTTGTCGAACGAAGAACGACGAGCGACAAATGAACGTCAAACAGATCTTCGAAGCACGGAAAATGATGGACGAAAAAAGGCAACACACGAAAGACGACACGAAAGGGAAATGACGAATAACGAGACACGAGCGTTTAAAAACGAAGAGGTACGAAAGAAGAGCGACGAAAGTCGAATGAAAAAAGACAAAAAAGTCAACAGGAAAAAAGTTAAAATCCAGAAACTATAAAAATTATAAAAATATAAAAACTCAATAAATATAAAAAATCAAAAAATATAAAAAATCAAAAAATATAAAAAAATCAAAAACTAAAAAATCAAAGAATATAAAAAATCAAAAAATATAAAAACTCAAAAAATATAAATTTCGAAAACTATAAAAAATCAAAAAATATAAAAATTCAAAAAATATAAAAATTAAAAAATATCGAAAAATATAAAAAATCAAAAATATAAAAATTAAAAAAAATTAAAAATTCAAAAAATATAAAAAAATTAAAAAATTTAAATTTCAAAAAACATGAAAAATCAAAAAATATAAAAATTTGAGATATATAAAGTTCGAAAGATACAGTTTCAAAATTTTACAAATTTTTCGAACGAAGAACGACGAGCGACGAGCGACAAATGAACGTCGAACATAGATCGAAGAAGCACGGAAAATGAAGGACGAAAAAAGACAACACGAAAGACGACACAAAGTGGAATGACGAATAACGAGACCCGAGCGTTTAAACACGAAGAGGTACGAAAGACGGGCGACGAGAGACGAATGAAAAAAGACAAAAAAGTCAAACGGAAAAAAGTTAAAATCCAGGAACTATAAAAATTATAAAAATATAGAAAATCAATAAAAATAAAAAATAAAAAATAAAAAATATAAAAATAAAAAATGAAAAAACATAAAAAATAAAAAATATAAAAAATGAAAAAATATAAAAAATCAAAAAATAAAAAAAATAACAAATAAAAATAAAAAATATTAAAAATTAAAAATATAAAAAATATAAAAAATCAAAAAATATAAAAAATCAAAAATATAAAAAATCAAAAATATAAAAAATCAAAAATATAAAAATTCAAACAATATAAAATTTCAAAAAATATAAAATTTCAAAAAATATAAAAAATTCAAAAAATATAAATATCGAAAAATATGAAAAAATCAAAAAATCAAAAACTGAGAAATATAAAATTCGAAAATTAGTTTCAAAATTTTACAAATTTTGACGGACAAACAACGACGTGCGACGAATGACAAATGAACGTCAAAAAGATCGACGAAGCACGGAAAATGTAGGACGAAAAAGAGACAACACGAAAGACGACACGAAAGGGGAATGACGAATAAAGAGACTTGAGCGTTTAAACACGAAGAGGTACGAAAGACGAGCGACGAGAGTCGAATGACAAGACAAAAAGGTCAACAGGAAAAAAGTTTAAATTCAAAAACTATAAAAAATCAAAAATATAAAAAATCAAACAATATAAAAAATCAAAAATATAAAAATCAAAAAATATAATGAATCTAAATATATAAATTTCGAAAACTATAAAAATCAAAAATATAAAAAATCGAAAATATAAAAAATCAAAAAATATAAAAATTCAAAAAATATAAAAATTAAAAAAATATAAATATCGAAAATTTAAAAAATCCAAAAATATAAAAATTCAAAAAATATATATTTCGAAAAATATAAAAAATCAAAAAATATAAAAAATCAAAAAATATAAAAAATCAAAAAATATAAAAATTTGAGAAATATGAATTTCGAAAAATAGAGTTTCAAAATTTTACAAATTTTGACGAACGAAGAGCAACGATCGACAAGTGAACGTCGAACATAGGTGGACGAAGCACGGAAAATGAAGGACGAAAAGAAGACGAAACGAAAGACGACACGAAAGTCAAGGACGAATGACGAGACACGAGCGTTTAAACACGAAGACGTACGAAAGACGAGCGACGAGAGTCGAATGGCAAAAGACGAGTCAACAGGAAAAGAGAAGACTAAATTCAAAAACTATAAAAATTATAAAAATTTAAAAAATCAAAAAATATTAAATATCAAGAAATATAAAAATTCAAAAAATATAAAAAATCCAAAAATATAAAAATTCAAAAATTTGAATTGAATTCAATAAATTTTGAAAAATACAAAAAATCAGAAAATATAAATTTCGAAAAATATAAAATTTCAAAAAATATAAAAATTCGAAAAATATAAAAATTCGAAAAATATAAAATTCGAAAAAATAGATTTTCAAGCATTAGATATTTTGACGAATGACGAACGAAGAGTCAACGAGGGACGAACGACTGACAGACGAAGGACAGACGGGCACACAGACGGACAAACAAAACGAATGGCGGGCAAAGGGACGGAGAAACCGACGGACGGACAGACGGAGGGAGAGACGGAGTGACAGATGGACGGACCGACGACCGGCTGGCCGGCCGGCCGGCCGGTTAGACGTTCGGACGGAGGCAGGCGGACTTGAAGACAGACGGACGGACAGATGGATAAACGAGCCGACCGACGAACGTACGGACAGACGGAGATACGGACAGACAAACGGGCAGACGGATGGACACGCGGATGGGAAGACGTATGGCCAGACGGGAGTAAAGGTGGACGGGTAGACAAACGGATAGGCCAACGGATAGACGGACAGATGGACGGGTAGTGCGACCGAAAGATGGACCGAAGCACGGACCGACGGACGGACCCCAGAAAGAAAGGTCAGATGAATGGATAAACGGACTCAGAGACAGACGGACGGACAGATGGACAGACAGACGAACGGATAGACCGACGGACAGACGGAGGAAAGACGGGCAAACGGACAAACGGTTGGACGGACAGACGGATAGAGACGCGGACGGACCGACGAACGGACAGAAGTACGGACAGACGAAAGGAAAGATTGACGGACAACAGGGCGGACAGTGTGAAAGACAAGCGGACTGACGGACGGACAGAAAAACAGAAAGAAAGAGAACAGACGGATTGGCAGACGGCCGGTAAGAAAGACGGACTGACAAACGAACAGGCAGAGGGACAAACTGACAAACGGACGGACACGGAAATGGACAGACAGACGTAAAGACGAACGTACAGACGGACGAATATCGGACAGACTGACAGAAAAAATGACGGACGGACAGACGGATAAATAGACGAACGAACAGACGGACGAACTGGTGGACGGACAACCGGACGGCCGGAAGGGCAGGTGGAGGGACAGACGGACGGACAAACGGACGGACGTACTGATGGACATCAGGACGGACTGGCAGACGGAGGAACAGACGGACGAACCGACGGACAGACAGACGAGGGGACAGACGGAGGGACAGATGGACGGATAGATGGATGGACAGACGGCTACACAGACAGCCAGGGCGACGGGCGGGCAGACGGACGGGCAATCGGATGAGCCGACGGACGGGCAGACAGGCAGGCTGTCACACCAATAAACGGACAGACGGACGAACAGACGAACGGACAGAAGGCCGGATAGACGGACGGACAAAAGGCCGGTTAGACGGACGGACAGTTGAACGGACTGACGGACATACCAGGTAGGCGGACAGACAGACGGACAGACCAACGGCAGGCAGACGAGTAGGCAAACGAAGAGACGGAGGGACAGACGGACAGATGGGCAGATGGACAAATAGACAGTTTTTGGACTGACGGACGGACAGACGAACGGACAGTCGGCTGGACAGACTGACGCACAGACGGACAGACAGATGGATGGACAATCCGACAGACTGGCGGACGGATGGACAGACGGACGGGCTGGCGGACGGACAGACAGACTGACAGACAGACTGACAGACAATACATGATGGCTGAGAAGAGTGTGGGGCAAAAGCGAAAAGCTAGCCCAGATTGAAGAGGTAAGAAAACTTGCTCAAGAAAGTGCCATTCTATAGAACCACCGGTTTTCTTCTAAAACGTTTTTTTCGTGGCACCGCCACTTTTTTTGTGACATTTCTTCTTTTAATCAACGTTTTTTAAGTAATATTCCCAACATTATGCTTGTAATTTAATAAATCTATTATATAATTTTGCTTTTCATTTCCAGTAAAACTATTTTACAGTACTGATCAATGATCATTGATGTAGATGGTTTTTCGCATGTTTGAAATACGTGCTCGTTTGCTTTCCCATTTCTTAATCTTCTTTGTATTTTTTCATTGTCATTCTTCAAGTTTGCTTGACTATTCGGCTTTGTATTTCTTCAACTTTGTTTTGGTATTTGTGGTAGCGCCCGTGCACGTATACATCGTTGCTCACTTGTTTTCTTCGTTTCTAGTTCTTCTTTGTGTTCGTTCTTGTTGAGTGCGCGTTCGTATTTGTGTCCGCTTTCGTTTCTCGTTAATGTTCCTCTCATCTTCGTGACGTTAATAATGATCACTTCGAATATTTGATCTAAAACGAAGACGAAGTTGAAGGCGCAGACAGAACAAACAGGGATGACGACGAAGAATACGGCTCGAAAATGAAAATGATTCTGGATATCGATAGCGAACTTCATTGTGAAGAAAAATCACTTACATGAAACGATCACAACAGTCAAAGAAGATTATAAAATGACCTGGACGCTTTAAGTACAATTATTAATTGTACAAAGATAGTAATTACTAAATTCAATTAAAAGACGAAAACAATATGACTAACCAATACTTCAAAAGGTTCTCATCATTTTCCTGTGAAATGTACATTCTTAATGTTAATAATAATAATAATAATAATAATAATAATAATAATAATAATAATAATAATAATGTATATATTAGACCTAGTGGAATACTCCGCGAATAATCAATCAGAAATTAATTTTAATTGATTCGTAAGTACAAAGTGTGATCGAAAAGAATCAAAACACTGATCAGTAAAAATATTCATTCAAAAATATGAAATAACTCCATAAATATTTCAGACCCTTGTCTTAACATAAGCTCCTATTACGGATTTCGTTTTGATACGAAACATGAAATTAAATAAAATTCATTGAAAATATTAATAATTAAAATAATATTCCGTAAAACGAAAATCATAAATGCTTTTCTGACATTCAGTTGCGTTATTTTTATAATGCTGATCGTAAACAAGTGAATATTTTATGTTTATTGAAAACAAAAGAATAGTGAAAGAGTACATTCACTGTGGAAGCGAACACAAATTGTTTATTAATATATTTTCCATCGTGACTAATATTGAGACGAGGCCAACTTATCTCCACATTGAAGGAATGTCAGTGATTTTTTTCAAAAAAACGAATAGTAATTGCATTGAATTTACTGCTTTAAATATAGTACTCCGGTAATGAAAAGGTGTAAGAAAGAGGAAAAGGAAGAACAAGTCGAGAAAAGTAGGAAAAGAAATAGGAAACAAATTTGTATGCATAGGATGTTATGATGCACATGTATAAAAGTAGTAATGAAAAAACAAAAACAAAAATATGAAGTGGATACGAAAAGAGCGAAAATGTGAATCAGTACAACAGTGACACTATTATTAGTAGTAGGATATAGTAAGTAACAAAAACAAAACGTTACATGTTGTCAATTTCCAGGTCGCATGATGTCGTAGAAAACGCCAATAAAATGTATTATAAAAGAATATATATGTTTATATAATTTTGAATTTTTCTTGACAAGGCAGACAGGCAGGCGTCAGTTTTCAAGGAGACAGGAATTCTGTAACATTGTTGAACATTGATTTCCTCACGATAAAAATACATTTAAAACCATACAAAATATTTGATTGGAAACGTATCTTAGTGAAGAAGTGTATTTTAATATTTAAAGTTGATTAATAATATCACACTACGATGCAGATGGAAAATGACCTTGTTAATACGACCTTAAATAAAAAGTATATTTTGTTTTAAATTATTTAAGCTAGGCACTACTCATTCTAGCCTCTTTGATAGTACTTTTCCTCCGACTTGTAGGTCTTTCCAAATCTCTTATTCCACTTAGAATGTAAGTCATAATGATTTTTGGATAGTGGCTACCCTTCATCATATCAATATTCTCTATCTAGTTATTATACGGTTATACTTTTATCGCAAAAGGATCATCGTCATCATGATCAGAAAGGGATAATAGTTTTAATTCTTTCCATTTTATTACATCCCGATTGCACCCTTTCGCACTTCTCTGAAACAACATTTCAGCAGCCTGAAGCTAACTCCAGTCCTTTTTCTTTAGTGTCCATGGCTAGCTTCCAAATGCGCAGGTGGGTATTGTCACAAATTTGTAAAATTATAGTATTGTGCTCTCCTTACTTCATTTCTTAATAATTTATTAATTACACTAAATATCTATAGAAATTTGTATTTTTCCTTAAGGTCTTCATTTACAGTTGTGTTATGTGATAACCCAAACATTTAAAACTGTATAAGCTTACCTGTTCCATCATGTCGTTTTCTAGATCAATTTTGGTTCTAATTCGGATGTTCAATTCTTCTTTGGATCATGCTAGTACCATTTTTCTGCTACGTTGTTGCCAAATGTTTTGCGTACATTGTAATTAACAAATTGGCACACTCTATCATGTCGAAATATGTATTTCATGTTTAGCAAGCCTAGAACATCCTACAGTTAGTATATGGTCTATTGTTTCTTCATGCTCCTGACGTAGTCTACAGTTAGTGTCAATATTTTCTCTGAGGATGTGTCTTCTGTAGTATTTGGTTTGATGGTTTCGTCCTGTGCTGCAATTACGAGGCTCTCACTTTCTCCATTCGGTTGACTGACGTTTAACCACTTGAACGACTTTTCTTGGTCGATTAATTTTTCTTCCATTTTACGTACTAATTGCCCATGCATTGGTTTATTTTAACATCGATTGATCATAAATCTCACCCACGAGCCACCACCACAACCAGGATAAGATTAAAGAAGATTGGTCTTCCGACATTTGTGATCATGTAAGTAAGTAAAGGGTTAGGATATAACAAAGAGGAGAAAGGAAAGATCTCGCGCGATCCGCGGCATGTTTGTTAGTGTACTGCTCCAGCATTCGCCTGGTGTTGATCGAAGAAACCACGGAAAACTCAGAGCAGCCGGTCCCTAGATTTCACCTCCTGACAATGCGAATTCGACATAGGTAGTGTCGAAAGTCCTGCCTCCGCCGGGACTTGGACCGGCTTTTGATAAAATGTATAAAATATCGTATGTGCTTCAAGTAAGATTCTCATACTCTAAATTATTTCACTCAATGAGTCACTGCTTACAATAAAGTTGATACCATACGACGGTATGGATCCAAGGAAGAGGCTATCCGCCATTAAATATTTGCTATTCACGAGGTACATTATGGAACAGTCAGTATTTTATATTCATGGTATGTAAAGGGCTGTTGTGCGGTATGTATCAGTGGTTGTTTGTGGTCTGAAATCGGGTTGAAGTGCTATCTCTTATCCGAATCTTACACTATTTTGATCACGTGATCTTATCCTTTCATTTTTATATCATCACGTGAGTCAAACCCGAAGAGCGCACAGTTCCATTTTGACACATTCACTATCAATAGTGCCCATATCACTTTTTAATTACCAGCGTACCTCTCAACTTCAAAAGTGCAAACCACGAAACCTATAGAACCTAATACGCAGAAAAAATATTAAGACTTACCTTACATTTTAAAGATTAGATTAATTCTAATCTTCAAAATTGCGTTCCTGTTAATAACTTTTTCTACGAACGTTTTCTGAATTACTGAGAACTAAATCACTTTCAGAAAACATGGTTCGCACTGGTCTGCAATCTCAAATTGCATAAATTAATCACATCACTACCGCACTTGCGAACAAGCACATTCGCAGACAAGAACAGACAATCAATCACAAGTAATTGACTTCAAGAATGACGGATAAAAAAAGAAAGAACGGAAGCGCTAATGTAATGCACCACTCATAAATTCCACAACAAATAAAGATCACTTTTAATATAATTTTTGTGATAATTACGTCAATAATGGTATAACATTTCCTTTTGTTCAAACATAGTGCACGGACTCTGAATTTGTATGTTGAACTAAATTCAGTATATTGGACGTTCTCGTGGGAAACCCAAAAAGTTACTGAAGACGTGTTGCGATAAGAATATTAACCAGCCCCCTGGGTTATGCTGCATTCCACGGTGAATTGGACGTAGCTCAGAGACTAGCATTCAGAGCCTCTAACAGGAGTGAAGTGGAGGCAGCCGTCGCTTCATTCTCCGCCGTGGTTGTCATAGCAACCGTCACATGATTTGAGTCGCAAGCTGTGCCGCAAGCAAATAAAGTTTGGCACAGTCCCTGAAATGCTTCCCTATGAGGTTGGAGTAGATACACAATGACGTATGCCCTTCACTTCTTTCCCTGACGGCCCGCCACTGGTATAGCATTGTTGCTACTGAAGGCCACTAATATCTATAATAATAATAATAATAATAATAATAATAATAATTCATTATTACTATTATTATTATTTAAATTTCCTGGCGCGTTAGCTATTTTCATTAGTCCCGTAAATAGAGTGCATGTTATATCCCTGGAGACTGGTGTTCCCCAGAATGTCAGATGAATCCACATGCGTTGTTTGTCCCTCCAGCGGGGCACCGCCCCAGCCGGGATAGGCTCTAAGCTCTCATCACGTGGGGCAGTGTGGTGCATATAATTATACTTATCGAAGACACGTAAGGAACAGTGTGGGGTGGTAGACCACGCAAGGCATGCTCGCGATCTTCCCTCGCCGAGAGGGAAGGGCGGGATCCAGGCACCAGCCTGTTGGCATACTTGTGCGTCGGCGGGGAGTGAGGCTAGAGGCTGACCCCTACGCACCCTCCTCCCTCGGGGTGAATTCTTCCTGGTAGAACAAGGAACAGTGGAGGGTGGTAGACATGCGAGGCTTATACTACTGCTCTCAATCATTTTAACTCATCTTGCCGTTCATCCCGTCTTTCCACACATCCTCTTTGAACACTTGATCAGTTGTGGATGGAGTGGATACACGAGGACATGCAGTATGCTCTTCTCCCCTTCACTGACAACTCGGCTCTGGTATAGCATTTGGAGAGACGTTCAAGCTCCCGTTTGGATGACAGTGTCACAGCTGATCAAGTGTCAACAGACTTAATGTTTTAATCATAGAGGATATTTGAAGACCCAGAATTAAAAGATCTGTTTTAAATTGGCAAGATTACAAGTGTGGTCAGATCCATTGCGGAATATCAATTTTGAAGAAAATCTGTGAATGTTTAGAAGCCAATGTGTCCATAAACGAACGGTCAGACAGGCGTTTTGAAAAATTACCTTCTCTGTAAAACTGTGCTCAATTTTGACTGCACGACAACATTGCTAGACAGTTTTGGACCCGGGGCAATGCTGAACCTCCCCCCTTAATATCTTATTAACCTCTATAAAAAAATGACTATAAATAATTAAGTTAAAAAATTAATTGAAAATTTTATGAAACATTAGACTACTGTACCGCGAATTACAAAATTACGATAACAATTTTCTCAAGATTAATTTTTTTCACTTTTTTACTCTCAGTCACATCATCAAGCCTCTTAACTTGCAGGACCCCCCCCCCCCTGTCTGCCCATATCTAGAGCTGGCACTGCATATATAGGAAAGTAATAAACTATGTACACAATCAAGGCAAATTCATTTTTGAAAAATTTAGGAACCCACAAAATGTATTTTTTTTTACAGATTTGGCACTTTTCTCTGCAGCGTGACATAACATTATCCAAGAAATTAAAAATACCTATAACTCTCATTAAAAGTAAAAGTCAGAGCAATGATTTATTGTTCTTGGTTCCTTTAAATAAAAAAAATCTGAAATATTTAGCCACTAATTTAAAAAGAGAATGAAACTAATTGTCTGATTCATACAAATGAAAATTAGCATGCATTCAAGCACTTTCCCTTTTCAAATTAGTACCCCTTCCCTGAGTTATCAATCTACATTTCCGATTTTAAATTCATAGAGGTTTTGTAGAAAACTATATTGTGAAGGGTTCTTCCAAGCAGTTTTGTTCTATAAAAAAATCCATTTCTCCAACATCAACATTTTATTGCCCCACACTTTTGAACAGCACAGCCAAACACAAACTCCATTGACACGCAGATGAGACATAACAAAATATGTAGTGCATTTATATACATTGGATTCTAAAATAGTACATACAAAATGTTCTTCTTTTCAAACTCAAATCAGTAACAGTAATAAATAGCCTGTAAATGCAATGTATATCTGATTAGTAGGTACTCTCATATTTTGTTCTAACAGGATTTTTGCTATCAACATATTGGTGTACATTTATCTCAAATATATTTCTTAATATACATATATTCAGTGCTTTATAGAAATATTTTGGGTATGTTACTAGGCAACCACTCATTAAACTTTGAGTATTTTTAGTTTTAATTCTGATCTTGATAGAAATACATTCTATTACTTTGTTGTGTAGTCTCTTCTCTAGTTACAAAAATTGATGATTTACTTGTTTTCCATTATCTAAATGTTGTGTTGAAAATTATAATACAAACATGTATTCATCAAATTATTTTACATGTTTAATTCTTTCGATCATATTACAAATATACAATATATAAATTGAAATAATTTCAAATAATAAGACAAATTCTTGAAAGAAATAATCTCTGATGGTAGAGCAATCTGCTCAATATATTGTAGCGGTACAGAATTATTAAGATAAATTAACTTGAGTAAAGTAGACCTAAGAAATTTTTTACTGAAGAAAAACATACGGCGTCACGCGCGCAGTCCCCCTTCTAGCAACAGCCACGATCCCCTCACTCATTTCGGATGTTTATGACACCCCACCCAGCGGCCGAAGAAAGGGTAAATTAAAAAGCGTCCAGCGGCAGCCACATCTGGAATATTTTCGAAACGCCTGTCATCGTGATCGGGGAAACCCAAAGCAATAATTCTGTAGCCGGGAGGCCCCTTCACAGACGTGGCCTATTTTCGAGATGGTACAGACGGACACTATGTGAAGAACAACAAACCACACAGAGAGCGGAGAATTCCTATGCTCCGCCGGAGCTTATTGGCCAAATTTAGTGTACAACGCCATCACCTTTAGCCAATCGCGACGCGATCGTTGTAGGGAGCAAGAACATACGAGGAGAAAGGGTGGGGATAAAAGTTAACTTCGTGCATTTATGAGAAACAAAATTTCAGTGTGGGCTGAGAACACTTGGTTGAGAAACTTTTCTGGGGTGGGAGCTATTCGCGGGGAGAGGCGAGTGCGCCTCTGAACGCACTTAGTTGAAATCACTGGGGTGATAGACTGGAACTCTCAGTGAGAATTTTAGAGGAAGTGCAAAAGCACTTCAAAAGTAAATTGGCGAATCTTTTATAATTGCGTATTCGCTACAGGATTTCGCAACTTCTGAATTTGTATTTGAGAAGATTCGCATAGTTCAGAGGGGACATTGTTTTGTGCTCCGCGCCTACGATCGGGGGCGATATACCCCGCTTATCTACAAGCTCCACCGAAGCAGCCTCCAGACGCCCTTTCGCTGACGTCACTGACCACCACCAGACTGCCGCAGACGCCGCGAGCCGCTGCCAGCCGCCCTGCTGTTGAGGGGGCGCGACCAACTGCATTCCAGCGAAGGTCGCCATACAAGCTCCGCCGTGCCCGCCCGGGCCTATCGAGCGAATCTGACACGGAAGCTCTCAAGCAATGTAACTGGGGGAAATAATCCTTTTTGAAGTATTGTCAAAGCCGTGCCGCGCCAAGGCACAAGAAAGGTCCTCCAGGACGACTTTGTAATTCTAATTATAAAATAATTTTGTACTCTTCTCTAGTTGTAAGCTTTCCTTTTAATTTTAGTCTTTATTTTTTCTTTATTCAATCTTTCCTTTCCTTTTTCATTAATGTAACTTCCCTGGTACAGCTTTGTCCAGGAATAAACGTTGTCTTTTACCAGTAATCAAATTGTTTATTTTGAATGCCCATGAATTTAATTAACAATTCCTTCCATCAACTAATTTTTAAATGAGCGAAGGAAATTGTTATAATTGGCTAGTTTTTTAAACGAGTAAAGGGAATAGGACCGACTGAGCTATAACCGGGCCGCTAACCGCGCATTTCCCATTCGCGGGGGTGTTACAATATTAAATGTATATACATTACACTGTTCAATACAGAAGTGAATATCCAATTTTTAATAGTTTTCCTCATAAAAGGGCATTTCATGATTTAGTATTTCTTGCATATAATTTTAATAAAAAGGTAACATTTCAAAAAACATATATCTTCAAGACATATGTGTACAAGTTATGCCATGAGATTTTTATTTCTTTGTGTCTCCAGCATTGGTATGTTACAAATCTTTTCTTACAGTCACTGTTTTATTTTTCTCATGATTTATAGTATGATTTCATACTATAAAATTGGTAGAGACATTACATTATGTGATTAAAATATCTAACTGGCAATTTAGTTAGCAGTAAAAAAAAACTCATTTCAGTCTCAATTCTGGAATGTTAGCACCATTTAAACCAGTCAGTCTCCACAACTTTTAAGACTCTCATGTTTACATTTATATCACGATAAGACTGATGTTATAACCTTCAATTCAGATATTTATTTTGTAAATTGTAGCAGCTTGAATGGTGTTCTTGCGTTTCCTCAATAATTGTCCTACACAATATTGGTATTATATATGTTTCACAGCAGGAACTTATGCATAAATACTTTTTAAAATTATTGTTTTCCCTATCATTCAGAATTGTCTACATTCAATGAAGTTCTTTTTGTAAGTTGGTTTGTAAGCTGTTCATCAAATAATAACATAAATGATAATGAAAGCACTGTTGAGTTAACACTGGTAATATATTCCAAATGACAGCCAATGTTACTACTATTTGAGACTGAAAACTTTATGGTACATTCACACTTTAGTACACATGTATCTACACATATGAACAATTTTTCATATTACACTTATACACAAATATATTTTGTTTATGTACAACATACTTTAACACACAAACACTCAATGAAAAAACTCAATGCAATATTTTTACAATAAAATAAACCAAACTAATATTGATTAAAAATAACATTTTCTGCAACACTTCTATATTACATGGCAAGTTGATTATTTCAATATTTTAAATTGATTTTAAATCCTGACTTTCTGGTCCGATTCACATATGTACATATAAAACACTCTTGAGTTTACTCTTTAATTTGTAATCTCAAGTTTTGTATAAATTTCTGTGTATAACACACAAATCTCTGAAGTTGGGGATTGTATAAGTAACACAATTCACTCAGTCATACTTTTTCAGATCAAATGTTTTGATCTCCTTCCTTGTCTCTATCAGGTCAAAAAAGTGTTTAAGCTAACTTTTCACTTTTTGATTCAGAACAAAGTTTGTATCTGATATGCTGCAAAAATTTTATTTATTTATTTATTTTTGCACTCTTCTTAAAGTTCAAGTTATTTTCCTTAACACTCCATAACTGTAGTTTGAAGATATACAGTAGTTTCTGATACAGTATATCCAATTCAAACAAGAGAAAGATCCTCTTCAATCTTCCTGAACCATTCCAAACTAATTTGGAGAAATAATAACATTTTATTTTTCAGACAAAAATGATATAGTGTTGTGTCACAGAGAAGAATCGAGAATGACACAAGTTTTGAATAATTGATAAAGAACATAGTCTCACCCTTTCTACTCAAGGCTAATTATAAATAGCAGGAGAGAGGATGAGTTTCTACAACAATAATTTTCTTGAGATTCAGAAGCAAACTCTTGAGAGCTAGGAATAACAGGTAAATATAATCAAAAGCAATAAAATTTTATAATACTGAGGTAAAAGTAATTATTTAGCTTATCCACATCAGTAAATTACTGAATTACAACTTGATTTTGTTATAATCAAAAATTTGTTATTATTTCTCAATAAAATGTCAACTATACATTTTTCACATTTGTCCTTAAACTCATCTCTTTTACTAAAATAAACAATGTCTAGATTCTTCTTTAAGAATTTTGTAAATCTGAGTGGCTTACCAGTTTGACACTGCTTTTTAAAAGATATCAATCTAAATCACTAATATTTTCAAATTTATTTTGAAATATTATAGTGCTTTATATTTAAAGCACTATTAGCATTATTAAACTGTTTGTTTTCTGTTGAAAAAAAAAGGTAGATATATGCAGTATGTCGAGCACTCTGTTCAAGAGCAGCCAAAACATCATGTTTTTGGTGAACATACAAACGACCTTTCTTCCATGGATTTTGGAGCTGCAGAGGCTTGAAGTCATCTCTCAAACAATGTTCTCTTGCTTCAATGACAGCCACAGGGCAAAAATTTCTCAATTTGTCATTTGGATAAATAGGTCCATCTTTGCCTTTCAGTACCATTGCCATGTTGAGCTGTTTCACTACCAAGTCAACAACCTCTCTGGCTGTTGTCCAAGGAGTGACATGCAGTTTAAGGCTAGTTCCACTTGCCAACCCAGTTTCATAAGCAGCATATACCTGCAACACAATGTTTCATGAACATTACAAAAACAAACCAAGCATTCAAGTTAATTACTAAAGCTTTCATTAACATGGATCCAAAGGAAAGAGTTTTCAAAGAAATATTTACATAATACCACACATTACATTTGAATAATTCACTTCTGTTAAAAAGAAATGCAAGAATGGAAAATTTTCTTCAATTGGTCCAATAATTCTTTGAACCAAACCTACTATAATTTATTAATTTTCTTTAATAATTGTTATTTTTAGAGCTCATTAAACCTTTTAAAACTGGTTACAGTGCAAGAAAGAATAGTTTTTATTGCCATCTTTAAAAAGTATAATAATAATAATAATATAGTGTATGTTTATTCAAATTAAAATGCGATTAAGTTCCTAAAGAATTTAATCTTCCCTTTGTGTCAAGTCCACAAACTAATAAATAATTTAGGCAGTTCACTCAATCTTGCCAAATCAGTTAAAAACTTAATTATTTTTGGTAATTGTATAATTTTTCAATTTGGGCTTGTTAATTCTACACCAATATTTTTCATTTTCTAATTATTCTTGTACAGAGCGGGCAACTAAAATGTGATTAGATTCCTATATGAATGTCTTCAATACCAAAAAGAAACATTAATGGTAGTTTTTCATTAAACAATAAAGTACAGGAAACTTAGTTGATTCTTCAAGAACATTTAAATAAACTGAAATATTGCTTATCTATATTATTAAAATTTTGAATGCTTCATGTAACTTTAGTTTAGTCTTATGAACTAAAATTTTAAACACATATAAATTTCATATTCAATAGCTACTGTAGGTTATGAAACAAAACAACTTTGAATATTACAGATTGAATAGACACCAAAATTTAATTCAAGGATATCTCTAGAAATGAAACTGTATGATTGAATGGGAATAACTCAATTTAAATGTAACATACTACTATAAAATAATAACAAAGAACTTGATGACTACAAAGTTAGAGAATATCAGCAATCAGTTGCTGAGGCATGCATTTTTTCTATAATAAAACATGTTTGATGGACATGAATGCCAAATCATCAAGTAAAATTTAATTGATAGAAACTATACATCACCACTTCATCAGAAATATGAGGATTGATATGAAATATTTTTAATAGAATTTGGGAAAGTTAAACAATAATGAATTCTTACTGTTTGTATTTTTAAAAAACTTCAAAAGCAGGAAGTTATACAATTCATTATGTACCTTTTTTTATTTCAAAACTTATAAACCAAGTCACTCTACATTTTCTGAGCAAGTGGTGCTGACACATGCCCTAGCAATGTAACTTTAATAACTCAGATATCTTGACAAGTCTTGACTTTTTGTTAAACCATTGGCAAGTAAGACAACTTGCCAATGGTTTAACAAAAAAGTTAACTATATGGAAAAGTTATCTATATAGCCACGGCATTCTTCATAGAAGAACAAATCCTAAAAGTGCTTAGATTTTAGGATTAACTCAATAGTATATAAAGTCACTGATGTGGGCAAAAGAAATTTAAAATTTACTAATTAGTAAGCTTTATTTCAAAAATGGAACAATACCACACTTTTTGTCAAAATAGTCTTATGAATAGTATTTCTATGGGATTATTAGCAATTAATTGTTAATATCAAAAAAGCATTTTCATGAAATAATTATTTACAATTTTAATTTCTCTTCTCAATGTTTTCTTTGTATCTAAATGAATTAACTTAGATACAACTTTAAAGCAACAGCAACTTTAAAAGAGAAAAAATATTAAGTGTGAAATTATGAAAAAGACTTCAAAGAAGAATTAGCTTAGCCAGTGGTAGTTGCATCATGTACACAGTTTAAAAATTCTACCTCCTACATATTCCAAAAGTTGTGTTCCTTCATTTGAAGATTTCTGTATAAATTATTTTGGTAAATATGTTGGGACACTTCTTGAGCCACTATACCAGCACTTCATGAGGAAAATAAATATAAAATTTAATTTGTACAATTATGCTAATAAATATATAATTAAGTCTCTCAACAGATTTGTCCCTTATAGAGGAGTATATCCTAGACTGAATATATCCCCTACCACATTACAAAACTACACTAATTCACATATTCAAAATAATGTGTTATCATGCATCATAAATCTATACAAAATTCATGCAAAAATATGACTGCTCCATTTAATAACTGCTTGATTGCAACATAGTAATGAATATATTAATTCATGCAGAGGTCATACTTTACATTTTAATATTTATGACCACTGATCAATTCTTGGAGAAAATCCTTACACCAAGTCAAAGGGAATTTTAGTTCATGGAATGGTTGAACCATTCCATGAACCAAATACCAAGAAGGACATTTTTATTTCATTAATCATTCAAAAAGATTTGGAAAGAATTCTTTTACAAAAATAAAAAAAAAAAATAACCGCATACATGGATGGAATTAACTCAATTTTTCCCTTCTGCTTTATTTCACAAATTTTGATTTATTGAAGGATATCGGGGGTATATAGAAATAAAAAGTTAATATATGGAGCTAACAAAAAAATACCAATATTATACAAATATCTCAGAGCAAGAATATTTCACTTATTTCATTCTAAAAAAAAGCGAAATATTTTTTCCTAGAATGTCCATGAAAGAAATAACATTTTTGAAGTACAAAGAGCATAAATATCCATTTTTCACAGTAAATATTGGGATATTGAAGTTTTAAATAATGTAAGTTTCTCAATGTAAAGTAATCACAATAGATACTTTGTATCAGTTAGAGATCAAAAAATGTTTTCATACAAGATAACTCATAATTTTTTACAGATGCTTGTTTTACTTGTAAACTGAAATTGTTGAAATAAATCCATACTTATTTAGAATTTAATAGTACTTTACATTTGTCAGTAAAATACTAATAAAATTATTTGACAAAGTTTCATTGATAGAATGCAAAAGATATGTTGTCAGAGACTACTTATTAATGAGAGAGTTAAAATTGAAGAAAGTTCAGATTTCATTTGTACTGAAATTAAATTATTGGTCTAGAAATTTAATCTATTGCCCGCTTATTATTATACACACTCTAAAAGAATATTTTAAATTTAAATTTCTGTATGTTCCAATGAAACCAACATAATTTCTATAACCTTTAATCAAGTTTTGTTCTTACCTGCAAAATTCCTGAAGATGGAGCAGGTACAACTGTTGTGGTGACTAAGTCATCTTCATCTTCATCTTCAGTTGTGATTTTGTCAGTTGTGGGCCTTGCAGGAGATGATGTTGAATCATCTGATGATAAAGAATGCATGCTAGTTGCTGGAGTTGCAGAAGTAGCAAGACCTAAAAGACTTCCTCCATGAGGTGGATGGACAGAAAGGAGGGGTGATGTTGAGGCTGAGACACTTGTAGTGATAGTAGAGGAATGTGATCGTGAATGTGTTTTTGCCTTGGAATGAGAATGCTGCTGCAGAAGCAAAGTGTCCTCACTGCGTGACGGTGGTAAGTGATTGTTCATACCTGCAAGATATGCCATGAATAAATAATAAGAAAATCAAAATGTGCATGCAGATACTAAAAATAATTCACTCAGTAAGTGCATTTGTTTAAAAAATTATTAGCAGAAAAATGTCTATAAGATATTTCTTATCTCTCTGGCTGCTTTAAGGTTTGCTATTAATAAACCTTGATTTGACAGTGATGAGGCATGCTCTTGTTCTATAATTTCATAAAATAATATGTTAATTCATATTACAATATGCATAATTTTGTAGATATTGATAATTTTGTTAAAAAAATGATACATAGCTATGAAAATAATATCATATCTGCAACACCAAGACTGCACTGCCTCCTGCTGCAACAGTAGATGCATTGCTAATGTCACCTTCACTATGATTGTGGCATTGACTATTGGCTCCAGAACAGTTACTGAAGCTACTGCTACTGTTTTTACAGTTTTCCCAACTGGGAAGATGTTGCTCACTCTTACTAAGTTCTGCCCCGAGGAGACAGGCAACACTTCCAGGACTAACACCTGGTCCAGGCCAGCTCCCTCGACTTGCACTAGATTTCACTAACTTAGGGTCTCTGGGAGGCAACTGGAGGAGACTTCTCTTGAGGCTGCAACTGCTGGTTACTCCATTGCCCTCACCGCTTCCTGATCGTTTGATGCAAGGAGTGCTCTTTGGATCTTTTTCTGACCCTGTAGCAGGACTGCTGGTGCTGTTGATGGTCAGGAGATGGCGCATTGGAGTACCAGATCCTGTACTGGGACTTCTGTCTTGAGCAAAAGTTAAAACTTCCATGAGCCATCGTGCGCCTTTCCATGCCATGTTCAACTGCCCTTGAAACTCTTGAAGCTGGTTCAGGCGGTCTTTGGCAGCTGCTACTTCTGTTGAGGAAAAAGCCTGTATGATTAAGAAATGATATGTAGTGACTCATGATGTTTTGTACAAGAATGATAATTTAGGTTCATTCTAAAAAAGCATGTTAATTTTAAAAATTATTTAAATAAACTTAAACTACAAACTACTTTACCTCTCTAAGATTATGTTGAGCAAGTACAGTATCTAGTTCAAGAATGCAGCTAAGACGAGAATACCGGGATATTACATCACGCTGATAGGTACCCAGTTGAACCATTTCAAATACTTGGACAGGTAAAGCAGCTAAATCTCCTCGCTGAAGAAGAAGATCTCTTTGCCCAGGAACAGCACAGGCAGATTCAGCGGGAGGGACAATGATTAAAAATGAAACCTCTGGGCTCAAATCAACCACTTCCACATCATTAAGCCTGCACAAAAATCCAATAAAACACAATCACATTTGTTGATACATTATAAAAATTTAATTTCCATCTTATTAAGAAAAATCAAAATATTTTATGGGTAGGTTTCCTTTTTCTTCTTATAATATAATACAACAAGTAATACATAAGTAATGGATTTACCTCACCAATACACTCTTGAATTTTTGGTTGTAAACTTAGTTTCAGGTTTGTTTGGAAGCTTCACTCACACATAGAATTTAGGTCTATTAGTAATATTCCAAAAGTGTTTAAGATTAGTGCAGGTGTTGATGAGATTCACACAATTTTGTACCCAAAAATGAGGGATGTCATTATGAATGAATAAATGCATGCATGGATGGATGGATGTGTCATCCTTAACTTGGTTAGATTAAAAGATTTTGAATTTAAATTTGGTTAATACATCAGGAGTAAGATGTATTTGTGCTGTTTTGAAGGTCATTAACACATTAATGGTCATTAACACATTAACACAGCAGAACCCTTTTTTTAACGTCACTTCAGTGAGCCTAAAATTCTGAAGTTAATTGAGGGTTTACACTAAGTGAATGTTTGGGGTTTGAAATTTGAAGAAACAAGTTAAAATTAACTAGGAATTGTTGATTTCATTTTTTTTAAATGCTTAGTTTTTATTGTAGGGGCAAATCCTTCATTAATACCAAGACTTTCATAACGAAGGCTTTGGTAGGGGGTCTTCCATAAATTATCTAACACAAAAGAGGGGGTGGGGCAACATTACACTGCATTACACAAGGATAAAGTGGTCATGGTTTAGTGTTTCATAATGTTGATATTTATTTTTAAAATTTTACTTTGCTGAAATAACTCCTTTTATTCAGTCTTGTACTAAACCATTAAAATATTACCATATTAAATTAAAAAATGTGAATAAATTAAAAAGTAACAATGCGTAATTAGTTAGAATTTAAAAAATTAATTTAATTTTTTAGATTAGGGAAAAAATGTTTTTTAAACTCCAATTAAATTGGCGCAACAGACTCGCGGCTTGTGTATCATCCACAATTGCGGTGTGGGAACAGTGTATTTTCTGAAACTTTCCCATTCTTCCTTCAAAAATTGTTCTCAATCTTATTGGTATGTGCAATCTGCATCACCAACTAATTCTGAATTTAATTATAAAAATTTTACTATATAACACAAATAAAAGTAATACAACTCATTGTTTCTACTTTATAATTTATTTTTACCGATTGTAAATTGGGAGGGGTGTCATGTCACAAGCGTTACTAAATTATTGGGGGGAGGGGGTCAAGCACGCCTTACACATGCATCTGTGGGTTTTTAAAATATTGTAAATTGGTGTTACGTAATTTATGGACAGCCCCATACATTATTAAATCACAACATTATCATACAAGTGTGCTCTGTGATAGTGAAATTTATACAAATGAGGAACACTCCCTGTCACAATCTAATTCAGAGCAACTAACTTAGTAAAACACCATCTCAATACAAATGTCATTGCAGCAGTTAAAAATTTTTGTACCCTGTAATTGGCTGCACTGCTGTTGGATAGCATATTTGCTGTTGGTTCTCAATTCATGGAGGAAAAATAAAACATAGTAAAACTCCAAAAATGTTTAATGTTAAATGCCAATTTGCATCGAAACTAATGACATTAAATCAAAAATGTAATTGTATTAATTTCATAGAGGCATCATCGGAACTTTCAGAAATTAACGTTAAATGCCCGAAAATGTTAAATTAAGGTCAAGATAAATGGGGATTCTAGTGTATCTTAATTTTAGGGGTACTTTTCTTTGTCTCTGTGTTCCTTCAACATTTTTTAAAAGTGTCTGTAAAGTTTTTGCTTTAAATTTTTTCTCTTATAGAAAAAATCTATTTATAAGTATGGTATAGTTCCAATTTTAATTAAAACTTTTGAAATTTTGAAAATTTCAAAACTTAAAAACTTATTTTTGAACCAACCCTATACCTTTCTATTAAATTATTACATGTTAAAACCAGAGATTTTTTCTCAATGCAATTTATCCTTCAATTAATACTACAAGGAGGAAAAGGTTTACTATGCCAGAGAATCCCACTAGTTTTCCTTCTTTTGCAGGAGAAGATAAAAAATTGGCAGAAACAAACTTTCTGAAACCAAAATTTAGTGATTTAAAATTTAAATTACCTGTGTGCCAATGCTTCTTGATTGGAAACTTCCATGTATGAATATAGTCTTGCAGTAGGTGCAACGAGTTCTACAAATACTCGCTGTTGTTCTGTTCCTTGACTTAAAGATGCATTTTCCTGAGTTTCCTCCAAAGAACCTTCATCTACTGAAGCTATGCTAGTAGTTTCACTCGATGAATTGCTGAAAGGCTTTTGACTACTCTGTTGCTTTAGGAACTCCCATTCTTCTCTAAAATTGCAAAAAAGCAATTTGATAAAAGAAACAAAATATCAAATATAACAAACTAGAAACGAACAATTATATATTACATATGATGACACATGTGGGTTATCCCTAATTTTGCAATGAGGCAGCACATTTGGAGTTTTAGTAGGTACAACTACTCTAATGAGATCCACAGAACTCCTCATCCTTAAATAACCTAAATATAATCCTCTTCCAAGTTTGATGCTGCTAACTTGATGATAAGTAATTTGTTCCTAAATACAAAAAAGCATTGGTCTCTCTGTTATAAAGTCTATCACTGATGAATCTTGTATCACAGTATTTTCAGTGTAGAAGAAAACTATCACCTGTGCCGTAAGCAATTCCCCCACATGTGGTTCCTCATGAGTAGCCAGTTTCTTTTCCACTTTACTTAATGGGAGCCATCTTGAGTTCAAACAGATACACATTTTGGTGAGCGTACATAATTCACTGTGGAGATCACTAATGTTCCCTGAGAATCCTTTATTGGTTTACACAAAGCAGTCTGTAAAAACATCAGAAATTCATTTAATAGAAAATAGTTCTAGAAAACGAAGGAATAACAGTTTTCCTGTAAAATACATAATTAGTATGCACAAGAATAACAGTTTGCATATAATCACACTCTCTGTGTATAAGTACTACGTGTTAATTAAAATAATTAATTTGAATATCATTTTCATACTAACAAGTTATACTTCCAAAAGGAAAAAAATGTTGATAAAGATTCAATTAATAGTGGTTCAATTTAAGTCAAACTGGAGAAATTTTAAATAGTAATTGCATTCTCATTATTGTTGAAATTTTAATTTGTTTAACTAGTTAATTGAATTGAATTTAATAAACAAAAACTAATCTGGTTCTAATATTTTTCTGAATTTCTTGTTTTACCTGCATTTGAGCAGCTGCTTGTAACAACTTGATACGAAAATGTACAGTAGAAGAGCTGAGGCTTTTCTCCATATCCTGGCAAAGAGATTTGACATCATCCCATGTACAGTCAACCTGAAAAAACAGTAAATAAATAAGTAAATTTTATTTGATAAAAAAATATTTTAATGCTGCAGAGATTAGTTTTTTTCAGAATCAAAAATACACATACCTTCATTAGCCAGTGAAAATCATTATATATACAATTAGGATATGTTTCATCCACTTCAATCACAGGCAAAATGTCTTCATTCGAGATAGACGACAAACAAAGTGAAGCATCCAGTCGTCAAGTACAAAGCACCCCCCCCTTACGTGACAAATTTCGAAAAATATTAATATAGGCACTTAATCTGATATTCTGTATACAAGTAGAACACTTTCAAAGAAATTCATAGGTGCAAACGAAACACCAATCACACGCATAGTTTCCGAGATGGACGACAACCAAAGTGGAGCCCCGAGTCATCAAGTACAAAGCACCACCCCCTTACGTGAAAATTTCGAAAAATATTAATTTAGGCACTCCCATCTGAAATTCTGTATACAAGTAGAACACCTTAAAAGAAATTCATAAGTGCAAACTAAACGCCAATCAAACGCATAGTTTCCGAGATAGACGACAAACAAAGTGGAGCCCTTAGTCATCAAGTACAAAGCACACTTCCCCTAACGTGACAAATTTCGAAAAACATTAATTTAGGCACTGCCATCTGATATTTTGCATACAAGTGTAACACTTGAAAAGAAATTCATAGGTGCAAACGAAACTCCAATCAGAAGCATAGTTTCCGAGATAGACGACAAACAAAGTGAAGCCCCGAGTCATCAACCCCCCCCCCCTTACGTGACAAATTTCGAAAATTATTAATTTAGGAACTGCCGTCTGATATTCTGTATACAACCAGAACACTTTAAAACAAATTCATAGGTGAAAACTAAACTCCATTCAGACGCATAGTTTCCGAGATAGACGACAAAGTGGAGCCCCGAGTCATCAAGTAAAATGCACGCCCCCCTTACGTGCCAAATTTCAAAAAATATTAATTTAGACACTGCCATCTGATATCCTGTATACAAGTAGAACACTTTAAAACAAATTCATAGGTGCAAACTAAACTCCAATCAGACGCATAGTTTCCGAGATAGACGACAAAGTGGGGCACCGAGTCATCAAGTAAAAACACCCCCCCT
The DNA here is from genome assembly GCA_038098605.1 of Gryllus longicercus. Lineage (NCBI taxonomy): Eukaryota > Metazoa > Arthropoda > Insecta > Orthoptera > Gryllidae > Gryllus > Gryllus longicercus. Next base: position 61,152 of record JAZDUA010000534.1, read on the forward strand.
TATGTGCCAAATTTCGAAAAATATTAATTTAGGCACTGCCATCTGATATTCTGTATATAAGTAGAACACTTTAAAACAAATTCATAGGTGCAAACTAAACTCCAATCAGAAGAATAGTTTCCGAGATACACGACAAAGTGGAGCCCCGAGCCATCAAGTACAAAGCACGCCCCCCTTACGTGCCAAATTTCAAAAAATATTATTTTAGGCACTGCCATATGATATTCTGTATACAAGTAGAACACTTTAAAAGAAATTCATAGGTGCAAACTAAACTCCAATCAGAAGAATAGTTTCCGAAGTAGACGACAAACAAAGTGGAGCCCCGAGTCATCAAGTACAAAGCACCCCCCCTACGTGCCAAATTTCGAAAAATATTAATTTAGGCACTGCCATCTGATATTCTGTATATAAGTAGAACACTTTAAAACAAATTCATAGGTGCAAACTAAACTCCAATCAGAAGAATAGTTTCCGAGATACACGACAAAGTGGAGCCCCGAGCCATCAAGTACAAAGCACGCCCCCCTTACGTGCCAAATTTCAAAAAATATTATTTTAGGCACTGCCATATGATATTCTGTATACAAGTAGAACACTTTAAAAGAAATTCATAGGTGCAAACTAAACTCCAATCAGAAGAATAGTTTCCGAAGTAGACGACAAACAAAGTGGAGCCCCGAGTCATCAAGTACAAAGCACCCCCCCTACGTGCCAAATTTCGAAAAATATTAATTTAGGCACTGCCATCTGATATTCTGTATACAAGTAGAACACTTTAAAGAAATTCATAGGTGCAAACTAAACTCCAATCAGACGCATAATTTCCGAGATAGACGAAAAACAAACTGGAGCCTTCAGTCATCAAGTACAAAGCACTCTCCCCCCCTTACGTACCATATTTCGAAAAATATTAATTTAGGCACTGCCATCTGATATTCCGTATACAAGTAGAACACTTTAAGTGAAGATCATAGGTGCAAACTGAACTCCAATCAGACGAATGGTGTCCGAGATAGACGACAAACAATGTGGAACCTCAAATGATCAAGTACAATATACCCCCCATTACGTGACAAATTTCGATAAATATTAATTTTGCTACTGCCATCTAAAATTCTGTGTACAAGTTTACTTAAAGTAGTACTTTAAGAGAAATTTGATGGTGCAAAGCAAACTTCTCAACTCAAAGCAGACGAATATTTTCCGAAAATAGACGAGAAACAAAATGGTGACTTGAGAGATCAAGTTTAAAATCCCCCCCCCCCAATACGTGCCAAATTTTGAATTATAAGAATTTCGGCGCTACCATCTTGAATTCTGTATACAATTAGAATACTTTTAGAGAATTTCCGTGATAGACGAGAAACGAAACGGAGAGTGGAGTGATGAAGTACAAAATTCCTCATTACGTGACATTTTTCGAATAATATTATTTTCTGGCCTACCATCTGAAATTCTGTATTGAAATAGAACATTTTAAAAGAAATTGAAAGCTGCAAAACAAGATTCCAATCAGACGAATAGTTTCGGAGATAGACGTGAAACACCACGGAGCCTCGATTAATGAAAAACAAAATACAAAATTCAAAATATTACTTGACAAATATCGAAAATTATTAACTTCGGCGCTTTGATCTGAAATTTTGTATACATGTAGATTACTTTAAGAAAAATTCAAAGCTGCAAACCAGACTTGAATCAGATGAATACTTTCAGTGATAGACGAGAATTAAAACTGAGCCTCAAGTGATGATGTACAAAATACCTCCGCCCCAAATCGTGACAAATTTCGAAAAATATTCAATCAATACAAGTGGAACATTTTAAGAGATGTTCAAAGCCACAAATGATACCACAATCAGACTGTTATTTTCGTAGATAGACGAGAATCCAAACGTAGCCGCGAGTGATCTTCAACTCTCGAGGAGAAATTTAATAGAGCAAACCAGACTTCAATCCGACTGTTAGTTTCGGAAATACATATGAAACAATATTGGAACACAAATTAAGATACTTGGTAAAAAATTTGGAAAAAAGGTAATTTCGTTGTTTTTTTCTGAGATCACGGTTGGGAGTACAACACTCAACGAAAAATTCAAAGGAGCAAACCAGACTTTATTCCGTTTATTTATTTCGGAAATACGCGTGAAACAAAATTGAATTTAAATTAAGAAATGTAATAAAAAATTGGGAAAAAATTAATATAGTACCTTCTTTAATAATCAAGAATGTGAGTACAAGTCTCGACGAGAAATTCAGTAGTGCAAACCAGACATCAATCCGATATAAATTTTGGAATAACGCGTGAAACAAAATTAAGCTCACAATCAGAAATTTGGTGAAAAATTTAGAAAAATGTATTTTTCGTAGCCTTCTCTGAATCATGGATGTGAGTACAACTCTCGACGGGAAAATTCAATGGAGCAAACCAAACTTCAACCGACTATTAGTTTCGGAAATACCCGTAAAACCAAATTTAAGTCAAAACCAGAAATTTTGTGAAAAATTTAAAAAAATTAATTTTGTAGCTTTTCTCTGAATTCACGTATGTGAGTAGAACTCTCGACGAGAAATTCAATATAGCAAACCAGACTTTTAGTTTCGGAAATTCGCGTGAAATGAAATTGAATCTAAATTCAGAAATTTTGTGAAAAATGTGGAAAAAACTTAATTTTGTACCTTGTTTCTGAAATCACGTATGTGAGTACAACTCTCAACAAGAAGTTCAATGGAGTAAACCATACTTAGATCAGACGATTCGTTTCGGAAATACGCGTGAAACAAAATTAAACACAATTCCGAAAATTGGTGAAAAATTTGGAAAAAACTTAATATTCGTAGCTTCTCTCTGAAATCACGTATGTCAGTAAACTCTCGACGAGAAATTCAATGGAGCAACCAGACTTTAATACGACGATTAGTTTCGGAAATACACGTGAAAAAAAAATTCAAAATTCTGAAATTTGGTGAAAACTTTGAAAGAAACTAAATTTCGTAGCTTCTATCTGACATCACGTATGTGAATAGAACTCTCTAAGAGAAATTCAATGGAGCAAACTCGACTTTAATCCGCCGATTAATTGTTTCGGAAATACGCGTGAAACAAAATTGAACACATTTTCCGAAATTTGGTAAAAAATTGAAAAAAAGTTAATTTTGTAGCTTGTCTCCGAGCACAACTCTCGACGAGAAATTCAATGGAACAAGCTAGACTTCAATCCGACTATTAGTATCGGAATTACGCGTGAAATCAAATTATGCCCAAATCCCGAAATTTTTGGAAAATATTTGGAAAAATAGTTAATTACGTAGTTTCTTTCTGAATTCACGTATGTAAATAAAACCCTCGACGAGAAATTCAATGGAGCAAACCAGACTGCAAACTGACGATTAGTTTCGGAAACACGCGTGAAACAAAATGGAACCCAAATCCCGAAAATTGTAGAAAAAATGGAAACATTTTAATATTGTAGCTTCTTTCTGAAATCACGAATGTGAGTACAACTCTCGCCACGAAATTTAATGGAGCAAACCATACTTCAATCCGACGATTAATTTCGGACGGTTGCCTCTTTCTGATATTTTCTTCAAGGAAGGAAGGAGGATGAGAAACAGAGAGGGAAAGAAAGAGGAGGAGGGAAGGAAGCAGAGGGAAGAAAGGAGAGAGAGAAACTGAGAGGGAAGGAAGGAGGATGGTGGGAGAGAAACAGAGAGGGAAGGACGGAGGGAGAGAAGGGAGAAAACAGAGAGGGAAAGAAGGGAGAAGGAGGTTGAGAAACGGATGGAGAAAAACAGAGAGAAGGAAAGAGGGAGGAGGGAGGAAAACAGGGAAGGAAAGAGGGAGGAGTGAGAGAAACAGATAGGGAAGGAAGGAGGGAGAGAAACAGAGAGCGAAGCAAGGAGGGAGGGCGAGAAACAGAGAGGTAAGGAGGTAGGGAGGGGAGAAACAAAGAGGGAAGGAAGGAGGGAGTGAGGGGGAGAAACAGAGAGGGAAGGAAGGAGGGAGGGAGAGATGGGGAGAAACAGAGAGGGAAGGAGAGAGAAACACAAATCAAGACACAGAGACACACACAGGGAGAGACATACACGCAAGAACATATAGAGACACGGGCGCACAGAGAGAAAAACGCAAACGTACGCATAGAGAAAATATGGACGCACAGAGAGCGGGAGACATTCACGCACAGAGAGCTGCAGACACAAACATGAGAGCACCAAAATGGTTAACTCGGACGAACAGAAAGCAGAAGACATACACGCACGCACAGAAAGCAGAAGACACACGCACGCACAGAAAGCAGTAGACACACGCACGCACAGAAAGTGGTAGATGTGAACACACACACTCACAGAAAGCGGGAGGTACGAACACACACACGCACAGAAAGCGGGAGGTACGGACACACATGGGCAGAAAGCGGGAGACACGCACACACGCGCGCGCACAGAAAGCAGGAGACACACACACGCGCACTGCGGGAGGTACGCACAGAAAACAAGAGACACACACGCATGCACAGAAAGCAGGACTCACGCAAGCGCGCACAGAAAACGGATTACACACCCGTACGCACAGATATCGAGACAAGTATCGATATCGACACAAGTACAGATATCGAGACACGCGCAGAAAGCAGGACACACATGCACGCACAGAAAGCGGGAGATGCACACGCACGCACAGAAAGCATGACATACACACGCACGCACAGAAAGCGGGACCCGCACTCGCGGGAGAGAGAAAGAAAGAGAGAGAGAGAAAGAGAGAGAGAGATGTATGAATTGTAGAGTTGTCATTAGTTTACAATTATTCCAGAGTTAGTTACGTTGTGGCTGCGGGAAGAAACGGCGCCTATTGGGTCGTCAGGTAATCAAGGTATCAGGTTTTCTATCTGGGCCATTTCCATGATTAAAAATTGGATTTTCGATTTTCTCGTGTTAAGTTTCGACTCTTGTCATTGAAAAATATGGTTCCTTTTAAACGAATAGATAACATTGTAATCATTGTTTTTTCTGCATTAAGGTAAATTTTGGAAACAAATTATTAAAATAATTATTAGTGATATATTTGCAATGACCAAATCCAACAAATTCATAGAAAAATTAGCATAGTATACTTTCGAATTAATAAACGACCTGACACCAGTTTGTCAGTCACTTACCTGCCACCTTGAATTTCAGTCATTTGTGACACCTGGTTCAGCATCTCACTTCGCTAAAAATAAAATGCTTAAAAACAGAACGATTTAAAATAAAAAACCTATTGTTTTGATCGTATTGGCGTATTTCCAACGTTTTGCACTGATCATATGGCAGATTCGGTACAATAAAATAGCACAAAAATAACACATCAATGTATTCATCCCCTATACCATGAGTCTGGAATGGTTTCTACCACTAAGATTTCTAGCGTAAAAATTAATTAGTAAAATGCATCGGCACTTGATCTCGTTTTACAAAATTTGGAATTCTGAAAGCTTTTTTGGTTTATTTTATAATATTATTAAGCCTCACAATGTCCAAACTGCATAATTCCCCGATCTAGTTTTTAATAATGTTCTATCAGCTAAGTCAAGGGAAATTACCTTTTCGGCCAAAAAAATCAGAATTAGATAAGATGGCAATGCTTCTGGACTGTGATTAATCCACCTTGGCACTTGGTTACTTGAACCACACGCAAAATTCATTAACACTGAATACTCAGGTAGTACTTATAAAAAACCTGAATCTCCAAAGAAAAAAAAAGCATATTATACTTCTCTTCCACACAGCACATACAGTTATTTCTGTGCTTTGAAGAAAAAAAAAATCGAACACACTTCTTTTCTCCACAACACACAAAATCGCATTAGTTATTTAATGTAAGGAAATCTTTGCTATATTTTGAGGATGCAAAATTGAACACTTTCCTTGCATCATTGAGGAATTCTGCATCGCTGGTATACGCTCGAAATGTCGGCTTTCAATGCGTTCGTGTTGGGTTGATTCCTCCAGCTCTTACTCGCTGCATCAAATACAATATTCCTGAAAAACTTTAAGTACTGTTCACTGAATCATTAAAATACCCAATTGCTAAATATTAAATATAATAACATTTCCTTTCTTTTAAAAGAATTCTGGGTCGCCAAATACTCGGCTCGACTCTCCAAAGCGTCTAGGGTGCAGGTTCCCAGAAGTAAATAAGCTGCCTGAGGAAAAAAAAAAGAAGAACACGTATCCTATTACGTGCAGGAATCATTATTGGGTGTCAGAATGCTAATTGACTAAGAATAGAAAAAATCCCTAATCCCTTTATTCCGATTTCACACCTCGGGATCATATTTCCCGTTCTGTAATGCTGCATGGATTACAGACTGTGTGTAAAACTAATACTCTTGAATATTTAGGCATACTAAAAATATTACATTTTGTATGACTAATGTGCTATACTCTCCTTGTATTGTAAAGAGTCCTGGAACACTGAATTCCCGACATAGCCATCCACGATGTGTATTTACAGTATATCTGGCTTTGGTACACTTCCTGGAAATCAAGGTCCTGAAAATACCAAACAGTTTTCGTTAACGGAATCGGAATGTCCATTCCCAAGTATGCATTCATCAAACAGTATCACACATAGGTACACCTGGTCGTATTTTTCACAGTGGAGAAAATATACTTAGTTGACCTAATATTATTGAAAGAAAATACAAAACATTTGCTTGCCAGGGTCAAATTTTTCATGAGAACAAGAACAGACGTGTACAAGTCCTCGAACGAAACATTACACAAACGCACCATCATTTCATTTATTTTTTCTTAAAAGATTGGTTTTTCAAAAAGAATTTAACCAATTGATTGTACACATAGATATTTAGTAGTACCGATTTGAATATTAAACGCATTGATGATGAGCTAATAAATTTACTATACTATATAACCCATGTTGAAAAATACACTACTGTGTAGTAAAAATAACACAGATGCTTGATGCGATTAACACAGAAGTTGATAAAAAACACTTACTACACACACACACATTTAACACACTGTATACACAGACATTTCAACACTCGTCACACAAACAATTTATCAACACACTACTTACTACTACACGCATTCGACGTTGTGCTATCTATCAATAAAATCGCGGACCCAGCGATTTCACAGCGGCCGTTGGAATTCGTAGGTACCTGACCCGCGTCCCTTCCCTGCTCTACTGAGGCGAGGGTCATTTATGACATGACTCGCCCGCGTCGTTTTTCAACTTTCCCCCCGCCAGTAGCCCTGGCGAGGCGGGAGTTTATTTACTTTTGGGGGTACAACATACGCCGTAGCTCTATGGCTTATGCGGCAAAGAAGGGGGCAGAACTTACTTACTAACTTATTTCTAACTTAACCTATGGATGAAGCCGGCACTTTGGCCGGCAACCTAAGATTAACACAAGTCTTTGTTCTTCTTCATGCTTTATAGTATTGGTTTTCTTGGGTATATTTTTTTTTTCTCATTCACACGCACATTCACACTAGATCACTTGACACACGCACTTTCATACGACACTATATACATCCCAAACACTATTTACACTATGTGCGCCACGGCGCCGACTTTGCTCCAAGCGTCCGTGGCGGCTAGGCACAATGTGCCCTGGCAATTGTAACGGGCGGAGCCTCACTCGTCCCGCTGGGAGCCTCACGCCGCTGCTCGCAGAGTTCTGCGAGAAGCTGCGGCGGTAGCGCCCGGAACGTGGAGGCCACTTGCTTGGGCCCTCTCGGCGCAAAATACGCCCGGTGGACCTCACAGTTCACTGCCCGGCCGGTTTCGCGCAAGAGCCGCGGAGCTTTCGGGCCCAGCGCCCGCGTGAGTGCCGTGTGTGCCCTCCGGCGGATTTCCTCTGGCAGCTGACGACTCACGCTCAAGGCCCCGTAGGTTGCACTGTTCCTATGGTGGCGGTTAGGAGGAGGAGGAGGGAGATGCGGCCGCGTGGCGGTCCGCACCGCTCGGTTCTCGGCCGCCCAAATCGGGCGTAGGGTCGAGACCGGCGCTGCCGCAAAGGTTTCGCAAGCATAGGTCCATAAACTTCGTATGCAGGCGGTGAAAAGGAGACGCTTCTGCGAGAGAGATAGGTCCGGGGAGCTAAGGAGGGGACGCAAGAGGGATGTCCTCGCAAGAATTTTGTGGCGAAGATCCTTGGCGTGCTGGTGCCAATAGATGCCACGATCTAGAGTCACGCCAAGGTACCTCGCGCATGGGGACCAAGGAAGATGCGCGCCCGCAAGCAACACCGTTTCCTCGGGGTCTGCCCTCTGACGGGTGAAGTTAACGGCCACGCATTTTTCAAGGTTTAGGGTGAGGCGTTTCTGGCGAAGCCAGGTGGGAAAGGCGGCGAGGCATTCGTTCAGGTATCTCACTGCTTGCCTGCTGTTCGCCGATTTCGCGTAATACGCAAAGTCAACCGCGAACATCAGGCGCCCGCCACGCTGAATTCCCGTTCTCCTTTCTGCTAGCAGAGGCGCATCATTGACGTACAAGCCGAAGAGGGTGGGGGAGAGAACGCTCCCCTGTGGAACTCCCGCCTCGGCGCGTCTTAGGGACGATTGTACGCCGTTAACTCGCACTCTGAACGTTCTCTCTGTGAGAAAACTACCGATCAGTCTGGTGTAGCAGTCGCTTATCCCTGAGTCGATGAGACATAAGAGTGCCCCCTCATGCCACACCGTGTCGAAGGCCGACCGCATGTCCAGGAAGACGGTAGGCAGATTCTGCCGCCTCTCGAGAGAGAGGCCGATCTCGGTGCAGAGGCGCGTCAGCTGCTGCATGGAGCTATGACCCGTTCTGAACCCGAATTGTTCGTCTCGGAGGAGACCTAGACGCCGTATTTCCTGCTGCAAGCGCACCAGTATGAGGCGTTCTAGAGTCTTTCCTAGGAGCGAGAGTAGACTAATGGGCCTATAACTACTCGGCAGGAAGAGACTCTTACCGCACTTGGGTATTAAGCAGATGTTAGCTGTTTTCCACGGGCGCGGGATATATCCTTGTGCTAGGCAGGCATTGAAAAGTGCCAGGAGAAATTCAACCCCTTTGTCACCAACGGATCTCAAGTGGGCGACGGTGATGCCGTCAGGGCCGCAAGATTTTTTTGGGTTGAGGTGGCGGAGCACTCCGCGGAGTTCTCCGTCAGTCACGCGACGGGCTGATGTATTCGGTCTGACTGCCAGGAGGCACCGTAGGCGCTCCGCAGTCACGTGAGCATCGCAGGCTCCGGCGTCGTTGGGTCGGAACTGCCGCTCGAGCGAGTCAGCAAAGACTTCGCTTTTTGCAGCGTCGTCCCACACATACACCGGTGCCGGAGGAGGTTGGCCAGGGAGCCTTGGGGTGTCCGCGTTGGTTTGAATGGGGTGATTTACTCCTGGTTGCCGCCCCAGCGCTTTGGATAAGCCCCATAGGCGTTTATCGTGGAGATTGCACTCTTCTATTGTACTTTTCCACCGAGCGTTTCTCTCGTCTCTCAGAGACGCACGGAATTCTCGGCTCAGCGCTCTCGCCCGCTCCCCGTCTGCGGGATCACCAAATCGGCGATGAAGCTTTACTGCTCTGCGGAGCGCTTGCAGTGTCCGTCTTTGCTCCTCTGTGAGCTCGGGACGAGGATCCGGCACGCGCGTCACTTTCGTGACCTTTTTGTAAACGAACATAACCGTGTCAGTGAACAAGTTCACCGCAGATTCTATATCCATGTTTGTCACCAGCGGTCTCTGCTCGAGCAAATCGCTCACTTGAGCTTGATAACCGACCCAGTCCGTGTCGCGCGTTGTTCGCATTCTTTGCTGGCGTACTGCGACAAGAGATGCCACCACACATATTACCGGATTGTGATCGGAGTCCAGTTCGGGTAGTGACGACGGTACATCGCCGTCAACCCCCTTCGCGATCGCAAAATCGATAATACCCGGTCGCTTGCGCGTTCCGCGCTGGGCTGTCGGGAAATATGTGGGACTTTTCGGTGCGCATACACATACGCCCCGTCTCGTCGCTGCTAGAGTGGCTAGATTGGTGCCGTTCCTGTTGGAACCTAAGCATCCCCATGACCGGTGTCTTGCATTGAAATCACCAAGTAGCAGAACCTTGGTGTCTAGCGCTAGAATTGCTTCAATCTCAGAGGCGTTGAGAGTTTGATCTGGGCAGTAGACGGACACGGCAAGGAGTCGTTTCTTTCCCACCCAGATGTGCGCTCCAACAGCTTCGAGTGGTCAGCATTAGAGTCGAGAGGTTTGCCTGGAGTTGAGGGATGTCGCGGCGAATGCTCAATGCGACTCCACCTCCCAATCTGCCTTCGCGGTCTCTCCGGTATGTTACGAATCCTTGAATTCGGAAGTCGCTCCGGGCGTTGAACCACGTCTCTTGTATCGCCATGATATCGAGATCATGCTTTCGAATGAACTCGCCTATTTGCTGGGCTTTATGCAGTGCGCTCCGCGCATTCCAGGTGCATGCACGCAGCGGCTGCATGCAGGTAGATTCTGGGCGTCTCCTAGTGGTTTGCGCCATCTTCGGGGAGAAGAGCTGCCAGTTGTGCAAGCACTGGTAGAAACTGGCTTCTGGAGAACGCTGCAGGGGCGGCCGCAGGTGGAGCGCTGGTCCGCGACTCCACCGCGCCGGTTGCATCCCGCGACACGGGGACCTGAGCGGTGTTTGCCTCTGCTAGGTTTTGTACCACCGCTGACCAGGCTGTCCCGTTACTTTCCTGCCGGGCTGCACCGCCCCGATTTCGGACATTTGTGCCGTGATCTGGCCGCCCGGCATTCTCCCCGTCGTCTGAGGGGCGACTGGGAAGACTAAAGTAGCTGCAACCGGAGTACGACGCTACATGACGTCCGCCACAGTTGCAGCATTCAGGTGGGAGGTTGAAGTTACCCCGTTTTGGGCAGTGTGTCGTGCCCATGTACTCCGGCTTGTTCTGCTCCGTAGGGTGGCCATTTCCCTTGCAGAGCTTGCAGCGGTAGTCATAGGCGCAATTGGCCGAGTGGTGACCCCATCTGCAGCAGCGAGCGCAAAAGAGGTGTCGTGCCCTCTTTTCGCGCTCAACAGTCACGTCAAAGCGTCGTTTGAAAGGAGGGAACCTTTGTCAGCAGCCGCCTCCGCCGAGCACGAGCCGAGAGGGTGACCCTCCCCCCCCCAAGCGAACGCATGTCATTGATTCCCGACGTCAATTACACCCACTTTGGGAGACATATACGACACAACGAACTTCGGCGCGCGCGTGCGGCTTCGCAATTGGGGTCACGCCGACTTTTTTCGCCGGCCGCGAGAGAAAGCTTGCCCGTAGCGGCAAACGACAAATTTTTGGCTGTTAGGAAGGATCCCACGTCCTTGGTCGAAGCTCTGCTCCACCATGCTCCACCAAATTCAATCTCGCAGAATCGGGAGGATTCTCTCTGGAGAAGAAAGGGGTATCGAGCCTTCATGATTCGGGAGAGCAGCTCTCTCAGAACTTGCTTTAGACATCTTGCAGAGGGAAGTCGAGCCCTCAGAAACTTGCTTTAGAAATCTTGCAAAAGGGAAAAATCTCTATCTTCAATTTTATCGTTTTGAAAAGTTAACATTATGCAATTTTCGACATTACAAAGGGTTTGCCGAAAATGGACAAGCGCCATACTTTTTACCGCCTCTAGATACATACGAGGAGAAATGGTAAAGAAAAAAATGAATTTTTTTGGAAACAAATTGTTTTAAAATTTTTAAAAATGCCTATATTTCGCGCAAAGTTACACGAAAATTACTCTTATTTTCGAAATATTGAACATGACTTAATTTCTAGATCTGACTGAGAAGAATAGATTCCACTAAGAAAAATATCTCGAGCTACAATATTATAATTGTAGGAAGACGTCCACAAAAATTGCACTTTTGCAATTTTCGAGAAATCTGACTCGTGTGGTAGGCATCCGAGGCACTAGTCGACTCATGTCGTAAATTCTGGCAGCGGGAGACTTTCTGTAATGTTCCCCGAAAATCCTCACTGTTTGATAAAAATATGCTATAATCAGATCTATTCAATAAATGTGTTGTTCGTGAACGCGACTTTACCTTCCTGCGCCTCGGATGAAGCGCCTACTCGCGACTGCCTGTCATTTTAACTTAAAACAATATGCATGCCCAGTTACGAATCTATTCTGCACTAATTCCCCACGTACGAAGTCTGTTTTACATGAATCCCTAAATAACAAATTACAACACATGCTAAAAATGATTCACTCAAATTACAAATTATATACCACACATAAACAAATCACTCAATTAACGTTAAGTTTCCCGTTTTCTAACTTCAAAATGTTACCCAGCCTAAGTCTCCAAAATTAGTACCGTCCAGAGAGAGACTGTCTCCATTACAAATAACGCGGAACTTCGATTTCCAACGCCGTCTCGTCTCTTATTCAACTCGAGCTTCGCAAAAGAATATCACGTTCTGACCCTCAAGCACGGAACACAAAGTTTGCTGAGACGTTGTCCTCACGACGTGTATTCCTTGGTCTAGACTATTTGTATGCATCCAATTCTAAAGCAAGCATACGTTCAATGCATGTTTCCCTTTATGAAATGCCTTAAGGGAATGTCTGCCGGGAGACCAGTCGGGAGCTTAGACTCGTCGCGGCTGAGGCGGTGCTCCGCTGGCGGGAGATTATTTGTTTGGAAAAAAACTCTGCGTGCAGGTCGACTCCCGATCTCGCCATCGACTAAAGAAGACCACCGCCAGCTCCCGCGATAAAAATGCACTACACTTACGGAACTAACGAGATCAGCAGTTGATGCACCCGCAATCACCAATCAATGAACCAAACAACCAATCAACGAGTTGATATTCGCGTTTTCTTGAGCTATCGCTTCGCTGGTTGCGAGAGGAGTGGAGGGGTTCGGTTATTTTGACACAAGGGATTTTATGTCTTTGTAGTTCGTTTTTCGATGCAAAATATTTTCTATTACACGGGAGCGAACATTTCTGGATCAGATGTTGCGTTCAACGATCATTGGTGTCATTTACTCTTAATTCAACTGTTGGCAACGGAGTGAGGGTAGGTATTCCGGGGCTCAACAAAACGTGCGCATGTAAAGGCCCATTCACAATTGAAACATAAACATAAGCATGGCGTTAACATAAAAGTTGGGACTACGTCCATTAGCGGCCTCATTCACAATGCGTGCGCATAAACATAACACTTAAGACGTTAACTGAAAAGCTTGCAAGTTTCAAGCTTCTGTGATTATGTTTAAGTAAGACCAAACCAATCACAGTACGTTAACTCAAAATTGGGAATCGAAATTGGAGCGAAGTCAATAGAAAAACTAACGCCAAATGGGCCATGGACACAATCGATACCTTGAAATCGATTCACACATCCAACCAATAGTAAATCAGAATGTCTCACAGCCAATAGAAACTCTTATTTTGCTTGCGTTTATGTTAAACATTGTGAATACTTCAGTCTATGACTTATGTTAACGTTTATGCATAAGCACAGAGGATTGAAGCTTGCAAGCTTTTAAGTTAACGTCTTACGTGTTGTGCTTATGCGAACGCATTGTGAATGAGTCAGCTTATGGACGTAGTCCTAACTTTTATGCTCACGCATTGCCTATGTTTGTTTGCATTGTGAACGGGCCTTTACTGTACCTTATTTTACTTAAGCGAGAATAATTTGACGGATGGTATTATGGAAGTTCATGAATCTTTTACTGTACCGACAGATAGTTTCATTTAGGAACGATGCAATCTTCTTAAGGGGGAAAATATTGCTATCTATCATTTCGGAGATAAACCGAGTAGTGATTTATTGAGAAGTCTAAAGCTGGCTATTGTTGATCTGGGGTTTCAGAAAATGACTCCAAAATGTTTTTTAATGTATCACAATACTTGGAATAATCTACAGGAGATTATAATTTATGTGGAAAAATGAAGCACAAGGCACTAGCTCATATGAATATGTGCTAAAAATAATAATCCGAGATTCCAGCAGTTTCATTAATTTTCATAAATGTTGGATAATTTTCATCATTTATGTTTACTCCGCCGTGTACGAGTACCGTGGCTGTCATTTTGAACAGAACTGGATTTTCTGTACGTATATTTAAAAGATTGAATAGAACACAGGAACATTTGATACTATTAACGTGTTCCAGCGTAAACCACGCGATGCTTTCCTCACAGTCTATTGCTCGACATTGTCACCGTTTACGTGAAGCGCCCCGCGCTGTAGGCAACGTGTCGCGACGCCGTCGTAGCGGCCGGTTTGAATTTCGCGCCCATAAGTGATTTTTAAATTCAATTTTCTCAAAGAAACTGTTTTCCGAAAAACTGAACCTGTCATTCTTCATTAACGGCAACACAGAATTTGAGGTATTTTTTGTAACGGGAGCTTCTGAACATCTGTATATTTCATTAATTTCAAACAGAAATTATGCAAAAACTACTCGTTTTTCAAAAAATTGTACATGACCTTTTTTAAAGAGATTATTTTGTATAACACTTTGTCTGAGACAAAAATATCAATCTTCAATTTTGTAGTTTTGAAATGTTTGAAAAAACTGAGCTATACCTGAAAATAAGACTAGCCCTTCCTTACTACATATGTGTAGAAAAATCGAAGAAAAAATTTGAAACTGTTTTTGAGATAATTTTTGTTGTTGTAAATTTCAATCGCAAATTACGTAAAAACTACAATTTTAATCGCAAATTACGCAAAAACTACTTGTTTTGTCAAAAGATTCTATGTGACCTTTTTTGAAGAACTAATTTTGTACTACAGACGTTGCCTGAAGCAAAAATCTCTGTCTACAATTTTCTAGTATTACTTTTTTTTTGTTTTTGTTTTTGGAAATAAATAAAAAAGAGTGATTCCCGAAAATGAGACTAACACTATATTATGTATACATGTACTGTATGTTTATATGCACATATACGTATTCATTTATTTATGCAAAATTGAAAAATATCTTACACAGATTGATTTATTTACTTGTCAGATGTCTGTGTGCAAATCAGGAGAACAAGTGTAAAATTCAAAACAAAAATTTTAAAAAAAAAAAAATAATATTCAAAAACTCATCATGAAATTTTAAAAAAATTTTGTTTTCACAACAATATCATCTCTGGTTCCTTTAGCTTACATATTTAAAAAATAATGAATTTCCATTAATAATGAATGGGAATAGATACATCTCACCCTGGCAGAGGAATTCAAATTCCATTCTTGCTGTCGATGCTGCTCTCTTACATATGGCAGCATATTTGCCTGTACCTGTTGTTAAATAAATTCTCCATATAGAACACAGCAACCAATTAAGATTAAGTCTGAGAAGGAAACATGAGTGTTTGTTATTCAAACAATATTTATTTGTGAACAAAATGTTTTTATTCACATATACCTATTACTTTGTACATTTTTATTACATATTTACATTGAGCAGTGCTACACTTTAGAAGAGAGCTTGCAAGACTTATGTATAACGTTCATAGCACTAGCAGAGCAAAAAAGTGCAATGCCATCCATAACTAAATGTTTTTAGAATCATAATTGGTACATTATAAAATTCAAGTGACTGTTACTAACATTTTTCCTGAGGATAAGGTATTGGTGTGATATTTGATTTCTGACATTCATCCTCTAATTCTATTTTTCTTTTTTTACTCAAAAACTAAACATTTAACAACAGTAATAATGAAATAAATACCTTTAGTAACAAAACTATTTTTGGCAAGTGTTCATTGATAACAGTATAAAAATATTGTCTAATATATTAATCCTCATGTATATTATAAACAAATTGATATTTAAATTTCCACTGAACAATTTCATTGTAGTGGCATTCATTCTCTTTACTTAAACATAACATTAAGTACAAACATTTCTCGAAAACATGTCAAAGTGTAACAATATTTTACTTCTTAAAAAGCCAGTTTGTTTCTTTTCTTTGTATAATCACAAAATATGTCATTTTCTTTTTTGTTTAGTTTCATTTTTTGAGTTATCAATCTCAATATGAATTATGAAATTCCTTTGATTATTTAAAGGATACAGGCATACAGGCCAACTCATTTTCAATGAATTTACTTTCTTTCATGATGTTTCACAACATACACACCATTCTGTACATTTTAAATTCACTGTTATAAAAAATAGTGTTTATAAGTACATAAATAATACAAAAACTTGAGAGCTGTATGTTTAATCAAAACAAAAATAGAACATTATTGCTTTATATGCATTAATTTTATGTACAAAATTTACAACAAAAACAAATATATAAAAAAGTAAATTAACAAAATTACTCTTTATTTACTTTTTGAAGATTCTGTATTAATATGGTGTTGACACTTGTACAGGAGTGCTTCAACACGTCAGTGATGATTTCAACCACTAAATAAAAAATAAAAACAAACAGCAGTAAGTGATCTGGTTGAATCTCATATTACACACACACACAGACACACACACACAGACACACACACAGACAGACACACACACACACAGACAGACACACACACACAGACAGACACACACACACACAGACACACACACACACAGACAGACACACACACACACACAGACACACACACACACACAGACAGACAGACACACACACACACAGACAGACAGACACACACACACACAGACAGACAGACACACACACACAGACACACACACAGACACACACACAGACACACACAGACACACACAGACACACACAGACACACACAGACACACAGACACACACACACAGACACACACACACAGACACAGACACACACACAGACACACACACACACACAGACACACACACACAGACACACACACACAGACACACACACACAGACAGACACACACAGACAGACACACACACAGACACACACACAGACACACACACAGACACACACACACAGACACACACACAGACACACACACAGACAGACACACACACAGACAGACACACACACAGACACACACACACACAGACACACACACAGACACACACACAGACACACACACAGACACACACACACAGACACACACACACACAGACACACACACACACAGACACACACACACAGACACACAGACACACACACACAGACACACACACAGACACACACAGACACACACACACAGACACACACACAGACACACACACAGACACACACACAGACACACACACACAGACACACACACACAGACACACACACAGACAGACACACACACAGACACACACACACACAGACACACACACACACACAGACACACACACAGACACACACACACACAGACACACACACACACAGACACAGACACACACACAGACACACACACACAGACACACACATATATATATATATATATATATATATATATATATATATATATATATATATATATATATATATATAATTTATTGTTCAATTTCAAATAATTTTCTACTTGTATGAGAGTGACTTGAACATTACTTGGATCAATGTTATTTTGTCTGTCCTTGGAGACTAAGTTCATTAATTTTTTTGTGTCATGCTTTCTGAAAGTTTGAGAATCTTCATCCTTATCACAAAGTGGGAAAGAGAAGAGAAGGACCTCACAAAATGTAATGGGGGAATCCAAAAGATCTGATATTGTAGATTGTGTTGTAAGGAACATACTACTAGCTCGAGGCTTTTGAAACAGAAATCAGATGTTAAGGCTATAGGATGCACCATTTTAGTTATTCACAATCAATGACTTTCAAATCGATTACATTTGGGTCAGCTTAATTTAAATGTTTTTTCAATAAACATTAGTTATTATAAAATGAAAGTAAAAGTCATCACCTCTCGCTGAAATTCATTTTCTTTTGGCACCTCAATTGCTACGATTGACTTGTTGTGAGGGCTTTGAAATGTATCTATTTTTCACGAGTAATATGGGTGATAAACATTTTATTTCGTAAGTATTGTATAGATTTGAGGTCAGTTTTGCCATTAAAAACAAAGATTTGAGGTCAGTTTTTCCTTTTAAACAAGTGAACAGAAATTGCCTCACTACTTTCTCCTATGTCTAATCTACTACTAACTACATTGATATTTTTTAATTTTCTGATATTGATATTATGACAGGCCTAATATCATTTGAATTTCTCATCCATGTGCCTAAGAGCCACAGTTTCCAAGATTTTTAGATAGGGAGGACTCGTGTGTGTTTTTTGAAACTATCCTCTTACATCTCTGACCCATTCAGATGTTATTAAAAAGCAAGTAGATTCTACTCATAACAGTTAGGAACAGTAACATACAGAAATACTTGAAGCCATTGCTCATCAATACTTACATCTGCAAGATTGAGCTTTATGCTGCCATTTTGAAGAGGATCTTTTGTTTCAAAAACATCTGTAAAATATGCACACATTGAGTAACATAATACAAAATAATTACAGAATTTGTAAACAATAATCATGAAAGGTAATAAATCTTCAGAAGAATTAATATATTAAATTAATATACAGAAGTGCAACCAATGGGTGAGCAGGAGAGTGAAGCTGGTGTTGAATTCTCCCAAAAAACCAGACACGTTCACATACAGAGTTTAATAATTCTCAGTGGTAACAAAAGGAATTCACTATCATGTAAATTAAAAAATAATAATTAACCCAAAATCCAGTACAAATGAATCATTTTTTACAAGAAAACAAGTTGGCTGGTCACTACATCTACCTCACTATAGAAACATCTTAATAATAATAATAATATTTATTGAGTCACATATACAATTACAATCATGTATGACGAGTCAATATGATGCCTCGGGTGGAGAGAGCGAAGTTATATTACTGTTCAGGAGCAAACAAGGGACCATCTCAGCATTTGCTCAAAGGACCAGGGAAACTGAACAAAACCTGATCGAGATGGGGTCATTGGCCTAGAAATGCAATACTTGTTACAGTTAGATTAATATATTATACAGTAGATAAATTATCTGCTAATAATTACATTAACAATAATAATTACATTAACAATAATAATTACATTAATAATACATATCAATTATGTTTGCAACTACATCAAATTTTACAATAGTAGTACATTCTCTATTTATAACTTGAAATGGTGAGGAGGCAAGTTTTGACCAGTTTTTTTCTTCTTCTATTCTCCTTCTATTTCACAGGATCATTTTCAGCTTGAAACAGTTTATATGAAACAGAAGGCTAAAGGAATAAGAAATTCTTATTTATTTATATTTTTTAAGGGAAATGTTGTAATTTGAAAATTCCTTTACACTGTAGAACATGTTGTTAAGCAGGAAAGCTTTCAATTTACTTTTAAATGTATGAATTGTGTTTGTCTTTGATATCATTGCCTAGTTTGTTGTAAAGTGTAATGCCCTCTATTAGGGTACTTTTTTGATAAAGTGTAGTTTCAGAGTGGGGAACATGTAGGTTATCCTTTTGATGGGTGTTGCAGTTATGTACATCAGAATTTAAAGTAAAAGTGTCTTTGTTTTCCATGAGAATTTTCTTTGTGAAGACCACTATTTCAAATATGTACATGCATGGTAGAGGAAGAATCCTTAGTTTATTAAACAAGGGTTTGCAAGACTCCAGCTTATGAGTGCTGGTCATTGTTCGCAGTATTCTTTTTTGGATAATAAATGTGCGAGTGCTTTCAGGGGCATTTCCCCAGAATATTATTCCATATTTTAGGTGTGAGTGCACATTTGCAAAATACATTGTTCGAAGTGTCTCAATGTTGGAGCTTGACCTAGGGTGTATAGGGCATAGCAAGATTTGCTAAGCTTCTTGTTAAGATTTGATATGTGAGTGTTCCATTTTAGGTTTTCTTGAATTGTTAGTCCGAGGAAGGTAGTTTCATGAGATATTGTTACAGGGTTATTGTTTATGAGCAAATGCTGTGAGAGTTTGTCTTTACATCGAGGATTCATGAAATTTAGAGAGACTGTCTTGCTGGTGTTTATGATGAGTTTGTTGTCTTGAAACCATTTTACTAGTGCTTGCAAAGTTTTGTGAGTTTCTTTTTCTAATGATTGTTGTGTTTTTGCTTTGATGATGATGTTTGTGTCATCTGCAAACAAAATTATTTTGTTGTTCCTTAAAGCCAAAGGCATGTCATTTATGTATATAAGGAATAGTATTGGCCCAAGGATGGATCCTTGCGGGACTCCGCAATTTATTATTTGAGGACAGGAGTAGTATGAGATTTTGTTTTCTTTAGTGTGTTGGAGGGCAACTATTTGTCTACGGTTTGATAAATATGATTTGATCCATTGGCCTGCAATGCCTCGAATCCCTAGCATTTCTAGTTTTTTTAAAAGTATATGATGGTCAATGATGTCAAAGGCTTTTGACAAATCTAAGAAAAGGCCAATGGGAATTTCCTTCTGATTTAGGGCAACAAGTATGTCATTTAAAAAGGAGAAGATGGCTGTGTCTGTGGATCTATTACTCCTGAAGCCATGTTGTGCATTTGTAAGGACATTATTTGCATTGAGAAACTGTTTGAGTCTATCATTGAAAAGTCTTTCCAGAATTTTTGAAAATCCTGATAACAGGGAAATAGGCCTGTAGTTCATTGGGTCATAACTATTGCCCTTTTTAAACAATGGTTTAATTTTTGCAGTTTTGAATATATCTGGAAATATGCCTGATTTTAGAGAGTAATTGCAGATGTGAGAGAGTGGTTGCACTATACATGGAGCACTGTGTTTAATAAGAAAATCTGGAATGTTTTCCATGCCTGCTGAGAATTTATTCTCCATTTGTCCAATGATTTTTAAAATTTCAGAGGGGGTTGTTTCATATAAAAATATGGAATTTACAATTTGTGTAATATTAGTGTTTGTTTGGTGTGTTTCATTGTTTAGAGAGTGTTGAGAGATTAACTTATTACTAATTTGTGAAAAGTGTTCATTGAATATATCAGCTATTTCTTGTGGGTCTTGTACAGTTTCGTTTTTGTAGTGGAGCTCTATGTTGTTTTTTTTATTATTAGTTGGTGCTGTAGTCTTTTTAATAATGTCCCACATGGCTTTTGTTTTATTACGTGCAATTGCAATGTACTTATCATTTGTTATAATTTTTGCTCGTTTGATTACTTTTTTTAGGATCGAATTATATGTTTTGTAATATGAAATGAAGTTTGAGTTACATTTGTTATTTATTAGTATTTTATACATGTTGTGTTTTCTTTCACATGACACTTTGATGCCTGTGGTAATCCATGATTTAGTTTTCTTATTTTGGATCTTTTTCAGTTTTTGAGGGAAAATGGCATTGAAATGGATGAATGGATGATTGAAATGGAGGAAAATGGATCTTGCTTGCACTACTGTTTCATACTAATACTAATACTACTACTACAACTAATAATAATAATAAATAATAATAATAGTAATAATAGTAATAATAGTAATAATAATTAATTTCCAGAATTATGGAGATGCTTTATGACCACAAAAACAGAGAAAGGTTTTATTTCTGACACTAAATGTATTAATAATTTATGAGGAGATAGCTTTTATAAAAAGTACAAACATTTTTAATGAGTGACATTAAGTCAATATAAATATTTGTTCACGTTCAAATTTTTTTCTCACAAAACTTTCAGCGAAGTCAAGAAGTAAAGATATTCTGAAAATACTTAAAATAAAATAAAATATTTAATTATACTTACTGAAAGCAACACTCAAGTGTAAGATAGCTGAAACAAAATCTCCAAATCGGAGGGTTCCATCTTTTCTCATGTAGCGGAGTATAAGTATAGATAGAACGTCAGTACTCAGTTGAAATCCTAAAACAATTATAAAAGATGTGGCTCTTTCAAAAAGAGAAAAAAGAAAAAAAAAGAAAAAAAAAATACCTTGTATCATCACTTACCTATTTCAAGAAGTGCATCCCTTAGCCTTTCTGCTTTCAATATCCCTGTCTTTTCTTTTGTATGATTTTTGAAAGCAGTCTGCCAATATTTCAAACTACACATGAAATCTTTAAAGTCATTGAATTTCAATCGCCCTCCTCCAGTATTCTGTACACGAGTTAAGAAATTTCTCAAAAAATATGAAAATTGTAAAACCATGAATAATTATAAAAACATGTTCCTATAGTTTGAGTAAGGCATCTCGGGGAGCAAATATATTTCATGAATTATAATTTATTAAAAATTTAACAGTAAACAGAAGATGTAGGAAATATTTGTGTAACTTAAACCTGCGTATATTTGACAGTCTAACAGTATTAAATGTATACAAAATTCATCCTAATTTTTATTAAGCTTTTTAATTTGTATTTTCATAAACTATAATTAATACTGCAGAAACAAAAGGATACATCCAATGTGAGAACAACTTGTCTACAAACTTCCATACAAGCACAACTTTTGATATAATCTGAAACACATGTACATTTGCATTTGCATTATGTAACAATAGTAAAACCAACAACAAAAATAAGAATATAACAATTATTGAACAGAATTAGTAATGATTAACATTTGTATGTGCCAGAAATTTATTATTACTGAGAAAACTAACCATTAGGAAGACAAGCATCCAGGAGTTCTTGCAGCTCAAATGCATTAACTGTTCGATGTTCATCAGCCAGCTGAAGAAATACTGCTTCATATTGACTGAAGCTTTTGCCATCCAGTGATAGTGGAGCCTATTCAAAGAGTCAATACAAAAAATATTTATCTTCAAGGAAAGTACTTTGTTTTACTTGGTATTTTAAGAATTTTAGAATTAATGATACGTAATAACTATGACTTATTGTCATGGTCCGGTGTTATTAAATTACAACTGATTGAAAATTCACAGGAACATAGCTTGAATCTTGGGAGTCTGGTGCAGTTGATTAAAATAGAATCCCTAACTGTGAGTAACTAACTGGAGTTGTGAAGTGAATTTAAATGTGTTTCCAATATACTGCAAATTAGATTTAACCAGCTAAGAAACCAATCAACCAGCAAAGAAATAATTCTTAATTTTATGCCGTTTACGAGTTTTAAAATTCTGACCTCTGAGATCCTATTCTAATGCAACTGTAAAATGTTCATCCATATACTGAGTGATAAAGAATGAGCAATTGCACACAGTATCATGTGAAAAACAAAATAAGTTGCTCATGTATTTGTCCATTCTGTTGTTGCCAGTTCTACAATATGTGGTTTACCAAAAAATATTTTATGAATACATGACACTGGTTGACCTGTAGGTGTGTGCTAAGTCACTGAATTAAATACCAAGTGTGGAATTACAACTGGAATTACAATGCAGATGGATCCTTACTCAACTACTGACCCACCAGACTTATTTTCTTTACAAGACAGGTGTTATAGAATTTTTTTTAAACGGAATAATTTTGAAATATTTTTCAATAGAAACCATTTATTAAGGCAATCATTATTAATTGTTATTAATAATGAGTATCATGAATAATAATTATTAATCAATTTGTCAAAGTAAGAGACTTAATTGGGACTCCCAATTTCACAGGTCCCAGGCAAGTACCAATTGCACCAAAAACACCTCTGAAAATTCACCTTTTCATAAAAGAACTCTTAATTAATGTTTTGTTGTCATAATGTGTTCATTAATGAGAATTTTTTTAGAGATACAACATAGGTTGAGTTAAATAAATTATTATCTTCAAAATAAATGAGAATTACCTTAATAATAGCTGATTTAATCAGGGAAGGATGAGTATCTAATAATCTGAAAAGTAAAGATAAATAAATAAATTGTGCTTAAATTAAAATTTAGAACATGACTATTTTGAAAATTGTTGAATCTTACTTTAATTTTAATGGTTTGCTTGAGTATACTCTGAGAGTGAAATTTGACTCCTGTCCTGGTTCAAATGTGGTGGGAAGTACCAAATAACCACCTTGTTCTAGTTGACATCGATGGCTCACCTGGAATGAAACATTCAAATCTAAAATATTTCAGAGAGAAAAAAGTTGCTTATGAAATATGATTGTGACACATGAAAGCTTACCTGTCTACTATTTGTATACTGAGAATTAACAAGGGATTTGTTTTTCTTAAAAAACTGTTTACCAATAGTTTCTGTGTTATTCTTTGGTAAGGAGTAAGCTGTGAAGCCAATTACCTAATGAAAGATAATTAAATTATAAATTAATATAAATGTCATAATTGACTAAATATTTTAGAAAATGAGCACATGAAAAATTACCATGTAAATTCATATAAAATTATAGTTATATTGCAAAGAGCATTACATACTTTGGGTTCCATAATGCTATGCTGATTTAATGATATAATGACTTCTTCCATTTCACTGAGAATGAGATGCAATTGTGGATTGATATGGAATGTATCTGAAATGTAAAAATTTACCTATTATTTACACTTCTATATTACACTTCTAAAAGCTATCATCATTTAAAAAGGACAAAGTTATTTTAAATAATTTTGGAATTGACCTCACGTACACAACAATTAATCACAAAACTAAAACAAGCAAGCTCTAGTTGTGATTGCTGTGAAAACATCAGTAGATATTAATATAAATTCTGATTTGAATTAATTTTTTTTATTTTCAATAGCATTACAACTCAAATAGAGTACTGGCCGGACATCTGTGTTCTTAGAACACCTCCATTTTCTTTCTAAATCATGGTTGATGGGACCTACAGGATAGACAGGATTGTGTGTAGTCAATAGTCAGATGATTAGGGTTCTCCTACTCCTTTATTCTTCTAAAATTGATCTGCAAAACCTTTAAAAGCAACTGATATCTGCAGCCATTCCAGGTATTCACATCATTCTCTCCAGCAACTTATCTGGTGCTGAAAATTTACTGCTGTTGGAATCAAACCTAAAACCTCATAAACTATATGGCTTCAGTTGCAAACTTGCCACCAGAGAGGCTAATACATGCAGATTATATTCATCACTCACATAAAACATTCCTACCAGGATTATTTCGGCATCCTCCAGCTGAGACTCCACGTTGCCACGCTCCTTGGTAAAGGCGCATTTGCCATGTGTTTTTGTGGTGGAGAGACGGCTCATCTCGACTGGTGTCACTGTCCAAGTGAACAACTTCTAAATGAGTAAAAGTCTTCACAAAGTCTGAATATGAAATCCTGTAACAAAAAAGAATTATGTTCTAAGAAGTTATCAATTTTTCTATTAACTTTCCTTTTATTTCCAATAACTATATACAATGCACATACATATCAATAGTGTTCCTATATCATAATTGATGTCTAATGCCAAACATTTTCTTTATTTGCAGACAATAACAGTCCTCCAATGTAGCCTCTCACTCCCTAGTCAACAATATTTCTTGTTGCATTTCTCTTTGTTTAAAAAACTTTTACAAACAATTTTGCATGTTTACAATTATATGTATAGAATTACGTTTTTAAGTTACAGTAGTTAATAGAATTTCCTCATATCATCCAACACAATGCACATGTACAGATGTTGGAAAATATAAAACATTTCAAAAAACATTTTAGAAACGTTTAATTCTGTGTTCACAGTGATTAGTAACTGTATTGTTCCAGAATTTCTACACCTCCTTTATTTCTTTAGTCTTGGAGAATGGTAATTACAGGCACAATGCAATATTTCAGAGTTTTTGATTTTCCTTGTATTGATAATGTATTTCTCTGTTGAATATTTCTATATTTCTTACTTTTATGTGATATAATTGCAGGGTTCAGATCATAATTAATAAACATGGGGAGTTGGTTGGGGACAGTGGTGTAGCTTCAGTTGGTGCCGCCCTGGGCAAAACTAATGGTATCAGCCCATAAATTAAAATTCACCCATTAAGATAAAGTAATCTTTAAAATTGAGATTCTTTGACCATTGAAGAATAGGCGCTCACACATTTTAGTTATTATATCTTTTATTAGTATTTATGATTTAAATGTATAATTATTAAGTTTATAGGTACAATTTTAAGATAAATCATTTAAGTTCTGTAATTCCAACTACAAAATTCGTTGTCCTCCCTTAAATGATGCCACCCGGGGCGAACACCCCCCCCCTGCTCCCCTAACTACGCCACTGGAAGTTCGTAAGTTCAAAAAGCTTAAGTTTGCTTTGTGGATCAGGATTCCATTCGCATAAGCTTCACGCGCCGGGCTGCGCTCACCAGAACTCGCCGTCGCTCATGTGTCGCACGGCGAGGCGCTCCTTCTCCTGCGGAGGCACCTCGTCCCAGTCCATGGAGTCGCGCGCCCACGCGCCCACGTACTCGCCGCCGGGCCCCATCGGGTTGCGCAGCTTCACCAGCTGCACGGGCTCCCCGCTGAACGTCTCCACCTGCGCACAGCCGCGCCCGTCCACTACTGCCAACGTCCTTTACGTCCAAATTAGAAACAAAGGGAACTCGAACCAAGGACTTACCGCTCAGAGGCACCGAATCAGTTGATGTCCTGAGCCACCTCAACCGAGCGATGTTTGGAGTCGCGAGGTTTGGAGTCGCGAGGTTTGGAGTCGCGAGGTTTGGAGTCGCGAGGTTTGGAGTCGCGAGGTTTGGAGTCGCGAGGTTTGGAGTCGCGAGGTTTGGAGTCGCGAGGTTTGGAGTCGCGAGGTTTGGAGTCGCGAGGTTTGGAGTCGCGAGGTTTGGAGTCGCGAGGTTTGGAGTCGCGAGGTTTGGAGTCGCGAGGTTTGGAGTCGCGAGGTTTGGAGTCGCGAGGTTTGGAGTCGCGAGGTTTGGAGTCGCGAGGTTTGGAGTCGCGAGGTTTGGAGTCGCGAGGTTTGGAGTCGCGAGGTTTGGAGTCGCGAGGTTTGGAGTCGCGAGGTTTGGAGTCGCGAGGTTTGGAGTCGCGAGGTTTGGAGTCGCGAGGTTTGGAGTCGCGAGGTTTGGAGTCGCGAGGTTTGGAGTCGCGAGGTTTGGAGTCGCGAGGTTTGGAGTCGCGAGGTTTGGAGTCGCGAGGTTTGGAGTCGCGAGGTTTGGAGTCGCGAGGTTTGGAGTCGCGAGGTTTGGAGTCGCGAGGTTTGGAGTCGCGAGGTTTGGAGTCGCGAGGTTTGGAGTCGCGAGGTTTGGAGTCGCGAGGTTTGGAGTCGCGAGGTTTGGAGTCGCGAGGTTTGGAGTCGCGAGGTTTGGAGTCGCGAGGTTTGGAGTCGCGAGGTTTGGAGTCGCGAGGTTTGGAGTCGCGAGGTTTGGAGTCGCGAGGTTTGGAGTCGCGAGGTTTGGAGTCGCGAGGTTTGGAGTCGCGAGGTTTGGAGTCGCGAGGTTTGGAGTCGCGAGGTTTGGAGTCGCGAGGTTTGGAGTCGCGAGGTTTGGAGTCGCGAGGTTTGGAGTCGCGAGGTTTGGAGTCGCGAGGTTTGGAGTCGCGAGGTTTGGAGTCGCGAGGTTTGGAGTCGCGAGGTTTGGAGTCGCGAGGTTTGGAGTCGCGAGGTTTGGAGTCGCGAGGTTTGGAGTCGCGAGGTTTGGAGTCGCGAGGTTTGGAGTCGCGAGGTTTGGAGTCGCGAGGTTTGGAGTCGCGAGGTTTGGAGTCGCGAGGTTTGGAGTCGCGAGGTTTGGAGTCGCGAGGTTTGGAGTCGCGAGGTTTGGAGTCGCGAGGTTTGGAGTCGCGAGGTTTGGAGTCGCGAGGTTTGGAGTCGCGAGGTTTGGAGTCGCGAGGTTTGGAGTCGCGAGGTTTGGAGTCGCGAGGTTTGGAGTCGCGAGGTTTGGAGTCGCGAGGTTTGGAGTCGCGAGGTTTGGAGTCGCGAGGTTTGGAGTCGCGAGGTTTGGAGTCGCGAGGTTTGGAGTCGCGAGGTTTGGAGTCGCGAGGTTTGGAGTCGCGAGGTTTGGAGTCGCGAGGTTTGGAGTCGCGAGGTTTGGAGTCGCGAGGTTTGGAGTCGCGAGGTTTGGAGTCGCGAGGTTTGGAGTCGCGAGGTTTGGAGTCAGGGGTTTGGAGTCAGGGGTTTGGAGTCAGGGGTTTGGAGTCAGGGGTTTGAAACCGCTTGTTTTCCGGCGGAGATCTGGGGTCGGTGATTTAAAAATTGGGTCAGAGGTTAGAGACGGGGTAGGGCCTCAGGCCAGGCTCGGGAATTAATGTTCGGGGATTTGGTATTGGAGTGAGCGATCGAGGAACCGAATGGAACGGAGGAGAGGAATCGAGAGAGCCTAAGTGGACAGGGGAGGCCTGTCAATAGACGAGGAACGGTAGACGGGTAACGGGGATGGTTATCCTTTGGCCTCTGAACCCTTAATGCGCGGGTTTGATTCTGGATAAGGAACGTGGGTTTTAGAAGAGCGGAAGATCTTAGTGTCATACTTGTGGCATGTGAAAGAACCCTGGTAACCTTAGGTCAAAGGAATCTGGGTCGAATACAAGAATGCAGAACTAAGGCCAATGGCAATGCTAACCTCTACGATAAATAAATAGATAACAGTCTTCAAATCGAGGTGAACTATACATTTAAAAAAAAAGCTTAAATGTTACTGCAAAATCTCCGTTATTGCCAATTCTGTCTGGAGAGACTTACTCTTTCAACAGCATACAGGCGGTAGTTAGTTCCTATATGGATCCCATTGGCCAATTTTTCCACTTGATTACGAAGCTGAAACAGAAGAAAACAGTTGTCATTACTAATATTATTTGTTTTTATCGATATAAATACAATGTCAAAAAGTACAATGCCTGAACATTCTAGTAATTATGAAATAATTACTAAGCAGATTAAAATATAAAAAAAATGCCAGGAATGAGATTCGAAGAATTGTAACAAGCTGATGGGCAAGCTGATGGGCTAGGCTTGCCTTGAACCAGGCGACATAGACCATTCGGTCATCCTGGCATTGGCAATGGTATAAATCGCACACAAATGAGAACTTTATATTAAACTAGTGGACCGGCAATACTTCGCTATTACAATGCGTTGAACTTCACACGCTCCTGGTCACGTAATTGTTAATCACGTTTTACGTTACTCTCTGCAAACATTTTAATATATGAAAGACTTTCTCACGAGTATGGGCTTGCTCTATGTCCGAGTTTAGTCATGGTTGTCCAGTATCCTATTGTTAAAACATTATCCCTCAAGTTTGGGCATGCATTCGTTATGACACTTAGAGAAATTTGATTTACTTATCCGAGATAACGTTCAAGTAATAATTCCGGCCTATATTTCACAATCGCAGAGGCAGAAAATGTAGCGAAGTCGCGCTTAATAATTGAGGGTGCGACGGGTTGCGTTTTTCTGTCCAGGGGCTTTTGAGTCCGCATAAACGCATAAAATCGCCATCAATACGCGTCTATGTGCAACACACATACGCACATCTCCATTGTACTGTGCCTATATTCTTCTCGCAAGTGCAATCAATAAGTAGAGGCAAATTATCGCAATCGGATGAACGGTAGGGCAGCGCATAAAATACGAACAAACGAACATTGTTTTTTATATTTTAGATATTTAACTTGCGAACCCTTTAATGGTTTAGAGACACTAACCACACTCCATTAACCACGTATTTATAATAAATTCTGAATAGATATCCCTCATGAATATACCCAGGATTAGATACACGTAAGTTAAATCTAGAACTTTGTTTATTATGCTCTGATGTTTGGTTTTTTTCTTCATTCCAAACACTTATCTTGTAGTACAAGTATCCCCTACACTTATGTTATACTTATCATAATGAACTATAATAAATATTTGCTAGCTAAGAAACTTAGGTTTCTTCGAGTCCAATAAGTACATTAAAAAATGGGCTAATTGTGCTACACAATCACATATTCTTATTGGTAACGGTTACATAACAAAATATTACGCCTTCTGTCCCACTAACAATTCAGCACTCTCTTGAAAAAATAAAACGGTCGTAACCCAAAATTACGCGAAAACTGCTATTTTCAAACAACAACTGAACGTGATGTAATTTGAAGACCTAATGGTGATAATAAGATGCTCCAGCTTCAATATTCAAAACAGGACACGATTAAAAAAAAATAACTTTTGCATTCAAGTGGCTTTAATGAAATTAGATCCTACGCTTTTTTTATTAGGCGAAATTTGTCCTATTTCAGAGAAAAAATAAAGAAAACAATTGGAGTATTTTTGGGAAACTTTCAAAAGTGCCCTAGGCGTTTAACGGAAGATCCGCAGGAGTCCGCACCAAGAGGTGCGTCCAGGGAAACGCGGGGTGAGACATGAGGTAAGTGGCCCGAGAGGGTGCGTTCACTCTAGGAATAGGTCACTCGATGCCACAAATTGAGGGTTTTAACAGTGAAGCTTATCTATTATCTGTTATCAACAACCAAATATCAAATGACATCAATACCGAACTGCAAGATAAAATAAATAAATATAATAAGTTGAATGGCTTTATGAGGAGTATTTTAAAAATATGTTGAATAGCATACTAATGAGATTTCAGAATGTGACATCTCAACCCACCTTCGTTTCTCAAGTGAAACATGAACATTGAGAAAGAAGATCAGAGATAAGAAGATCAGAGGCTTCTCAAATGAATTTCTTAAGAACTCTCTACTGGTTCTATCTTTGAGGAACAGAGTTCCAAACGAAGACATAAGGTCAAAGTTAAATATTGATGATGTGGTAAATGACATTAAATAAACAATTTGCACTACTTTGGAAAACTGACCGTGACATTAATTGCAGATATAATTTTGAAAAACATGCCATAAGATATAGTTATTTTCCTTCAATAGGTAATGTAGTAGCAGGGTATTTTTAAACTTTTGGAATTTTCGAAAATTCAAAAATTATAATGAAAGTCTTGTCGGCTCCAGTTTTATAAGCGTGATCGAAGCTGTCACATCAATAAATTAAGGAAAAATGTGGAGCGATTATTGAGAAAATTTTGAAAATATCGGACTTCGTATAAAGTAACTTTAAGCATTAAAAGATTCGTTTCAAATTGGCATGGTCTTGAGCTCGGCCAGTCCGCTGGGGAAAGAGTCATTTTGGAGAAAAGCCTACCCGCAGAAAGCTCAAGGCAAAGTGAAGGGCACGTCCTCCCTCCCTCCCTTCACCCCTCTTCACTCGCACTCTCCCCTAGTCTCTGTGGGAGGCTCTGATGGCGGTGCATCGTAACGACTTCAGTTCTGGGGCGATTAGAAAAAAAGGTTCGTTGCGTGATACCGAGAAAAAAGTGAATAGTGTGAAAATGTTAGGAAAATAAACCAGGTGAAAACTAGCCTGTGCTAGGTGCTACAGAATGGCACAGACTTATTCGCATTAGTTTTCTAATATTTTTAGTCTAGGATAGCTTTCCGATATTGCCCTACCCTCTACGAAGCTGCTACCTACCAAGAAGCTGCGCCAAAACGAAATTTTGTCACATTTCCTAAAGCTTTGGTCCCATAACAATAGAGCTGAAATGTGTTTTCAAGAACATTACAGAAGAGTAAACAGTCCTATATGCAAAGTTTCATTGACTTTGGAGTCTTCCTTGAGGAAATCAGCTTCGACTGCCTCGGGCGGTGTCTTTAGGGCATCCTATGGCCAATGTCGAGTGTATTTTTACTTTCTCGTATTCGTTTTGGTTCACACTAGAGAAACGAAATTCGCACACACATTTTTTAGTTAGGCGACAAAAATATCTAAAAGATTTACTTCGCATCTTTTTAGAGGCATCTTTAAAGGGGGGAGAAAATACATTGGTGATTATTTCTTTCATTTCCGAAATCTTTTTGTTTTACAAGAGCAGACAGTTCGTGTGTTAATACCCTTTCGATGCCAGAAATTCGCTCGCAAACGAAGAAGGATGCATTCCAAGACCAAATTAATCCTTCGGCGCAAAGCCGTCTGTCGAATCAATAGTGTGCACGGGGATTCCTTCTCTGGCTTTGTGAGCGGAAGAGACAGGCGGAGGAAGGGCAGCGTGTCGGAATGCTATCTCGTGACATCCGGGGCCTGACGACACACCTTTTATACCCACATCGCTTACTCACTACATTGGTGACAAGTTCCCCACACGCTTTAAAAGCATTCAGAAATCGCAATATTCATAAACGTATGGTTTATGTGCATTCGGTTTTGTGTGTCATTGATTGCGAAAAATTCGTTAACGGCAAAAAGTGTGCCGGTCTCTCCATCTGT
This sequence comes from Gryllus longicercus, assembly GCA_038098605.1. Classification (NCBI taxonomy): domain Eukaryota; kingdom Metazoa; phylum Arthropoda; class Insecta; order Orthoptera; family Gryllidae; genus Gryllus; species Gryllus longicercus. The sequence continues at coordinate 93,192 of JAZDUA010000534.1, forward strand.
TTCATGTATCCGCCCGTCTGTGAACAGCTCTGAGGGGAACTCCCTAAGCAGAATGGTTACCAAAACTGATATTGCGTGACGCCTTAATGACATTTTCAAAATGTTCTCAAGTATGGCTCCAATTTTTTTTCTTTAATTGTTTCCTCAAATAAAACAAAATGCTCTTATAAAATTATGCAGATCAGATTTTCGTTGAAGTTTTTGAATTTTCGAAAAAAAAAACAAAAACGCAATAGTTAAAATAATGCGAGAGAGTATGTGTTGTAGCACCACCAGTTGTATGACAGATATTATTAAAAAGTCTGCGGAAACTGAATTGAGCGACTTCGTAAGTCTGTCAACCTCTGTGAGGTCACTGAGAAAACTACGTTCGAAAGTCTTGTGCAAAGTGCGACAATCTGCACATTCAGACGTGCACGCTTTTGACTGTACTGTGTTACCAACAAATCCACATCTGACCGTACGATAGCAGAAAATAAACCGGATTAGTCGTGATTTGAAGAAAAAGACGTTACTCGTACTACTTAAAATGTGCCATGGAATAAGAACGCCGTAAGCAAGGAGAAAGAGAATTACCTCATCACCTTAATACAGAAGTTTTGAAACCCAGATGAGCCAGAAGTGTAGCGTTAAAACACATGGTATACCGATAGTTACCGGTGTTCTGGGATTTGTTCCATAAAATTTGTGTAAGATCTTGACGAAATTTCCAGGTCATCCAAAACACTGAAGTAGAAGATATCGCGTTATTGAGAACAATCCACAATTTGCAAAGTACTGTAGCGGTATCTGCAATCATTGAATCTGTTTCTTAGCTGATTGCAACCTCGCACAAAGGTAGGCCATTCCTTATCCAGTAGACATGTACTTAGGGAGTTTTGAATTGACAGTATCTTATAAATTGGACATACTCTTCCAAGGACCATATCTTTCTTAGCTTATATTATACACAGGAATAACAATAACAATAATAATAATAATAATAATAATAGTAATAGTAATAAAAGTAATAAAATGTATCCTTAAGACAGATACATTTATTGAAACTTCCTGATAGATTCAGTTACCATTATTTCCTTCTCTCCTATAAAATATATTTTTTAGCGTACGTACATTTTTAAGAAAGGCGAAGGTATCTTCCCCCGCAAGCAATTCCCAATTTGCGTAGGTTACTATGACCGACCGGGCCGGATTAACATCTTAAGAGGTCCCAAGCATAACTAAATGATTTGGTCCTCGATAAAATTTAAACACATGTAATAAAATATACATACCATGTAGTATAAAAATAAATGAAACTTAATATTTGAAATTTTAAAAAATATTTACGTGTGTATTTGAGGGGAGCAAGTGCAGTCACTTAAGTTAAAAACAGTTTTTCGATTCCAAATATATTTAGAATACCGCTGCGCAGCTTAGTTTTGTTTAGTTGAAATAGCATTAGAAAACTGTTTTAATAGTAGGTGACTCAGCATCTTAATAGTAGTACTCACCTCTGCAGTTTACTCTGCTACAGAATCGCGTTACGTTAATGAAAACATTCTCCGTTTTACAGAATAATTAATATACGAGTTGGCATCACTGAATTCCGTTTCTGAATTTCTTTATCGGTAATCTGAACGGTTTAAGCGCAAGGTTTGACCAGAGACAGTCGGACAGACCTGTTTTGCTGTCAGTCAGTTTTTCGGTATTAAGGACCAACAAAACAAGGATTCTGACAACACAGCGTTTTAGAGAAAGTAATTTACTACATAAAGGAGGAAGATATAACAGCCTTTCCGTCACCAGGGCCCGGCAATAAGACTTTTTCTGTCGAAAAATTGCTGCACGATTACAATACACTGTATTTATTACTTACGTAGCAAGGTGAGAAAGTAAAACTGACTGAAGGCAACTGAATTGTGGTATTGTTGACGTAATTACAGGATGGAATAATGGAACGTCAACTTAATAGATTTATTTACAGAGAGAGAGTTCCAAATCAATGTATTCGCTCACCTGCGTGGCGGTGCTCTGCACGGTGCACGTGGTGATGGACGTCATCTCGAGCAGCTTGCTGAGCATGCGGCCGCACGTGGTGGGGTCCTGGCGGATGCTGATGCTCTCCGTGATGCCGCCCGTCAGGTCCGACAGGCCGTCCAGCAGCGTGCCGTACTTGAGCGCTTCGTACGACCCGTGCAGCCTGCGGACGCACAAGCGCAGCTTCAGGGCGACGCCCGCCTCGGCCATGTGCCCACTGGGCTCCTCGGCTTGTGGCCAGCACATTCACGGCACACAAGGAACAAGAACCCTGCCCACGGCGGGCCTCGAACCCGCGCCCCAGCCACCTCGGCAACCCCGGGATTAATTGATTATATTATTTTGTACTTCGGGCGCGTCAGCTGCGGCGGTAATTAGTCATGAAAGGATAACATATACCCCGGCTCCTGCGCCGACATAGTACATGTGGGCTGGCGGAGATTTCCCTCCTTCAGGTTTCACCGCCAGCGAGACATTGTCCCAGCCGGGACCAGCTCTTGCCACCCGACATGTCCAGTAGTGGAGTGTGTGTATGTATATGCCAGGGGAGAAGTGGTGAAAATGAAAATCGCACGCGGTTCGTTTGTTAAGACTCTGCTCTGGCATTCGCCTGGTTTCAATCGGAGAAACTACCGCTCAGAGTAGCCGGCATCTAGCATTCTCTTCCAGAGAGCGTCTTCATGTCACCTCGCTAATTGGCTAGAGTCAAATCTGCCACCGTTGCAACTCGAATCCAGTCCGAGTCCTTACAGTGGCGGTTGTTGCCGTAACCTAACGCAGCCGCTGCAACCACAGGGGGGTTGTTGATACTGTGGGCTGGTGGAGCGTCGCAATCGTTAGCAATGCCAAGCGTAGACCAGCTGACCACACACCAAGTCTTCTTAAGAAATTAAATCCTTTCATAACAACACTATAGCTTTAGTACTGCACAATATTTCGAAGGTTCTAATACATCGGGTACTTAAGGAAATATCCAGAAAACTATCCACAGCTAACGTGGATCGGAGAAGCTATATAGGTCTACGCACTTCGAACTCTCAAATCATTCTGCTTGTTTATTTCATGTTCGCCAACAACTTCTTCTACTGCTAGACAGGTCATACAATTAGCAAACGTTACTACTACGTTACACTTGGATATCTCCCAGAAATACTAATGCTAATATTCTTATTTTATTTTGATCATTAACATCTGCAATCAATTTGATTCATTTCATATTAGAAGAGTTAAACGCTGGCCATCCAACTTATAACATGTGAGTTATCCAGATTGGCAGCTAATGACTTTTGAACTAAACACAATTGTGATTGGCCTCTTTCGATGTAATTGTACCAACGTTTTGAAAACGACACGAAATGGCCCTTTATTGTCACTAAAAACAACGTATTTGGTTTCATACGTTCAAGTTTTAAATATTTTATTTTATATTTAATAAGAATGTCCGGGTAACACGTGACTATTTTTTCATAAATATTCTTAAATGATAACATAAAACATTAAAATGTCGATATATTCATTCAATACATCTTAACACCCCACTCCAAGCATTCTTGGTTTAAGAACTCTTGTTTTAATACAAGCCTCTAATAAACATTTTCTTTTAGTTCATGAATTCCTGGTTCTCATCCCTTCTAATACACTGTCAATTACGGAACACTAATTGCCCGGAATTTCGAGCACATTTTTAGTGCTCCGGCTCAGCAGAAAGAGAGAAAGAGAGAAAGAGAGAAAGAGAGAAAGAGAGAAAGAGAGAAAGAGAGAAAGAGAGAAAGAGAGAAAGAAAGAAAGAAAGAAAGAAAGAAAGAGAGAAAGAAAGAGAGAAAGAAAGAGAGAAAGAGAGAAAGAAAGAGAGAAAGAAAGAGAGAAAGAAAGAGAGAAAGAGAGAAAGAAAGAGAGAAAGAGAGAAAGAAAGAGAGAAAGAAAGAAAGAAAGAAAGAAAGAAAGGAAGAAAGAAAGAAAGAGAGAAAGAAAGAAAGAAAGAAAGAGAAAGAAAGAAAGAAAGAGAGAAAGAAAGAAAGAAAGAAAGGAAGAAAGAAAGAAAGCGGCAAAGCGAGCCGAGGGAGCCATTTCGTAACGAGATGCATTCTGGCGCCCCGGAAGCGGGGCTTGGCCGTTCTAATGGCGGGAACGCCGCGCCGCAGGCACCGCTCCCCTGGGCGGCCCACGGCCTCTCGCCCCAGGCACCGGGGCCTTCACCCCCTCCACTGCAAGCCGTTGGCCTGCCTCCCGGAAGTCATGACAACGTTTTTTGTAGAGGGGAGAGAATACGACCTCGGTTGGAAAATGTAAAATATACACATAAAAAGACAAGGTATAAACCAAGTGCGTGGACATTTAATAACACATCAACATTGTTTCGCATATTTATTGGCGTATTCGAAATTACAGTACTGGTTTACACGTGACACGTCGATCCTCACACTAAAAGGTCGTCACATACGTCGCTGATCACTGGTTACATAACCTGTCATCTAGATTTTTAAGACTAAATGAGAATTCACTCACGTACGTCACACGCCCTTGCCGAAACTCTTGTGCGCACATCGCGACTGCCCGGTACGGAAGGGCATCATTCCCAAGAGCTTACACCAATTCCCAGTGGCATTCTCCGCCATTTCTCCTAAGGAGAACGGCTGTCTTGAAGTATGAGCGCTGCTCGGAACAAGTTATTTTCATCTCGCACTCATTTCACGTTGCTAGTCTGCCAACTCATTTCACGTTGCTTTCTGGGCTACTAGAGACACAGAGCTATCTACTGATATGGACACACAATGCTGCAGCATATTTTTTTCACGCTACAAATGAAATTGTGCGATCCCATAGTATTTCTTTTAGAAAGAAAAAAATAGTTGCCATGATTTCAGCCTCATATTTCATAAGCCTGATCCATTCTGGTGAATACAATAAAATAATGTTACGGTACGTTCGTATTAACTTGCTAGTTTTATAGTTATGTGATTAATGACGTACTTGGCATGGCGCTTAACGACCTGCAATTCACACGCCGATATAATCTGCGATATTAGTCACGCCCATTCACGATAAACTCATGACACGAGCGTCGCTGGCGGGGTGGTGGATACTCCTTCCAATATTTTCAAATCAATCCAATAGTTTTATTTACATTTCATATCAAGGATACTTTCAGAATAACATAAAAGGATTTATTTATTTCATTTATGGTACTCAGACGGCAAAAATATCATATTTGGATAGTCGATGGTGTAACGGTTAGCATATCGGACTATTAAAAGTTTGTGGGTTCAAACCCGATCGAAGCGGTGAATTTTTAAGGGTGACAAAGTCCTCAGTACGCCTCTTTCGGAGGGGAAGTATAGCTGACTGCCCCATGTTAGTAGATTTACTGCACGTAAAAGATCCTGAAGCCTCTGGGCTAAATTCGAATCGCCTATTTCGTCGCCCTCTCAAACAAAAAACGTCTTTCCCCGCTAATTGGCGAAAGGAGCGAGGCCACACTGAAGAACACGCCTCATTGCCCGAGTCTCGCCACGTAAAAGAAGGCACGAGTTCATATTTTGTGCACGAAATCGTGGAGACGCTCCCGAACTGGCGGATGTATGTTGGGATCAGCTGCGAGCATGTATTTTCACATCTAGAAGGACGCCAATAAGCACGTTGTTTAGCACGACTACAGATTTGAAGTCGCCGTCCTCGTCTCCGTGACTGTCGTTTTCTAAGTTCACGGCAGGGGCGCAGTCAGGTTGGCGTAACCGGTGCACCGCACAGGAGCCCCGAAAGTCAGGGGCACCGAGTGAGGACCCCTCACGACACAGAAGAAAGGTTCACAAGTATTTTAAAGGTATCTCATGGTAAAAAAGAACTGGAACAAATTTCTCGGCAGAATGTTTAATTATGGTTATTCTTCATTATTGCTGCAATTGCGAGAGAATTATTTCAAGAAACAACAAAAGCATATCAAAGAAGGAGAAACGATTGAAAGATAGGGCATTCTCAAGGCGTCCGCCACTGTCATACTTCATATACAAATTAATTCGTTTTTTGTTGTTTTTTTTTTGTAAACTACGCGGTTATGAAATGGCAATGGAACAGAGCGAATGTATAAGAAGTTCGATTGTTTGTGCTTCACTATTATTAATTCTTGTATGGTTTCCCTGTTTCGTAATTCTTATCAGCATTCCAGTGTGTTGTCTTTCTTATGTTTATATTATTAAATTGCAAAAATGTAGAGTTGATCCTTTGCTTTGCGTCTCAAATTCTAAAGGATCAGTATCTCTTTCAATCCTTCAATTCTCCTTCTCAATCCTTCAAAAGGCGCATTACGTAAAATTAATTAAATAAATAATAAAAAATAAATGAGTAATAAAATAAATAAATTGCAGCATAACTCGACATTTTTTTATTTATAACCTGATCTTATCTTCAATAAACTAAAATAAAAAAGACTGCCATATAATTAAATTCTCGTACACATACGTTTTGACGCCTCGTGCAAGTTGTGGGTGCTAGAAACGCCCATAATCTTTGATATTACTATCGGGCGTGAATGGAACCTGAGAAACAGAGTTCACTCGTTTCATTCGAATACGTCCCGACGAAGTTTTCCGGTAATCGATCAAGCAAAACCAGGAACAAATTTGAGCGCAAGACGTTCGAACTTTGCACCTTCTTCTTTGGAAAGTGTAGAAACGCAGTAAGATTCCAGGAGCGAAAACAATCGTCTCCTATATTATTTCAGAAGTACACATACCTTTTGCGGCTCTCACACGCAACCAATCTTTATAAATGAGATCTCGAAAGAAAGAGAATGTCCCGGACACGTGACATATTGCACTTTATCATAAAAAATATGAAGTATTTATTTTAAAAAAAGCATCTGAATATTCAAGTCAAAGGGCTGCGGGTTGCAACCCTCAGTCAGCTATATCGTTAAATCTCCTAAACGAATCGTTCTGTGGATTTGAAACCTAAATTAAGAAATGTTTCTCAAATCGTAATCGAGAGAATGGGATCTTCTTGAACATTCTATTACATTTTTACCTGTTCGTCACTTATCGATACTACCAATGCCAACGATATTTCAATGGTGATGGTGACATCTTTGTGACATCCCGCTTAGAAGGCTTAAATTCCTCCATCTTATACAATTTACGTCTTGTACTCTGTGGTTTGTGTACTTATTAATTCAAGATTCGCTTCTGCCGCAAAAACTTGAAGTACTATTAATAGATGCTTGATTCTGATTAAGACTGTTTCTTACGCGTGTAGTGCAATCATTGAATTGCCGTTTTGCCGTGGTGTACAAGTGCTGTGTACCTAATTGTGAGGGGGAACTGAGATGGAAACAGATCACATGTTCCCATGTCTTAGTTTCACGATACCCTTAGGAACAAATAGGGCGGGGTTTAACATGCGGAAGTTCTCGCACGGGTGCGCAAGTATAGGACATATTTGCCTGTCAATACATAACCACGTTACACATTATATTTAGCGCCGAGGTTATCGATAAAACCACTTACAATTTTACGACGTTCTGGATACCCTAAAATGTTGATTTGTGTGTTCACAAATACAAGTTTTGAGGAATCTCTTCAAGACCTGAAGTAATTGATTTGAATAAAAAATCTTCGGTTTTATCCAAGTCTGACGACAATAAAAGACTGACCTATCTCCAATTTGATTCAAGCGTACGACTAATATTTGCAGTCTTGCATTTTCTTTAGCAGCATCCGGGAGAAATGCAACTTATCTGCAGAGCATGAGGTCAGCATCTGCGCTGTAAAAAGTATTGAGTGTGCAGCTCGTGCCAAGCCACAGCCATTCAAGGATAAACTTTCCCTGCGTATGGAGACAGGGGTGCTGGATAGACAGTCACGTTGACATGACCATTATGCCCATTACTGACTTTCTAAACGCGGTCATCAAGGGCAATATGAGATGTATGTAAATGTAATAGATTACAGAATGTTTGCCAATTAAACAGGTGCATCGTCTGTGGGAAATACCTGGTTGAGGGAAAAAATCGCCAGCCGAGTGAAGGTCGGCGCCTGATCTCGCCATCCAAAAGAGGGATATCACCGCCACAGTCCACAAGACATGCGCTACACTTACGGGACTAGTTACCTTGGCAATTGACGCGCCAGGAAACACTAATCAATCAATCAATCAAATGCACGTCTAGTATCAATTAACTTTGCCAGCACGCAATACTGAGCACGTGCAGTTGCCACCGGCCATTAACTTCGCACAACGAGTAGCAAACCCGAGACTCGAAGCAACAACGCACTCTTTCCGCAGCGAGTGAAAGTACATCCGAAGAGCTTTACGAGAGATGCGTCTTTTGCGTCCGAGCATCTCGCCAATTACGGCTGCAAAGGCCAGCGCCGGCGCACTCGCCGGGCGCAGTCCAAAGGAACGGGTTCAACGAGCCCAGGAGCTCGGCGCTGGCGCTGTGCGCTGTGCGTTGTGCGCCGAGGCGCATGCCTGCCCTGGCCGCAGGGCTGCGTGCGCACTTGGAAAAAGCGCCATCACGTCCCTCCATCTGTCGCTTGAATCCGAAAGAAGAAAGAACTGACGCGTTTATTCAACCGCGTCCGTGCACAAGACCGCTGCGATGGCGGAAAGAGCAAAGTTGGACACGAGGGCGGTGGCGGTGGCGATGGCGGCGGCTAGTTCGTTGTTGATGTGCTTGAAATCATCGTTGCAAGTGTTATTTATTCAGGCAAGGTGGAATGTGCAATGACATTATTTATTTAGTTTTATTATTGATTTATTTATTTAATTTGACGAAATGTGCGTTTTGAAGGATTGGAAATAGAGATAATGAAAGCAAGAGATCAACTCAGCATTTTTCAGCAATTTAACAATATAAATATAAGAAAGAACACACTGGAATGCTGATAAGAATTACGAAACAGAAATGGCAAAGTGTAAATATGTTTCGTATTGAAGTTACCCTGTCAGGAGAAAAGAATAAAGGTACCATTGTCAGCGATAAGTGTGACGGTGACAGTAACGGCAGTAATGGGACCGGTTCTACACAAAGATATTCCAATCGTGTACAATGTGATGCAGGTATTTCGAGGAACGTATGCATTCAAATGTTTGTATTCACTTTTTTGCATTGATGGCCTTTAGCCAAGAAATTGATAACTTCTGAATTCTCATGAATTTTTACAAACATTAGCGGGCAATGATGCTTGGTAAGAAATCTGATAAATCACTCTAGAAACAACTTTTACTCTCCAGCCATGAGTAGCATTCTATGACGAAATGGATTCCTTCTCGCATTAATCATTGTTGACCATTATAATTGACGATATGGAACAAATATTTGAATGTACGGTTATTGCCAGTAGAGAAATCTACATTTTGTATAAATGTATTTTGCGGATAAAAGAATAGCCTACAGTTAAATATAAATTATTATCGAATAATCAGCATTGTCAAAACATTTTTATATTGTATAAAAAACCGCAAATTGAATCACGAATTGTGAAAGGTGTTTTCCAGTCAGGAGATGTAGCTATTTTTAATGATGAGCCAATTTAAATGACGGGACTAGAAAAACGAGGCTCAAAGTACGTAGTCGATCGTTGTAAGCAGTGGTGAGGACCGAAGATTGTCCGTCCTTACCACAAAGATGTGCGTTCGCGGTTCCTCGAAGACTGATTCTGTTCGGAAGGAAGAAAATGTAAAAGAAGATACAGCAAAGTCTAGGAAATGTATAAAACGAGAGCTCTGCTTAAGAATAATACGCTGACTCCCCGAAATACTGACGGAATTCTTCTTCGATGTCGATAAGTCATCGAATTCAGCCAAATCTGAAGAGACAGGACATGTAAGCTGTGTCAGAATCGAAGCGCAATTTTGCCAATTTCTGATTCTTTCATTGTGTTGAAAGGTGAGGCCGCACAAACAGTTCAATTAAATAACATGAACTTTGATGTTTTGGAGCGCTGTCTCCGTCGGTACTCGCAGGCTCTCGCCACCGACATTCAAATGCAAGTCAATTCATGGGACATTCCAGTGGGACAAGAGATTGCCCCACGTTTCAGCCTGAATTCTTTCGTTCTTCTATCTTTCATCCCATTATTGATCAGCCATTATCATTGTCTACTCATCACATAAGCCACTGTTCTTGGTTCACCTCTAGGCTCACTGACAAGGAATTATCATAGGTAATACCACGAGTGCTTTGGAAATTCTCGATTAGCGAAGCGAGGAGCCGCCTCCTAAGATAGAAGAGTCACAGTTTATGATTGTCCAGTAGGGAGAAGCGGTAAGCAAAATACATACATTACGATACATTTTTTTGAGATACAAAATGCCCTAATCAGGGCAGTGTATGTACACTTAAACACTATTGGATTTAATTGCACGAGTGGAATAGTCAAAAATAAACTCACTTAAACACCTTGTTCTCAAGATGGCATCACTCGCGTCATAACCCTACAGTGGAACTAGTTACCTTTCGTTGCGTGCGGAGTGACTGCTGCCACACCTGACTGCCCCTCAGGCTTGTCTATTCTTTGCGTAGGTAATGGTGAAGCTAGGTACGCGGACGCGAGTATCAGAAACAGCCATCACTTGGCGGCGCCCACCACACACACCCATACATACACGCACGCACGCACGCACGCACGCGCGGTCGCGGTAGCCGAGCACACCCCTTCCAGCGCTGCTGCCCCGCGGGCGCCAACGCGGTTTCTCTTTGCGCGCGCTGGGGCTTCTCCAATTAGGCCTGCCAACTTTCCCCGCTTCCTTACGCTTCTCGTCCTCGGCCACCGCCACGAAGCCGCCACATTAGCTCACGAAGGGCACTCAGCCGTTTGGGAGGGAGCGGTGGGGTGGGGTGGGGTGGGGTGGGGTGGGAAGAAGCACGGTGTCCGAAAGCGAAAACCTAAATCCTAAAATTGTAGTTTACATTTACAGTACGGCAGTGACGTACGCAACAAACATTTAATGGTGTATTTTCTTCCGTTACGTGTGTAGCATGGCTTCTCCGGCGGGCATCTTCAAGTTCAAAACATGTATTTGTGTTATAAAAGTTCATAATGAAAATATTAAAAATAATACATTTTTCCTGGCTCGTCTATTATTGGGGAGAGGAAGTATCTATAGAAATACTTTAAAAATGGTTTCACAACCAAATTAGTATTAATTTTCATAAATCTAATGAAGTGTAACGATTTACAGTATGGCAGAAAGGAATGACTTATTTGTAATTCATAATGTTCTAAGGCCCTATAGTGCATTGGTTCAAATACAAATATGATTTTACAGAATTTTTCAGAAGAATCTAGAGCGATCCGGCTGAAAATAGTGACCGTCCATTCATCTTTTCGAGAGGAAACGAATTAGCAATTCTGTAGGTGCCAATGAGCGTATGTTTTATCACCCTCAAACGTGTGTTAGATATTCAATACCCCAAAGCCCTCTTTTCAAAAATTCTCTCTTCGTACTTTAGTGAGTTTCAAAGTCGTTGATTCGATATGATAATGTGTGGATGCATTTACATTCCCTCGCTAACAAGCAGTGAAGTATTTCAATCGACGCAAAAATTTCAAATCGGGACTTCGGTGTCAAAATCCATTTGATGGTATCTGAGAAGAAAAAAAAACGTTTCTGCCATGAACTCTACATGGGTGAATGAATGTGTGTATGTGTGTGTATCGGATAACTTGGACAGATTAGAAGCTTTTCTGCTCTGTCTTGATACATACGTCTGGAAAAAGGTCTGTTAGTGCCAGTCCAAAGAAGTTTAAGATTGAGGTAGATAGAGAAGAGATAACAGCAGTTTTGTATCCCAAAACAACATACAAAGTTTAGATTTAGAGCAAATGACGAAAACTGGAATTGGATAAGACATTATACTTGTTCCTTTGTTTCCAGTCCCCTCTACACACATCACCTAGTTCCTAGGTCTTAGATGAGTTCAGTTGGTGGATTGATTATTTCATGTACCTGAGCGCGTCAGCCGCTACGGTCAAGAGCCTCGTAAGTGTAGTGTGTATCATAAATCAGCAACTGGCGGTATTCCTGACCCGTCACAGCTTGAGATCCCAAACCGACGTATACGTCTGTTTGGGAGAGAAACCTAAACAGGTGCATTATGAATATTATAGATTTTTCATTCCATGCTGCTAATTTTTAAAACTGTTCTTATGGTATCAAAAAGATGTACCTGCAGGCGGTGCACTGAACTAATTTCCGAGTCTGCCCCTGCTGCTGAAAGGCCGATGAAGTCATGGGATTGCTTTCGGCGCTTCGTCCGGTCCATCGCCACGTCGCGAATCCCAATCCATCGAGGCCCGAGCGCTGGCGAGGATCGCTGGAAAGCGACGCGAGCGGGCAGGCCGGGGGACGATTTCTCCGGCGCGCGCCCGCGTAATGGGCCCCACGCGTCCGCCCGACCCTCGCTGCGCGGTCGTCGACCGACTGGCGGCGCGTCGGAGGGGGCTGGGCGTTCCGCAGGGGGCGAAGCGGCTTCGGGAAATGGACGGGGAAAAGGTGCGCGGTGTATTTCATGGCGTTTGCTTTCCCTGATTAATAATTAGCCGCTGCGTCGTAGATCACTCAAAGTTCAACATGATGTGTTTTTGATGGCGCAGTGATGGCGAGCGGGCGTGTCTTCTTTGCGCCAAAGCCTGGTCACCCGATTCCGAGGGGACAAGAGCGATTTGCGGCTTTCTCAACACTCGCAGCCTCTGAGGCTGGGGCAAAGAAGAAGCAGGGTGTGTGAGGGGGAGGGAAGACATTCACTGCTGAAGAATAGCACTGGTGCTGTAAAAGGACCTGTTAAGCCCTCAGTTTCTCCAATTACCTGTAATACCTCACTAGTGCTATTCTCCAGCAGCTCTTTGAGGATCCGACCACCCTTCGGGCTTATGACTGTGTAGAAAGGGGTTTTGAAAAAAAAAATATCATAGAGCTAATTATTTTTTTCTTCGAGGCTTTGCCACAGGGGATTCATTAATACGTAAGTTGACTTATGACTTTATTGACTTTTGCACTTAATGTAACGGTAGCTGGTGAATCATACGTCTCTTCGTAAGACACTCATACTACCCTGCCGTCGTTTATGATTTTGTGATTTTATTTGGCTGCATGAGGATGGATGTCTCGGTTGTAAGTTAACAAAGTTTATTAGTTTTATTTTCCTTCCCTTGCTCAATAACTATTTGCTGATACTTACACGTAAAAATGTGGATCGAAACAGAGTTGCTTCGTCGCTTCATTTGTTGCTAAGGTTTTAGTGAAATGAGTGTAATTTAGTGTACAACATGAGATAAAGATCAGAAGTACGGTACAACACAGCAAAATTTCTTTTAGAGAGATTTTGTGTCCTAAAATGAAAATGGACAGAATAGGTTAATGAATTAACTTAAATTGTTTATCATTTGTTATAATTATGCAAATTGTTATAACAAAATAAAGAGTTAGAAGAGGCATGTCAAAACAAGGTTAAGGAGTTTGTAAACGACGAAGGGTAGTTTCGATAATTGTAATACTTTCTCTGGTCGACCAAGAAACAAGTGTTGTTTGACAATCAAAATGTGAGGAAAACTCTCTCTACAATCTTTTAATTCACTGAGTCATCGTCTAGCTCTCTCCATTTACTATAAACATCGCGATTTGCGGCTTGCAAGACGAGGCCCCTGTCTGAGTCACGTTCTAAGATGCGTCAGTCGCAAAAGAGCAAGCTCACTGCATGTTTGTTGCGAAAAATAAGAAATTTATTCATGGAATGTATTCACTGTCCGGAAATTTAAAGAGATAATTCTTTTCTATAATATTTCCGGTTTTTTGTTTTACTTTTTGATACCGAAACAAATGAAAATGAAATATTAGAGAAAAACTTAGTGAAAGTCTAAGAGGACGACGAAGTTCCATTACAAGTATTTTAAATTTAAAAGAAATGTTCTCGATTGCATTTCCAGAGTAGGCATTAGGCAGCAGTGATCAGATAGAAGCACGGCAGTCCTTTTTGATCGACTTCATTTTTATTTCATGTTTTATGTAAAGAATGAATACATAAACGTCTTCTAATCGGGAAATTGTAACTAATAACTCTGCAAAGAATATTTGAAACGATAGAAATCTCTGACACTCAAGTCCCATGAGACCAATTTTCTTTCAACCATTGAGCAAATTCAGGGATGGTCCGTTGACTTGCTTGTGAACACATCAGTGTAGCTTTTCTCTCTCTTCCAAACGTCACAGACTTTGGCATCTAAATAAATAAGCCCATTCAAGACACTAACAATCGACGAGACGCCATAGGCCCAAAACCCGAAGACAGGAAGAGATCCAAAGCAAATGAACGGAATCCCCAGCGCCGCCATTGCTCCCGATGTCGTTAGCCCTGCCACTGCCACTGCCACTGCCACTGCGGCCCAGACAAACCCTCGCAACAAACCCATAAAATACCTACACCTTTACTTAGACTCCCATCTCAATTGGAAAAATCACTAATAAATTCAATAATAAAACTATACAGCCAAAATTAAACTACACAAACTTAAAACAATAATCAACAATCTGCTAAATTACCATGCAACACCATGCAAACCGAATACCCAAACAACGTAAAGTAATCCCAAACAGTTTCTCCGCACCATCATGAATACTTCATGATACATCTCAAATGCATAACCTCACAAAGAATTGGAGATAGAACCGTTAACGAAACACATTTTTTTTATCCTTCCACTTTTTCCCAAACCTCTCAAATATACCCAATCCAGTTCTTCTAAGACGAATGCAATACACTAAACCAGTTTCAAGAACAAATTACCGTTTCACAGTTTCGTAAAAAGATTCTCAGATCTCGTTCCAAAGTAGAGTTATCATGTAAAGATACCTCTACCATCCTGGTAAGTAAAAATAATTGTAAGTTATTTTTAAGTAGATTTAAGTAATCTTGACAAATGTAGAGTGTTATATACACTGCCTTTGTATTGTACTAATCAAAAGAAAATCAATAATCAAATACCACGATTACTACGATACGAGTTCTACCGGCACACGCGAGAATGGAGTGAATCTACAATTGATTGCAACGATAATTTCGGTTCTCTGATCTTTTGTTTCTGTTATTTATTTTTTGTTTTTATTCTGTTTTGATTGACTTAACTTCTCGATATTTGAGTTAATCACATTACAACGTAATAGAACTTACAGCTTCTTCATTGGTATATGGGTCTCTTATGCGTTTATAATTTGTATTTCCGTTCCTATCAACAGTGTTACAACCATCGCTGAGTTACACTCTTCTTCAATGAAAAAAAGATCCAAAGAGGGCGGAATTTGAAGCGACATTAAGCTTAATGTCATATATTCGTCGCAAAAATACTGACATCGTTTGCACGTTATCCTAAAGTAACGTCATTATCCTTTTGCTTGATTTCGGTGATTCCTGCTGTTTTCAGATATTCGTTGAACCTATCGCATGCACCAATCGTTGTGGACAGGTGTGTGTACTGAAACACTCAATGAAACGACAGGTGCTTCTCCCAAGAAACACTCAACATTCATCGCAAAGTAGCTTCACGTCTTCGCCAAGACCGTAAATGCCTGCAAATAAAATGGCAGGAAGGGAGAAATTACTTTCGTTTACTTTCTAATGTGATGCAGAAGGATATCGGAAAGCTTCTGAAGTACACTCGTCTTGATTGAACGTAGGCAATTTCGAAATGCAAAGAAACAGGTGGAGACACCAGCAGATATATGGACACACCAACTCTTACGATGCGCGACTGTTTGGAATGTGTGAATTAACCTCGTCTCCCAGTGCAGCGGCGCAGTTCGTTATTTATTCAGTGCAATGCCCCTTCGGGAATGGATGGAATTTCCTTCTTAAACCATGCTGACGAAAGACGATAGATTCAAGGAGCATTGAAAAATATCCTATTTCGAGTCTGAAGATGCACATGCTATTAAGGAGACAATATCGACTTTGCATGTTTGCCATCTAGTCGACGCAGAGAGTAGGACCAATAGTGAATAAAAACGAACTAAAATTCTGGAAAAATGTGCTCTTTAAACTTGTGTGAAATTTTTCAGTCAAACATATACATTCATTTCTCTAGACTCATCTGTTAAGCAGAACATAATAAATGTATACCTGAGAAAGGTTTTAAAGTGAGAAAGTTTCTATTCACATTTATTAGAACCATTTTTGATATTTAAGTACATTTAATATTTATTTCGCATAACGTAAACGCGATTTTAGCACATTACGCACACTCAATTCTGATTTCTCTCAATTTAACTAATAGGAGGCACTATCAATAAAGTAATTCATTAGCTCAATACTAGTAATTAAATTGAAATCCAACATTTATTTCTGCCGTTTATTATGGGTACAACCATCGAGATTTACAAACGTCACGACTCCCGCAACCAGGGTTTCTTCATCGCCTCAAGGAACAACTGCTCGGACCGATTTTCCTCCGAGTGGCCTGCGCTTCGGTCATCCACCTGCTCCTGGGCGCGCCCGCCCGCCCGCCCGCCCGCCCGCCCGCGCCGCTTTCTCGCGCCGCACGGGAGGTCTGCCAGGCCGTTTCACGACGCGGCATTCCGGGGACGCGACGACATCGCCGCCGCCGCCGCCGCCGCGCTCCACCGCACGCGGCTGCGAGGGGCGGCAGACAAGAAGCAGGTGCTTGGCGGTGTTTACGCGGAGACGCGCTCGCTATCTCGTCGCCCTCAACTTCAGCTCTTCTCTTGGTCATTCAGAAGTATCACCCAGGCCTTTAGAGAATATGCCTGTGAATGCGAATAAGCGATGAAGGGTTAGGTCACCAAATTTCGCAGTTAATATTCCTCCCTTCCGCCGGTTTGACTCCGGATGTTTTAACTATCTCGTAATTACATATTCGATTCGGATTGCATGTACTCATATGTGTATTTTCATCTTCCACAAGAAAGCAATTGGCAAACGAAAATAAATTTCCCACAAATACTTCATATTATTTCCTTTATTTTGAAAGTAAGGTTCATGAACCACGACAGTGATCCGCCGTGATCGTTTGCATTATGCAAAATCCCTAGCCTTGCTCTAAGAATAATTTTCATTCTTAGTTATTCGTTACTTGAGAATAGTATTAAGAGAGTACTTCACATAGTCCGTGTTTGCCTACAAAGGTTTCTCATCAAAATATCAGATATGTTTTTATGCATCATGAGGCATTTCTCTCACTGCCGTTGCACGTAAACGCGCGCAGCTTGTCAGAACAAGAACAACCTCTGTCGTCTGACTTCCACTTGAAGAAAATGAAACTGCTGCTACGACGTGGCCGCGAGTCAGCGCAACCCCGCGTTCGCACTCGTTACTCCGCCGCGCGGGCTCCTCTCCGGGCGCGGCGACGCGGGTGACCTTCACCTTCCCGGAGGCGCAGAGGCGGCGGCGGCGGCGGCGGCGGCGGTGGCGCTCGTTAGCGCGGGCAAGGCCGTCAAACGCCCTGCCACCCCGCCTTCGCCTCCATCTCCTTCGCCGCCTACGCCTTCGCATCGCCCCTGCCTTCTTCACAAACTTCGCCTTCACCTTCGTCTTCGAGTCTTTTAGATTCTCCGCCGCTTCCGCCTCCGCCCCGCATTCGTTCCGCACCCCTCTCCTACCCTCTCTCCATTTCTAATTTCACCACTGGCTCGCCTTAGTCTCCGCGTCCGCTTTCGCCTCCACCTTCTTCTCAGTCCCCGTCTGTCTCTGCCTCTGTCTCCGTCTGAGTCCCCGTCTCAGTCTCCGCCTCGACCTTCGCCTTCGACTCCGCATCTGCCCTTTTCTACGTCATTGCGTCTCTTTCGCCTCGCTCTCGCTAGTGCCTCCTTCACCTTCCCTAAGGATCCAATGAAGCTCTTGCTGCACCCCCGCCTTCGCCTCCCAACGGGCTGTGCCTGCGTCTTCGCCCGCGCCCCAACCCCAGCCAGACCTCCGCCGGCGCCGCAGGGGAGAAAGCCCGCAGAGAAAGCGCTCGCGGAGGATGAGCGGCTGGGGCGATCGCCCCGGGACGAGCGCGCCCGCCCCGACCGCGTCAGCGCCGCCCCGTGCGTTCGGCCGCGCGAGAAAGCCAGCCGCCTCATTGGCCTCCCGTTGGGGCTTCCGGCAGAGTACGCGCGCAATTTAGGAATTAGTGGAAGCGGCCTCGCCTCCAAGGCCGATCACCTTCCCCTGCTATTCATCAAGAGAATCGCCTACTTAAATTTGAACAATCTGTAACATCACGCGCATTTTCTGATGTCTTGTCATTCGGAGCTCATGACATCTTACTGGACAACTTACTTTTACAAATAGTATGTTACGGTCATTGCTTACCAGAGAGCATTAAGAACTCGTCTATTCATTAGGTTTTCGAGAGAGTATGGTTGGTTGAGGTATATCTTGTTTTCAACTTCTTTTCTTTGATAACACACCTTACTGTTGGCGAAAAGTATTACTCACGCGAGAAGAAACGGTTACTCCTACCAATTTTCACGACAACGAACGTTTAACTTGTGGTCATTACTTTTACGTTATGACAAAAGAAATTGACCCATTTTTATAATTCACTTTTTTGTTTTCTAGAGTATTGAACCTAAGGTTCTTTTGACCCCTATCAGCGTCATTGTCGGTTTAGCCGATTTCTCGATAAATAAAGACCGCGATTTCTAGAAAAAGAACTGTCCACACCAAAATCTTGCAAGCTGAGTTCAGTTCAGGGAAAGGAAGAAGCTTCGGTTTCGTCAGTAACATAATCCAATAGCTGTTGTTCATCTGAACTAGTTTTGATTCATTTTTTTAAAACAGTTTATTGATAATTTTTTTGGATGTTTTAGGTCATTAAAATCCAACCCCTAGTTATCTTTCCGTTGCTCCCATCTACATACATATGCTTCCGTACACTATCTGGTTCCCATGAGCAGAGCAGAGGCAGCTCCCGTGCCGTGCATCCGTGCCACCCGTCTCCAGAGGCGCCTGTTGCCCCACGTACGAGCCACATAAGATGCATGGGATTACGAAGTACACTTCGAAGGCAATATAAGTTAATTTTGTGAATAGTCTAGAGTGAGTTATGGGTTAGTTACTATTCCGATGTTCATTTCCGCCGCCATGAGCTTCGGCTGCCGTATTTGGCTCGTTATCCCGTTCCCGCAGCTCCCAAGCGCCGTGCCGTGCCATCCGTCTGCCGCGCGCCGAGGCGTGCGTTCCCGAGCGCCGCGCGCCGTCGCGGTGCGTGCGCACGGGGCGACTTCTTCCCACGGGCCCTTCCGCCGCCAGGCCCTTCTTATCCGGTGCGCAGATTAGGCTGCCTGCGGCGGGGGCGGCGGCGGGGAACCATTGTGGCTCCGCGGAGCTCGCAATTAGCGGCGGGTGGGTTCCCGCGGGGGCGTGGGGCGGCCGCCGGCTGCGCTCTCGCCCCGTCCGCACAACACCGCTCTTGGCTCCCGCCGTTGTTGCCAGGCGAGGAACGTTTTTGCCATAAACAAACTCTACAGCGCTTTTTCTTAAACAGATACATCAGACTGACCAACGGGAGCTTCAACGCCATATACACGCTTATGCTTATACCACTTTTATTTAAACAGACTCATTCCCTTGACTGCAGTACTTTGATGGAAACAAAAATGGAGGTGCGCTTTCACTGGCTGAAACGACGGTAGTGATGAGTGTGATGGTAGTGAGCGCTGGAGGCAGTAGTGACGCTGATGGCGATGGTGCCTGTGGAGGCGGCGTCGCAGAGGCGAAGGAGCGGGTGGGGCGCGGGGAGGGCCGCTGCGCTAGATGCAGTGTTTGCTCAGTTTGGCGCCACGCGGTAGATGGGCGGCCAGCGGCGGCGAAAGTGGAATCCTCAGGGCCGCCGGCGACGGACGCAAAGACGGACGGCCACCTTGCCCGCAAGTGGGCCGCTGAGAGGCAGGTGCCCGCCCGCCGTTATAATTTTGCAGCTCTCGCTCTCCCTCTCTCTCTGTTTCGCGGTGGATCCTTTGTGCTGGATCATTGCCCGTTCGACGAAAGGATCGGAGCGGCGTTGTTCATTGGCTTATGATTCGCCGACAAATCAATCTCTCTCACGTGGAAAGTGAAATTGAAATTTCTTCTCGTCGAAACAACCTAATAATTCAATACGTACAAACAAGGGAGAGGTATTGCAATATGAAAGTTTTTTCAAGGAAGCAAGTTATTAAGGTGGTTTCACCTGCGCATCCATAACCATACATTCAAGTAGCATTTGCATGTAGTGAGTAGTAGCACTAAGAGTCTGGATTTATTAGTAAATTAGTAGTAAAAGCTTTACAAAATAAACAACATATTTCCAAGCTTTACAAAAAAATATTGTTTGCAAAATTGTAAATTAGCTTAAAATCCCATATTTTTTACAATACGTATTATACATATAATCGTTGGTGTAAACAGTGCAGTGAAAATGATTGTTAATCAATAAATAACCTCCTGTAATGGCTTTAGTAAATAGTACATTCAGTCTTTGTAGATATTGAGTTCGTATAACAGACAATAATTCATATTAGAAAAGTTCGTTCCTATTACATCCCGCCGATCAACTCCTATTTATCTGAAAATTGTTGATGTGTTTCAATCATTACCTACCTTTTCAGTAGGATTCACAAACAAAAATAAGAATTTAATTTGCTTGAACAAAACAGCAATGCATTTCACGCATCTCTCATGCAACATGACTGCTAACAAAGCAAAACACATCTTCGAGTGAACGGAGAGCATCTGGCCCGCAGCGGAGCGGCCAAGCCGTCACGCCACAGGGAAGGCAGCGAACGCTGATGCGAAACGGCCACAAGGAGCGAAAAAACTACTCTCAGATGAAACACTTCCCCCAAATGCTCAACACCTTTTGAAAAAGAAAGCTGATAATCCATGCTTTGTGACAGCTGTTTCACAATTGCAAGTGATAAAAATGCAATTATCACGTGTAGTCAATGGCAAACCATATTATAATGATACAAAAATGAAAAAAATACGGAACAAGAAAATTTATCCCCGACTCTACTTAAATGAGGACTTGCGCTTCCAATATTTCTTGGGGCAACTGTATTGGGTTGAAGATAAAATGCAACATTGAATCTCTTACGAGTGCATTCGGACCATAGTGGTGATAGATATAGTGGGGGCGGTGATGGTACCGATGATAGTGGCGGCGGTGGTGGTGATAGCGGGGTCGATGGTGGCGGCGGTGATGGTGGGGGTGCGGTGATGGCGACGCCGGCGATGGTGACAATGACGGTCGCGGCGGCAGAGACACGATATTGGCATGGCGGAAAAGCAGTAGAGCAACAGCAGCGTGGGCGGAGGGCGGCGAGCAGCCAAGTGGTGCCGCAGCCGCAAAGCGACTCGCGCAGCCCCAGCGCCGTCACGCGGCGTTCCGCGGAGGCAAAAAGGCCGCTCGCCTCCCACAGCCCCCCCCCCCCCCCCCCCCCCCCCCGGCGCCTCGCGGGCGGCGCGAGACAAAGGCCTATTTGCTGCGGCCGATTGGTCGTAGACGGCGGCTTTTACAGGCTCTTCTAATTGTGAGGCGGAGAGAATGCGCGGGAAATATTGTTACACGAAGCAGGCTGATGGGGACAAAGGGCACGAAGAAGACTGTCTCGCAAAAGAGTCGATATAAAGCGAGAAACATCACAATTTCAGGCCACGTTCAGCGCATGGAAATTGGAATTTATTGACCTTCAGGCTCAGTGTACTAGGTGAGAGTAAGTTGTCTGCTTTTATTGGATTTTGAACAGCCGGCATAACATCCAATAGCTAGTACGACGTCTAGATAATTGTATACTCTCAACAAAATACTTCAATCCTGCAATGTCGAACCGATTCCACATTTCAGGTAATGTTAACAGAATACCCTCGATGAGTCTCTCTGAGATTTTATTTATATTTCATCGCAACTTTTGTAAAATTAATTAAAAATAATCATTAAGGCCACAATCTTAGTTATACTTTCAGTATGTAATGAGTAAGAAAGATAAGTAGATGCGTAGAAATTATTAAGCATTAATAAGCGGTCTATTATACGCTACATTCCATAGACTGAAGCCTTTAATGTGTTTTAGTAAGGTAATCAGATTACAATGATCATGAAGAGTGCATGATAGAAAGTTAACGTAATTGGGAATATCTATTCATTCAGTATCGAACTCTATGAGTATGATGAATATATGTAATGTCACGCGAAATGAAGTAACAATAGGAGGCTTACATAACATTCTGAAACAAAAGTGCATTATATTGTTTCGTGTACTTTTATTAGGTACCTTTGATACATGGATCGTTTATTCTATTCATTGCCACATGGGTTATCAACCTTTTCAACGTAAATGCCGGTACAGTGCTACCACAAATCTATAGCCCTCTAAAGAGAAGTGTCGTTTTTTGTTTAATACTTCCAATGATAACTAGGGATTATCATTACAGAAATCATGAGTAATAGTTTCTAATACTTTCTTTTCTGGTGCGAGGGTCAGTAGACCAGTCACGAAATATTACTTAAGGGAAAGTAACGATACTGAGATTTCAGTTTAGTTTTGTCCCGAAAAATTCATAAAGATCAAAATCTCTATAGACATATCTTTGTCATTTCGAAATAATATTAATGTAATCATTAATGAAAATGAAAATTATATAGTTTCCTAAAGCATTTATGGTGTATTTAAACACACATAGAGTAGTAAGTGAATTAATTGAAACAATGAAAAAAGTACAAAACATACAGCATTGGCTTGTCACAAACTATACAATTAAAATCACTCACTTATCACATTACTTTCCAGAATGTAATGTCATCATTGAAGATAAAAGAAGAGATAAGTCGTAACCAATAGATATTGTAAGATTATTAAAAGAGAATGGAAATGATTCTGAATGGAAAGAGAAGCTTTGAGAGCATTCCTTTGGTGTTACATTATTACTCGAGTTTCACGATGAAATAAAATATTTTGTTTAACAGATGACCTTCTAATATGAACTGATAACTTAATTCTTACTTGTTAAAAAAAAAATTTTATTATTAATTGATTACTACGTAATAATATGGCTAGCAATCCTCTGCATACAGTTTCTTTATTTGTGTACATAAGCCATTGAACTGTTATTCCATAACACAGGCCACTTCATTTTCACACACTCCTCATGTGTGATGAGTACGTGATTTCCATTTCCTACTCGCAACACCAGTACACGTTTCTAAGCCAGTTTCTCACCGGCTGGAAACTATTTTCGCGGAGTGAATGCCCCTCGCCGCCGAGCAGCTCCTGCGCATGGTCGCACGGCGGTCACGACGGTCCCATCGGCGGCGGCTGCCCCCCGCCCCCGCTCCCGCCCCCGCCCCGGCCTCCGCCTCGGCTCCCGCCCACAGGCTGCGCTTCCGGAGGGAGCAGCCCGCCTCCCACCCACCCAGAGCCCTGTCCATCTTTCGGTGGCAACCATCTCCGATTTCCACACACATACGCCTGTCGTTTCTATTGCGGGAGATGGCAGTGATATTCCCCCCTCCGGAGCCAACCTACTCGTAGGTTTGATGATTGATAGTGATACTGGACGTGTCACTACTCAGAACATTAGTCCCGTAAGCGAAGAGCATGTTTTTACTCGGGAGGTGGCGGTGGTCTTCCCCCGCTGTATGGCGAGAACCGTCGACTAGCAGGGGTTTCCCGTCCCACCAATCTCCCATCAATGGGGCTCCGTCCCAGTCGGGACGAGTTCTAAGCTCCCGACCGGCCTCCCGACATGTGTAGAAGGGTAGGGCATGTTAGTGTAAGTGTGACCTGTGTATAGGGTTGCAGGGTTTTCCCTATCCAGGTATCTCCCCAGACGAGACAAGCTCTAATTTCCTGATTGGTCTCCCGACAACTGTTGCAGTGTAGTGCGTGTAATTGTAAGTTAGGAGTGAAGATAGAACAGGGAAGAGTGAGGAAAGATCGCGCGCGATTCGAGGCCCGTTTATTAGGGTACGGCTCCGGCATTCGCCTGGTGTTGATCGGAAAAATCACAAAAAGACGATCAGAAAAGCCAGCTTCCAGAATTCTCCTCCAGACAATGGCTGACCTCAACTCAGCTATCTAGTTGGAGCCGAAAATCCTGCGCGCCGTACAGATTCGAACTCCAGGACCCCCGGTAAGAGGCACTCTAATGTCATCATTGCTGCCCGCTAAGAAGCCGGTATGAACGATGGAGCAATGGTGGGACGAGAGGTACAGTAAACAGGAGCACCGGGAGGACACCCGCTGCAAATCCTCTTTGTCAATCACAAGTCCCACATGGATCGACCGGAAATTAAGACGCTCCGAGGGGAGCTGCCTGACCTCCACACCACGGGTCACACTCTTCCCTCCCGAGAAACATTTGCCATCCTCTAATGTTCAATGCAAGTGCCCATCAATTTCGTTAAATTGATATTTGACCCCTCATTTTCAATAAAAGATGGACAAAAATAATCAAAAAACCAATAATTATCAGTTCGTAAAAACAAAAACAAAAAATGCATTTTTTAAGCTAAAATGAAAAAAGTAAAATTATGTTCAAAGTACTACAAACACTACGTAATCATCATTTAAAAATTCAACCGCTTGCGGCACGGTTCCATTTGACTTCTTTTGAGCTTGCAGCTAGATTGGTAGCACGCTAATTAAAGTTTTGGTGGCAAAAATCTTATTTTTGCCCAAATAACCGCCATCGGAGTGCGTACCGGGACTACTCATGCTGCTTTCGCAGAAAGACAGTCGCCGGGAGTCCTGGGTCACGAAATATGTTCATGTTTGCTAATGAAAATTTCATCTATAGTTCGTAACAAGCTTGATAGCGGTATTTTTGCGCAATTATAATTAAGCGACAAGTATGATTCCAGGTATTATTCACGCCAATAAATGTTTTCTGAGAATACAAACAATAAGGACATTTCTAACAACGTTCTTCCTTCTTATTGGTCTCTGAATTATCTGGAATTTGTAATAATTGATAAACAAGAAGGATTTTGCGATACAATACACTCAACTTACAGGATAATATACGTGTGTACTAGAATTGAGACAATCAAATGGTCAAACGAAACTAAGTTACAAGAAAATGTGTCTTTATCAGACCTCTTAGATTTATAAACATAAGCTCTTAGTGTATTAATAACAACAGTGATAAATAATACAATAATGCGACAGGTTCATATGGATACAACGTGATTCTGCAATTCTCAGAAACTTAATATATCTGAAAAGAAAAGAAACAACCCAGCAATTCCCACAAGTAATATAATTTTATCTAACAAGCAAAAACAACACACGACTGATACTAAATGATTACATTTTTATAGATCAAGTCTTCAACCAAGGAAGTACAAAATATGAAGCAAGAAATACAACATTGTCTAATATTGCTCAAAGATCTTGCATGTCATCCACGTATCACAACCCGCACTGCAGCGTTATCAATCCCCGCACGAGGTGAATGCCCTGTCGAGGCCACCTCACAGCAGCAATCGGCGGGCCGAATCGCCCACCCCCGCTCGGCGCGTTCTCAGGGAAGCGCGCGCCCGCCGGGTCCCCTTCCCACCGCAGCGCGCCGCCCGCGGGCTCCACGGAGTCCTCAGGAACTAGTCTTCGATTTACTTGTCAGGGCACTTGGCGTAAAACGGCTGTTGCGGTGCCATCAATCGGGAGCTTTTAAACGTCGCTACAGTGACGTCACTATGATGACGTTCAATCTCTCGATCGGATGGCATCGTAACAGCTGACAAAAAACATCAAGTGCCATTACAAATAACTCGAAGTATAATACTTGTTTCTGCGGGGTTGTTTACGTTTACGACGAAGACGTTCACCGCGGAAAATCTAGGGGAGCATATTTCTCGCTGAAATGGAGATCAATACGCCCCTTACGTAGTACGACCGTGTACACAGTGCGCACGCTAATGTCCATGTAAACGCAGACAGACCAATCGCCAGAGTGCCGAATAGCGAAAAAAAGCATTCGAACAGCGACCAAGGTTTAGAAGTTTGCTCCGCAAAAATTGGGAGGAATCCTCTGCTAAATCAGATTATATATTCTTAGTCAACTTAACATCGACGATTGTTGCTTTTCAATTACAATTACTTGAATTGTTTAAAAAAATTGTGGGAATTCTGAAAAACGTTATTTTTTGCTTTGCTTGAGGTGCTTTACTAGAGAGAATAAAATAAAAACAAATATAATAACCGAAGAAGTTTTCCTCAAGTTTATGTCAAGACAAATCAACATGCCAACAAAAGAAAATTTTCATATTTGACTGTGCAAATGTCACCAGAAGTGTGTCTATCAGTTTTCATAGCAATATTGATAGATTATTATTGAAGATCATAAAATATTTGTATGT
The DNA here is from genome assembly GCA_038098605.1 of Gryllus longicercus. NCBI lineage: Eukaryota > Metazoa > Arthropoda > Insecta > Orthoptera > Gryllidae > Gryllus > Gryllus longicercus. The sequence goes on from JAZDUA010000534.1 coordinate 119,537, forward strand.
TTGAAAGAAACATATTTTCATCTGTTTCGATCAACGGTGAATTTAATTAAAGAATTGTGTCATACCAAAAATTCTGAATTTGAAAAAAATACAAATAATTTACGTTATCGGTAATGCGGAAACCTTCACTAATTACTTAATGTTTCGAAAAATGAGTATTTCCGTCGATTGTGAAACACGCATTCCAGTTTACGACTGGGTACGGTAGTAATTAGATTACCGCCGTTCAAAACTAAGTTTGCAATTTCATGGCAATGACCCAAGAAGTCGTGCTCGATTAACCGCGGATCCGGCGAGTGTAGCAACATCCTTTGGAAAGCACAGCAGCGAGTTGAAAGCGCCTGCCAGTCCGCCGGAATGCACCTCCCCATACGCTACTGCTAGGCGGGCGGCATCGGGCAGGCGCAAGGTCGCCGCGGCCTGAAGTAAACAACGCCACGCGGAGTGGCGTCAGTCGAGCGAGCGTGGGCGCCGGGTCGATGCTTGACCTCCGGCACAGTGCGGGCGCGGGGGCGGGGGCGGGGGCGGGGGCGGGCGCGTACGAGGAAGCCGACCGGACGAACAGCGCACGCCTCGGGCAAGGACGCCGCGCTGCCGCGGTAGCTGACATAGACTGAAAAGAAACTTGACGCCCATGCTCCAGATGAGCTTACGACAGGATCATGCGTGTATTGCGTCACTTGATAGTTAGCGCGCTGGCTCAAATGCTGTTTCTGATCCGATTCCTTCACCCCGCGGAACCAGAAAACAAACTGAACGGATCTTCATTCAACTTATGCGAGTGTATGTGCAAAACATAAGGAACATATACACGCCAAATGACTGTAAGGTGAGTATTCCCATAAAAAGGGTTGAACTCACGTGTCGGACAGACTCAAGAACGTGTTATGTTAGCGCAAGGCTCGAGCCTCGTCCTCCGCGTGGACGCGCGTAGGCCAGCGCCACAACTGCGCGGGAAAATGAGTCGGCAGCGTACACTCTGGCTGGGCCCCCAGTGACTCACTTTCTCGGGATGTGCGCGCATGAACGAATCCGATCACAAACTGGATTTCAACCAATGCATTTTCTAGTGTTTCCGTTTAGAGCTTGGCTAATAAAAAAAATCTTTATATAACTTTAAAGCGTCGTACGAAATGTTTACCACTATAAATAGCCATGTCTTCCTATCGATTTTTATGCTGACATAGTTCTATGTTTGGCATGTAGAAATTGCATATTTGTAAGTTACCGAAGTGAATGATATTCTGAAGAAACTCGACGCAATAATACCAACAATTTCATTCATAGATGCACCTGACCAGCGCATGCTAGGAATCAGAAGTGTTAGTCAGGCAGAAACTACTCTCGTCCTCGTTAAGTTATGTTTATTAAGTCTCGTTTAGTGTAATAGTAAAAATTATTTTCATTTCAGAAATCATTCGTTACTTTCACAGGAATGAATCGAGTGTTATGTGTAATGCTGTTAATGCATATACGTTACTAGGTTTATTTCCATCGACATTTTCATACGTTACAGTATTGGAAAGTCGATAAATAGGAAATGTGTACAGCAAACACAAGCATGAATTTGTAAATAAATAAATAATGAATAGCAGGGAACACAGCGTCTGACACTTTGCCCCTCAATTCCTACCTCAAGGCCCTTTATGCCACGCCGCCAAGGCCCCATGCCCCGAGGAGCGTTCGAGGCACACGAGGAGGCCGTCATACTTCTTGAAAATTAATGTATGCGTGTTCTTTGGCACGACAGCTCTTAACGAGTAAAGGCCTACCAGTAGCGTCCAGGCCTTGCGGCCATATGTTAAGGGGCACGTATGGTTAGCAGATAGCCATCCCTACGCTGTGTTCTAAATAAATAAACAATAATAATTCTTTCCCGCCTTAAGCAGGGAGGGATTGACAGAAACAGATGGTGTTCATACTGTCCTATTGGACCTAGGCACGGCTCCTCCAGCCAATTAGCGGATGACCTGTAAAGGGCTCAGGATTTGGGCTAGTGCGGAGTTAATAAGTACATACTGAAAATCCAGCCCTTAAGCCACTTCGGTGCCAGGGTACGGGAACAAGGTGGAGTAATATCATGGTGACTGTGCCCGGCGGTTAGCTAGTCTTAGCTGGCGGGAGGACATTTATCCACATTGGGCAGTGGTGCGTCAAAACACTCGGAAGAATCGAAGAGGTTCAAACGTTATAAATAATGAAAATCAACATTTCGCCTGAACTTCTGTTCCTCCTCTCCGCCCCGCCCCGCCCCGCTCCGCTCCGCTCAGTCGCGCCGGGGGCGCGGTGGCCGCCACCGCAGCGGCGCGCGCTTTCTCCGCGGACGGCGCGCGAATATCCGATGGCCGCACTTTCGCGCGAACTATTTCGCAGCGCCGCGCCCCTCCCCTCCCCCTGCTCCCCCCTCCCGCTCCGCGACGCGATCAGCGCGCGCCCCCCGTGCAAATCAATCCGCTGGAAGAGAAGCGCCCGCGAAACCGCGGATCCGCGAGGGCCGTGGCCGCTTCCGACTTCTGGCTTCTTTGACGTCCCCGAGTGAAGTCCATTGAACCGTGATGCCACGACTTGGTTTCACCGCCTGCAGGAATAGAATTTCGATTGTCAAGCGGAAAAAGCAGGTGGTTTACTGCGGAGATTTCGAATACGTACTTAAAACGATTTGGCAAATCTAATTTCAAGCCAAAATACACTGATTTTACTTTCGTGTACCAAACTTTTGTCTGCAGGGAATAAGTAATTTTGCAGAGTCGGCATAAGAATGATTTGGTAAAGAAAGTGTCTTCATGGAGAGATGTGAATGGTTTCACAGCTTGATATGACACTGACATTCAATAATATTTAAAATATAAAACAGAAAAATTGCTCGAAGTTCTTCACTTGCATGTCTATTATTTTCTGTAAGGTAACTGTAAAAGTTCTCAGCAGAATCATTTTAATCCAACCCACACACTCTATTTATTCCGAAATCTCTTCGCCTGTAACTGGCGTACAATGTTTCAGAAAAAATTAATAACTCATTACGTATCCCAAGTAAATTTTGTACCAAAAGCGAAATTATTTTTGAATTTCAAATTAGAAAATGTGGAAGAAAACAGTTTTGATTTGCGTGCAGACTTCAAACTAATATAATGTTAGTGCCCTGCAACACGAACAATCGAAAAAATGCCTATCTATTCGATCTCATCCTAATGAATTCAACTGCATCCAATTACGCGTTTATTAAACAAATTCATTCCACGTAAAGTGAACACAATTTCAGTTCCTTACAATCAATTCATTCCCGTCATCCTTAATCAATTAAATTCAGTTTTAACCCAATTTTCAAGTTTTAAAGTGGAGATACAATTCAAGGCAATTTTAAGCTGTATTAATTATTTTGAATCTACGCAATCCAAATAGGTTATTTTCTTGAAAGTCAATGCGCTCTTTAGTAATTATTTCGATCCAGTAGAATAACAGCGATCCAACGCAATCATTTATTTTTCACACCGTTATTACACGAAGCAGGTCACTCAGATCACACGTCCGATCGAACGCAGTCACTCCGAACCATCTTCGTCGGGTTCACATTGATACCAATTCGCGGTTGATTGATTCATTAGTGGTTAATGGCGCGACAAGTGCTAAGGTCATTAGTCTCATGTGTAATGGATGGGTTTATCACAGGAGGTGACGGTGATCCGGCGACAGCCTACCCGTGGGCTTGCGAGATTTCCTCCAACCAGCGGGGCAACGGACCAGTTCCTGTGTAGTAGTGGAGTGCACGTGAGTGTGAGTACATGCAGTGTGAGGGTAGGACAAGGAAGCGTAAGTAAAGATCGCGCGATCCGTGGCCCGTTTGTTAGAGTATTGCTTCGCCGTTCACCGGGCATTAATGAGTAACCACGGAAAACCAGGCGCTAGAATTCTCCTGGAGACAGCGCACCCAATTCCTCGTGTTATGAGACGAGTGTTGGCGCATTCGCCGCGCTGTGGGCTGCGGCGCGGCGCCAGGACGTGCCCCGGGCGGAAGGCGCCCCGCTAGCGCGACGCAGTTATAACGGCGGCGGTCGGGGCGGGCGCCTCCGCTGCGCCGCCAATGAACGCGCTGCCTTCCGTGGCCGCGGCGACTCCACACGCGCCGTGGGAAGGCTCGGGGACGAGCGAGGCGCTGCTTTCCAAGTGCACGGCGGGGTTGCTACGAAACGTCGTGGAAGGCGGCAGGTTTTGAAAATGTTTTCGTTTTGTTAGTAGGTATTGCGTGAATTTTGTGGCAATATCGCCAGTCACTGGGTGTCGCATTTCGGATCTCTGCTAGTCTAGAAGCAAATAAAGGTGAGCACAACTGGAATCTTAGATATTCGTGGGATCTTTCACTATCCATGGCATTCGTTAAGCTGGTTATTAGTTGTCATTCCCTATTTGCACCACTCCAGGTCTTTGCCTTACGATTGCATCTACAGAAGTTAATAAAGAATACAAATGATATAAACGATAAATCAAAATTCGTTGTTCTTATTAAAAATGTACGAGTCGCATTCCTTTGATGGATATTATCTACACTTCCCGTAAATACACACTAATATTTATTACGAGTATTAAAAATGCGTTATTCTCCAATCATTCAACATTAAAGTGAACATTCAATTACAATGTCAGGAACATTATATACTTTATTGTTATAACTTGCTTTGTGTAACAGTACGGTTGTAGATAAATAGGTTTATTAAAAAATATTTTTGACTAATGCTCGATGGCTAATATGATGAATAACATTAGGCAAATTAGAGTTAATTCATAACTAATAATTGTTAATGTAATTTTTTTACTTTGGGAAAATGCACCTTATCTAACAAATCACCCCGTTATACTTTCTTTCATATGACTGCCAAAGCAAACCTAAATCTAGTGAAGAAAGTAAAATAAATATCTTCATTACTGTACGTGCGATTTAGAACCACTGTTCAAAAATATCACTTTACAATATGTTAGGAAATAACATTTTACTAATAACAGAAGCAATAATAAATACGTAATACGAGTACGAAATAGTAATGAAAGTCTCAGAATTAACAGTGGCAAACAGATTTACGGAATTTATCGTATTTTTTAAATTACCTTATAAAATGGAAGTGCCCCTAGTGTTTCTGTAGGATCTGTGTGTTTATACCAATCCACTTCTCAAAGATTTACACAGAAAAACGTACCTACGGGAATCCTTCACTTTCAACAGAGTATGACATAGTTACAGGTTTAAATGTTACTACATCTGTCAATATGTGACAGCGAAGATACAAAAATACCATAACGTAGCTCTTCAAAAATGTCTCAAACCCTCACCTCTGGAAGAAAAATCCCTGAAAATTAATAATAGCATAATAATAATAATAATAATAATAATAATAATAATAATAATAACAATAATTATTAACCTCCCGGAAAAAAATACCCCTGTTTTCTCTGATCCCCTTCTGCTCCGCGTGCGGCGCAATCAAGATAACATCGCAGCTCTTCATCTTGTCGCGCGGCGGAAACATCGACCGAGCGCTCGGTGGCTCACGTTTCCGAGCGGCGGAGGCGGGGACGGGGCGGGGGCGGGGGCGGGGGCGGGCGATGCGGCGCAGATGACCCAATTCGCCCGTCGACACGCGCCCGCCCCTGCACGAACGAAGCGGGACGCGCCTCGCCGCGACCCGTATTCGAGGCTCATCCGCGGATCCGCGGGTTAACACAGTGATATAACCGAGTCGACTCGAGTTCCTTCGTGAGCGAACCAGGCCATGACCTTCGACATTTCCTCTGGACGGAGTCGCGGGTAGCCGACGCTTCGATCCGATGCGGTTATACAAGTGTTCGTCCTCGGAAACATCTGTTCAAGGCAATGAGGTCTTCGATGGGAACCGGCTTATGTGGCTCATGGAATCAATTGGTGTGACAGCAGTGCCTCTGTCCGGGAGGTCCTGGGGTTCGAGTCTCGACGTCGCGGGTTTTAGTCGCTAGATAGATAGCTGGGTCGAGTCAGCCGCTGTTTGGAGGAGAATTCTAGCGACTGGCTGCCCGGTAGTTTTCCGCGGTTTCTCCCATCTGCATTAGGCGAATGCCGTGGGGGATTCTAACAAACGGGCCACAGACCGCGCGCGATCTTTCATTCCTCCTCCTTGTCCTATCCCCAACGTTACTTACATTTACGTGCACTGCAATACCACCATAGAGCTTGTCCGAGCTCGGGCGGTGTCCTGCTGGTGGGAGATATCATGTTGGGGAAAACCAGCAAGCCGACGGGTTGGTCGAGGACGGGTTAGCCTCCGGATCTCGCCCTCCCGCGAGGGAAAAGCAGCCATCAATAACACGCACTACATTTACGGGACAAATGAGATTGGCCGTTTAAGCATCGCCAATCAATGTTCTGCGGCGGAATTTTCGTAGATATTAGTTCAGTGAAATCGCACGTTTGTCTTTCACGTGCGTGTTCACACATATAAATTGCATTATTTTGAAGACAATTCCCTCCCTAATGCATTCACCACTATTGGCAGAAATAGAGCAATTACAAAACATTATAAATCGCAATATTCGTACACAGAAATTGGTTCAGGTATTCACAAAGAGAACGAGTGAAGAGAAAGGAAGTGAATCAACATTCCAGCCTTTGACAGCCTCGTGCTTCCTTACTCTGGCCACTCGCATTGCGCCAGCCGCGTTCCCCCGTTGTGCACGCGAAGGCTCCTCGCGAACGAAATTACACGCAGCAACAGGAAACCTCAATATGCCGCGTTCTGCAGTGCACGGGGCAATAGGGGCCGTCCATAAAATACGTAACGCAAATTTGGCGTATTTCGAATACCCCTCTATTAACTATGTAACACTTGTAACTCTCCCGCCAATTCCAATAAGTAAAACTCAATTATAAAGCAGAAACGAGGTTTATTAATTGCATTTCTGTTATAGATTAAAATTTATTATAATTAAGGTGAGAATTAGTTGGCGGTGCGGACTGCGCATTACAATAAGTTTGGGTACAATTTTTAATGAAAGAAGGACGCTTAGGCAAGAAAATTTCTGACAAACCGAGCACGTACTGTCATGGATGACGCACAGGCTTCGAGTCCATTGCGGCAACTAATTGGTTTCTAGAATATACTACAAACAGTTTTGAATATTTTCTTCGTTATCTAAGAGATTCAAATGATATATCACTGATGAAAACATTTTCATTTATTGTAACAATTTATCAAAGATAATGTCTTTAATTCATTATATTTTAATTTAATTTGTTAATGTGGTATTGTTTTAGAATATGCCTGAATGATACGAATTATTTCAGATTTTAAAAATAAATATCAGCATCACGTAACACTCAACTATGACCCGGTACTATCTAACGCATCGTAACGCTGCCTCAAACCCCCTCCCCCTCGACAGCGTTGCGTAATTTATGGACGACACCTAAACAACCTGAGAGTTGTCACAGCTTTTCAAACGGAGGGCGAAGAGAGCTGCAGACAAATTACCTTCAATTAGTGTTCGCCACGAGTGAGAAATTCTACAGTAACGTCGCTGCTAAGAAGGGGTAAGAGCGAGATGAGATCACTTCGACGTGGTAGGGAAGAGAATTCTCGCCGTCTTATTCCTTTTACTAGAACCCCGTTCAGGAATAAGCGCAACCACGTGTCGTAATTCCGTGACGAGACTTCTTGCGTATTTGCAATGCTGTTAGTGAAGTTGCCAACTACACTAAGAAGGGTTCAAAGAACGCGTAGATAACTTCAAGGGAAAAGAGGAATGGTGAAAAAGCATGGTTGTGCTGGTGCTCCAACCCGTTTTTTGCGAATGTTTCTCATAATCTCACGATGTGATTTAATAAAACCATGATGTCTCCGGTCGACGAAGTTATTTGTAGCAAGTTTTCTGACTACGGTTATAAACTGTGAGAAGAGTATGTGGAGAAAGCATCCCATATATTAATCACTATTTCAGTGTAGATGCAATAGCCGTATTTTTGCTGGTTAGTACTATAAGTAGTACGTAGTATAATCTTAAGAACCGAAAGCGTTTCAGTTTCAGCATAATACCCATTGAGACATTATTCTTTTCAACATCGGAAAAATTCTCAATTCAAGAGGAAATAGATAGATCGAGTAAATGAGAAGATTCTGTGGTACATCTGATTCTTCTAATTTGCCATAGATATCTCAGATTAATGTAGCTATTATAAGAAAAAAACTTCTAGGCAGGTTCTAGGAAGTACAATCGGGTAAATAGATCAAGAGAGGCGCCAAAACAAATGGACAAAAAAATGAGACACCACGGACTTCGTAAATGCGACTTAGATAATATATTGGAAAGTGATCTGGGCTGTCCGGGTGACGCCGCGTCTAAGGTTGAGGTGACGACGTTTCGGCCGACATAACGGGGTCCTCTTCACGGCTGTACTATGGCAGTACAGCCATGAAGAGGACCGCGATATTTCGGTTGGAAGGTCAGCCCAGATCATGACTCTGGCCGCGGAAGCCTATGGCATCAATATATTGGAAATTATTTTTTCAGAAATTTCCATTTGAGCCTAGTTATTGATTGATTCGCTAGTGATTCCGTGCACGTGAACTGATTGTGAGATTGATCAATGATTCCGGGTAGGTCAACTGCTGACGTCGGCTTGCGGAGTTTTCCCGCAAGTAGGTATCTCCCACCAGTGGGGCACTGCCTCAGCTGGGACAAGCTGTACGTTCCCGACTGACCATTCGGTGGTAATGTAGTGTATGTAAGTGCGAATGTGTGTAAGCAAGGGGTGAGGATTGGACAAGGAAGGGGAAGGAATGATCGCGCGTGGTCCGTTTGTTAGGGTACTGCTGCAGCATTCACCAAATATTGATGACAGAAACTAAGAAAACCTCGGCGAGAGCAGCCGGTTTCTAGAATTCTCCTCCTGACAATGACTGAATTCGACCTAGCTAACAAGCCAGTGTCGAAAACCCATCGTCAGAACACGAACTCCTCCAATTGATGCCGTGAGCCACTTTAGCCTGTCAATAATTCAATTATAACAATATTTTTCTCAAGCGTTTCTAAGGCAAGGCGTAGCGCATCCCGAACTAGCGGTTCCTACGACCTACAAATCCTCCACTGCACCAACACCACCGGCAGCGTTGAGCTCATCCCCTGGCGCCCCGCGCGCTAACAAGCAGATTAAGGCGGCTCAGCGCGTGTGCGCGCAGGGCGTGCGTCAGCGCGGCCGCACCCGGAAGCGGCGGCCACAATGGCTCGTTGAGCATTCATCGCGCCCCTCGAGGCAGCGGCGTCGGCTTGGTCACGCGACGCGCGCAGCCCTCAGGCGCGGTCGCTTGCGGCGCAGCGGACGCGCTCCGCACCGCTCTGCTCCCTTCCCTCCCCGGCCCTCTTCGCCCTGCCCCGGTCCGTTCCTTCCTGTCCCCTCCCGTCCCATCGCGACTCTTTCCGTTCAGTGCCGTTCTGCCCCGCCCCGCCCCGCCCCGCCCTGCCCCGCCCCACTGGAGCCAGGGGCAGCAGATCATAAGACCCCCCCCCCTTTTTTCAAAATGAAGTCTTCCCTCAATCGTATGTACACAGGATTCTTCTCTCCGTACAACGGAAATAACTCGACTTCGACCGGGAGGTTCTACGGTTCGAGTGTTGACGTAGGCTAGAATGCTTGGTCAACTTAAGCCGCTGTCTGGAGGACAATTCTAACGGCCGGCTACTATCATCGGAAGTTTTTCGTGTTGTTTTTTCATCAATACTAGGCGAATGCTGGAGCAGTACCTAACAAACGGGCTACGGACCGCACGCAATCTTCGTAGTTGTGGAAAATCCATCACTTTCGGGACTCGATCCTAGAACCTCTTAACTTTCGAAACAAGTCGCAAATGTATTAGTTAGCAAAACCGGTAGATACAAAAGAAGGTTAAAGAGAAATACCAAAAAATCTAAAATATTATCGATGGATCAATGCAATAAAGGAGCTACAAGTTTCTACATTGAAGGTAAAGTAAGAGATAGTTTATTTTTAAAGTTTATTTTTAAAGATAAGGTATTTTATATTCTTAAACGTACATTCACGAATTGTAAAATTAAAATTAGTTAGAAAATTCATTAAAAAGTTCAGTTCCAAAAAGAATGTCTTTGCAGCCGCCAAAATGAGACACAATTAGGATTAATAAATTCAGTAACAATCACAATAAGTCACAATAATAGTATCATTTCACCTCGACATTTCACTCCAACTTTTCACAACATTAAAAACATTGTGAAAATATAAGATCTCGTGTTTCCAATGCCAGTGTATTACGATGGAATTAAGAAATATACAGTGTCTGAGAACAAATATTTCATACTCCCAGTGAATGTAGAGGGGCAGAAAATGATCACCTTTTATCAATGAGCATTTAAGGGGGAAATTTCATATTACGAAGTTACACATGTTATAATCGCCCCCGAATGTTAGGTAAAAACGTATGTACAGATGTTGGGCAGTACACAAACACTTCTTGATTGCGTCACAATGCATACGGGGTTGCTTAACAATTAGGGAAAATTGTCAAATGTGTAATTTCGTTATATGAAATCTCTCACAATTAGATGTTTGCTGTTTTTTGGCAAAATGTGGTCATTTTCGATCTCTCCACACTCGTACAAAATTTATAATTTATTCTGAGACGACCGTATCTTCAGACATTCCATATTAATCACTGAAAGATGTGCAATTCGAATAGAAAAATATCAAGGTCGTAAATGAGCCGTTTTCGTTACCTACACGGAGAAATCACTTGGCATGTCATTGGCTCGAGAAACAAACTTTTCACCCCGCGTTACTTTATTGTCACGACGTTGTGCAGCGTGCATGGTTGCAAAGGTAAAATGCATGGTTGCAAAGGTAAGCGTTCTCGTGGCATTGAAGTGCCGCAAAAGGCAATAATATGTACTTTGCGAAGCATTGTATTACTTTCTTCATCATGCATCATTAATTCCAATGCCTTTAATGACACAATTTTCGAAAAACTGCTTTGGAAAGACTGTAGAGCATGAGATGTAATGTTCTGTAATATTAAGCTTACCTCTTCATGGTTTGAGAAAACAATAACTGAACATACATTGAAACACTCTCAGATATTGTAAGAATAGTGCAGGTAAATTGAGCGTTTTGTTTTACTTTTCATGAGTAATTGATTGTATATAACGGGCTTCCGCTACGGATGAAATACTCAAGTCTTCTCACGAAGATTATCAGTTCACGAGTTTCATCTTCATTAATTATATATGGAATTAAATGAATAGAAATGGTATCACACCTTATATGATTTATAGAATAAAACAACACACATGAAAATACAAAGATTTCGAAATAATTAGTATTTCGTCCAATGGGGAGACCATTATTTCGCAAGTAAGGCTCGATCAATATTTGACGACATACCACGAAAGCTTGCCCGCACCATTGTGTATTCAGCCACTTCCTCTTCCACGCGTTTCTGTGGTTTTTATTGGGGCAGAACATACAGGCTCATGCGGGCTTGCGATTGCGTGGGAGGTCATGAAGTCGGAATTTCCAGCGAACAGGTTATATCTATTAAGCCTTAGGTAAGAGGAATTATGTCACTTAAACAGATTAATATACACACAAGTTAGCATTTTGTTACGAATTGTTTATTTCACTTAGATTCATTAACCAATTTAGTAAATCTAATTTCCTGTACGTGTGTAATCTATTACCATCTCGGTACATGAAAACACGAGCAGTATTTTAGATGCAAGGATATATAATTTCTATATTATCACCAAACATTAAAAAAAGCACTAAAAATATACGTATGGTTGTGTAATGGTTTATGAGATATTTTACGGGATGGCAGACTTCGCCGTAACAGCTTACGGTTCATTTATGCAGTGATTGAGTGAGGCTCTCATGGATACATGGCATACATGGATATGAAGATATGTATCGTAGAACAAATACGATTTAATGTTTGGACATGAGATATTTTTAACCTGAAACACCCGCAAGGCAGTGGGAGGGCCTTTAAATCTTCGATGAGCGAGTGCGGACGGACAGGGTGGGGCTGAAAGGTAGAAAACGAAACTATTTACCAAATTATGGGAAATTACGGACAGATTGTTACCATGTGAATACATACAGAACAGTTGTAAAAGATTTTCGCCAAAAAACTTACACGCATTCAAAATGCCCGCAATGAAAAAATAATAATGCAATTTAGAAAATATATTAGATTTTTATTTTAGAGGCAAGAAAGGGGGTAATAAACACGAGTGGTGAGCGAAGAAAAAATACAAAATAAAGACCCATGGGTTCGAAAGAAGGAGTGAGAAAAACGCATAACAGAAGAATTAAAAAGCAGCAGTCGCAGAAAGGCCGAAGGAAAATAAAAACGAGTAAAGAATATTTATGTGCAGAAATGCACGGGAGAATAATGTACTTTGGAACCCTAGTTATTGGTATTTCATAATGGCCAAAAACAATAACAAATTGCCATGTCTCGGTCAAACGTGTTCTTTGAACACTATCTCAAAACTGTATCAACATAAATTTTACCTCGTACAACTACCAGAGTGTAGAAAGAAGCACATTTCTTTCCAATGATCCTTGTTTTTAAAGGGGACCAATTTTTCTGACTCTTGTGCCTCAGTCACCGAGGTGAGGGAACAAGAGCGCGTTTGGGATTGGGATTGGGATTGGGATTGGGCTCGAATGACCGAGCGGCTTGTCGTAGGCTGGTTCGTCAGCCTTTCGCTATGGACGGCCCTATCAAGGCCTTTTTGGGGGCTGAAAGTTGCACTGAAGAACTACCTCGGAAGGATAGCAGAAACTCTGAGAAACCAGCTTCCGGCCGAGGAAGACTACGTCTTCGCCAAAAGCGTACGTGGTTTGACGAAGAGACCGCGGCCACGGCGGCGGGCGAGCCCAGGAGATCGAGCACCGCGGCGCGGATGTCAGAGAGAAATGCTGCTGAGATGCGCAAGTGAAGCTAAAGGGCTTATTTCGGCCCTTCAAAAGGCTTTTCGTGGACTCCAGAATAATTTAGTTTTCAGTTCTGAAGGAAGTCCATGTATGTTGACTGAAACATTGGCAAGCCAACTTGCAATATGGAGCCACCCGACTAGCGGACAGCAGCCCCATAACTGTGGGCGCGGAAGCCTACTACACCAAGAGCGTGCGTGGCTTGTCGAAGAGGCGGGGGCGTGGCCACAGAGAACGGCAGGCGCGGCGTGCGCGGAAAGGCGATTGCCACCGCGTTGGAGGGCGGGCACAGGGCAGAGGGGGGCGAGGGAGGGGCGGGGGACGCGTGGAGGCCTGTGCAGCGCTGCGCCGCCGCGGGGCGGCAACAGCTGTGGTGGCCACTTTGACGCTGCCACTCCCCATGGACCGTGGACCCAAAAACCTAACCTCTGCGAAGGGAATAAGCAATACTTTCAGTTCAGTTTAATGACATATTTGTTCACATACATATTTTATTATTTATTACTGACATGTTTATATATAACTAAAAACTACGAATAAAAAGAGAATTTCCCATGCATAAACTACAATAAAATGTCTATAGATCAGTCTAGTACATTTTTTAAATAATATCAGTCTGCAATCGAAACACTTTCCATTCATTCTATTCTCTGACGAAGACCCAATTCCGAGATCTGATTCGAGGCGACTTTTATAATACGGTTGGTTAATAATAATGAAAATGAATCACGTTATAGAACTAAATTATGGAATTAAATGAAGGTAACGGAAGGAAATCTTAGGAAATCAGTTCAGCTGAAGTGAGTCTTACGCACCACTAATTCTACGAGTAAGCACTGGATACACAACTGGTACAACTAGAAAAGGATAGGCAACTGATCTAGTTTCCATAACCTACAAATCTCCCTTGGAGAGTAAGTAAACAGACATTAACATCAATACCGTCCATGACAAGATTGACGACGCGAGTAACGAAAACAATTAACCACTCAGACAAAAGGAACAAAAACCAAGCAGCGCCCAGCGAGAGAGTTCCCTTCACCCAAAGGACGACGCTGAAATAAGAAGCAGCAAAACCAGCACGGCGAAGGGGCGCGGGTGAAAAGGAGGGAAAGCGAGGCAAAACGGGCGGGGCCGCACAATACGCACGCGTCTCCCACATCAACGCGTCCGCCCGACGCCGCCTCGCCCAGACGACGCACTCTCTCCGCCCGCGCCCAGGGGCGAGGGCGCGCGGGTGTTCGCTCGCTGCCAAGAGGCGTCGCCCCCCCCCCCCCCCCGTGCCGGTGCGACAGGCGCCGCGCTGACCTCAGCGCGACCGACGCGCGGCGGCTGAATCGCCAAGAGGAGCGACGCGTTCATCATTTAGGCAACGGCCGAGGAATTTGCACGCACCGCAAGATGTGTGCAAGGTTTGCAGGGATTACGTGCCCAGGTTTTACCAGAAGGGAGGATTTTGTTGCCAACAATGGCGAGATTGGATAGCTTCTTTGGCATGAAAATCGTGCTGCATTGCTGAGTAGAATCTAAATCATCTAGTGTAAACCTCTCTTGATACATAAACATATGTAAACACTGCTAACAATTTATATTGTTTTAACAAAATAGTGTTTGAATAGTGTAGAATAATTAACTGAATATAAAATAGAAGAAGCAAATACATAAAATATAGAGCAGATGCATATCGCCTTGTGCCCTCAGTTCTTTTCACAAGAGCTATTAAATTAGAAAGGTACGAAAATCGTCCGAAACTGTGTGTAGACAGTTTATAGAAATTCGTGTCCAGTCACAGTGAATAGATATGTTTTTATGATTAATATTGACAGTTTCAATATTAACTAAATAACCCGCCAATCCTGAAAAAATCTTCCCTCAAACATACGTCTTTTACCCATACTGACAAAAACGTTTACAAATCGTAACTTGAAAAATAAAGTCTTAAATCACTATTAACTAAATCATTACTCGTATAAGACTTGAAAAAATAACAAGAAAAGAAATAAAATAAATATATAGAAAAAATCACAATTGGTGTTAACCAGGCACTACATACCCCAGACGACAATTCTTATACGATAAAATGCTGGTTTTAATGATGAAATATTTATACTAAACCATAGTTTCCGCTTCCGAGGTTCTTGATTAATTCTTTTTAGTTTAGACAAATTTAATGGGAGAGCCAACCGACATTCAAGTTGCATCCAAGACTAAGCAAGCGTTTTGAAAGCGACTATTAAGCGACCTGCGCCAATTTGTTTCTGCCGATTCAATCAAGAATTAAATAGTCAACAAAACGAATTAAAAATAGCGCAATATTAATTTAAAGATTATATTCTAAGCGCGATAACCTTGGTTTTTGCAACGGAGATATCAAGAAATTTTAAATCTCGAGAATTTCATTAGCCTTTCACCTGAAGTCAATCTTTTGGGTTGGTTTCCCAATCACCTAAAAACGTACCTCTTCCACAATTTACAGAGCAGCCCCACCACATTGCGAACGCTTTTCCGCGCTCCACAAACGGTAGTCTGGCAGATTTGTGAAGCGGCCTCCTCGCACCCCACACAATTTGCACGAGGAAGCACAAGTCATTCCTTCCGAGCCATTAGCGGGAGTCGGCCGCGCCCTCGCCCAATCGCAGCGTCACGCCTCCTAGCCCGGGGAACCGGCCTCGCGGCCCGCCCGCGCCGCCGCCGCCGCCGCCGCCGCCGCCGCCGCCGGCGGCTCCACTACAGCTGAGCGGCCGCGCGCCCAATTGAAAAGTGCAGCGGGGACGGCCTGACTCCCTACGTTTTAGATTCATACTAGTGGACCCGGCATGCTTCGCTGTTGCAGTGAATTACACATCGCACGCTACTCGTCACGTGATTGTAAATCCCTTTTGCGCTAGGTTCTGCAAAAACTCTAATAGACGAAAGACTTTCTCGCTAGTTTGGTTTTGTTCTAGACCCTGATTTGGACGCGGCTGTCAAGTATTATATTGTTAAAATGTTCTCCCGTAAGCTTGGGCGTAGAGTTGAGTTTCTGTTGAGGGGCGCTTGAGACAATATAAACGCATAAATCATCAGCAACAACGTTCCCATATGTCGGATTTAATTCCAACCATTCTTTAAACACACCCAATACTAATAAGAACAAAAGTGTTAAATTTTCAGCGAAATCGGTCGAGTAGGTTTTGCATCTATGTGCGACAGACATGCGCACATTTCATATATATATATATATATATATATATATATATATATATATATATATATATATATATAAAGGGGAGAGAGAATTTACCTGAAAAAATTGAAGTTTTTCTAAAGGTGAGGCTGAGTGTATAATTGAAGAGCGTAGAGCAGGAACAAGAAAAGTCACACCGGCCATAGCAAATCACCCGTTATTCGTATGGTAATACAAGTACCGGTACCTCTATTTTTTGTCGAAGCATTTCTCACTTCGTAACTACCTCATGCTCTTCATAAATATGAACAAGACTTACAAAACAAGAAACAAAAAGATATAAAGGAACAAGATACGACACACTTTCACCAACATCGAAATATTAACATACACGAATAGCGGCAGCTTGTTACTTCCCCCGAGCCTTTCAATTCAAGGAATCTGCTGAATTTTGCCTCAGAGACCGCTGTGAGGGCACTATCCTCCATTCGAAGGGTGGCAGGTTGGAGTCAGACGTTAAGCAAGGATATTTATATTGAGAATGATATTCGTGTTGTTAATTTAGTTTTCGCCTCCGATAAATAATTTTTATGCCTAGCGATAGCAGTTAAACAGGAGACAGCTAGAAGTTGCTCCGTTAATCAAACACACATAGGATTCCGCCGTATATGACTGGAAAACATGACTAGGCCTCCGTGCAATGGAAATAATTTGGCGAAACATCCAATATTTATGGAGATATAAAGGATCAATACATTATTACTTTGTGGCAATGCAAATCAGCATTAATTTAACCAAGGTATCAACTTTTTACAAAAAAATTATCTTCAAGAGAATATAGGTAAGGCAGTTCATATTAAGAAACTGTAGATCATTGCATTCGACAATACGTACTGACTTGTTTACTGTATGTTATGACCTTTGGCTCCCCTTTCGGAAGATTTTGCTTGAGACAAATAACTAAACGTATTTTTTAAGCATGTATTTCGTGAAAGAGAGTCTGCGAATTTTTATCCTCATCGATTTGATGACAATAAGAGGTATGCAGTTTAATGTGAAAAAAAATCTTTGATGTAATCTGTGCTTTTGACAAAGATTTACGAGCAGAACATTTGTTGAAAATAGTTTTCTAATCCTGCACCGTTTCTCGCTTTCAAGATAATGTCAAAGCGAATTATGTCAGACTCGAATGATGTGATTGAAAGAAATATTTCTTCAAGAAATCTATGATTTATTTAAGAAAACCTTGAAAACTATGAATGTTTTTTCTCATAAGATGCAGAGATGTGAATAATTTATGGAAGACAAATACAGAGAAAGTGAGAGCTATTGAAATGAACAAGAGGTCATCCGTCAGAGTATCGAGAAAAACAAAACGAAGAATTTAATTGTACGCGAAAGAATGACAGTGGGTAAGGCTGTATTTAAAATTATACAACAGATAACCTTCGTATAGCCACAAAAAATATCAGAAAGAAGAACCCTGAAGGCAGTGTTGGAATGCGACAATGAAGGGAAAAGACTTTTCTAACATAGTTGGATATCATTAAGGAAACTATAGACATTAGACGGTTGGGCGCTGTGGTTCGTGTAAACTGAGAGAAATTGGAGGAAAATAACTTAGTAGTGTTTTGCTGAGGAAATACCCGAAATTGTAGGAAACTTGTAAATTCTGTATGAATCAAATCCTTATAGCAAAACGACTACGAAGATGCTGATTCCATCAGCATCGCCCCGCCGCCACCGCGTCCCAAGCAACGAGCTCAGCACGAAGGCCGCAAAGGAAGCAGGGCGCGCGGGGCGAGGCGGTTCACACACGGAGCACAAGGGCTCTGAGGAGCGCCTGCGCTGCGCGGCCCCCGCGCTCCCCGCTCGTCATCTCGTCACCCCCCCCCCCCCGCGGTCCAGGTTGCGGCCTCCCTGCAGCATTTGTTCTGACAAAGAATTAAAGGAACACGTGCGCCATTGAGTACACGTACTTCAGTACTAATTAGGCGAAAGAAGTAAGTCAAGAACGCCGCATTTGTAGTGTGCAGTAAAAAGCGTTAGAAATGTTGAGATGGTTAGTATCAAGAATTTTTTAAGTAAATCGCTCATGTCGAAGCCCATGTCCGGCCGACGACTTGGAAATGCGCGAGCAAAGCTAGTCATGTTGTCGTGAAAAATTCGCGATTTTTTTGCTAAGCTAACTTAACCTCGCTACCTCAACACATATGATTTGAATCGCCTACTCTTATACCATTCTACGCTCATTCCATTTATCAATTTGCTTGAGCGCTTTGGAAATATCACTCAGCCCGTTGCTCTGAAAATTAACGGATAAAGTGAGAATTCTTAGAGACATTTCAAGAAAGCCCAGATGACCGTACAGCCATTCCATTTCCAATTGCATATTTGAAAACTTTGGTTTTTGCGAACACGCAATTACAGATATAAGTATATATTAATGTGGCAAGAAGAAGTAACCTTGGAATTTAGTATCTCAACACAAACTTGAAGTGTAACGAAATAAATGTAAAATAAATAATCAACTACTCTTCTATCCTCCTGGAGAGAAAAGAGATATAGCAACAGTGGTAGACAGAAGTCACCCGAAGCAAGATGGACTGATCATCTAATCGCAACATCTAATCGCAACCAATAACTATTAATGTATTCGAGAGAAGAAATGATGACGAAGAATAAAATAATGCCTCCTCTCTAAATAGTCATATTTTCACATTGATAATGTTAAAATCAAAATTCGCATTAGCATATTATGAAATTTTCGAAAGCGTATCAATTTACAAAATGCGCATGCCTTTTACTCTCAATGTCTCACTAATGAGAAATTATACGTCAGGCGCTCCAAGGAAACGCAACGCTTCCTGCCCCGGGAGTTACGGCAGCCGGGAAAAGCGCTCTCTGCTGCGTTCCGGGCCTTGCGGCTCGTTCGCACGTTGGAGCAATGGAGCGCGACAGCGGGGCGGAAATATCCGATTGTCTGCGTAAGCGGCTTTTTGTTCGCAGGGGAAAGTGGGCGGGGGCTGGCGCCGCGACGGCGCGCTGCGCTCGCTGCCAAACGGGCGGAGACGGCAGAGTTGAGGTTATGGTCATTCCAACACGGGTGGAAAGTGTCTTTGGCGCAGATGACAGAGTTGAGGTTATGGTCATTCCAACACGGGTGGAAAGTGTCTTTGGCGCAGATGACAGAGTTGAGGTTATGCTCGTCACCAAACGGGTGGAGAGGCGGTCTTGGCGGAGGAGGCAAAGTTGAATGTATGGTCGCCGCCAAACGGGTGGAAGATAGTTTTGGCGAAGACGGTAGAATTGAGGTTATGATCGTCATCAAACGGGTGGAAGATGGTTTTGGAAAAAAGGAAGAGTTCCGGTTATGGTCACCCCCAAACGGATGGAAGGTGGCTTTGGCGGAGACGGCAGAGTTCAGTTTATAGCATTCACCAAACGGATGGAAGGTTGCTTTGACGGAGACGGAAAAGTTGAGGTTATGGTCGACACTAAACGGGAGGAGACGGTGGCTTTGGCGGAGATATTATGGTTGAGGTTGTGGTAGTCACAAAACGGGTGGAAGATTGCTTTAGCGGAGATGGCAGAATTGAGGTTATGGTTATAAGTGATAAAATAGTACACGATACATGTACATACGATATTTAATCATAAAATTAAAAAAATACTAACAATTGTTCTGACTCACTAATTATTCTCATCGAAATAAAGGTCACCCTATTGCTTCTCCTCCATCCGCGCCGTCATCTAATGTCAGTATCTGTTTTTGAGCGCAATATATAGAACACAATACTAATATTTATTAAAACAATAACATTATGGAACGAAAGTCGATTACAATGGTTGGGCTTGGCATAAATCTCTGTAGACAGGATGGCAGATATCTACTCTTTCACTTTGCCTTCAAACAATTAATCAAAATTTATTCAACGATTACCTACGAATAACGGCAAAGTGTTTAATAGAATCATCGCCGGTCCGGTTGATTGATTGCGCTACAACCTTTGCATAGCAGCCGGCCTCCGCCTTGAGCGCCGACAGACAAGGCCGCCCAGCGTCCGCGATGGCCACTGGCGTCGCGTTTGGGGCCGCGAGTGGACATTGCTCGTGCGCACGGCCTCCGCGACCTCGCGTTCCGACGCGCACTCGTGGCGCCTGCAGCGCCTCAGCCACGCGCGACCTCGCGGCGGTGCTTTGCTCAATGGTTGGAAGTGTAAACAGAAGACACGGGACATTTGGAAAGCCCCAAATAATATATTTTAATCTGGGAAGACAATGTTGCGGTTGGTGTTGTTATTTTTTAAAGATTGGACTACTGTCGCAATTCAATAAAACAGTGTAGTGTTGATTGGCTTCGTAACTAAGAATCCTCAATTATCTATCTACTTTTTTGGCTGAAATGAAAGAGAAACATTTTGGAGAGTGTGTATGTAATAATTACAAACTCGAATGTTACAATCATAGTACTTGGGACCGTCGATTTAATTTATCACACACACTTATACGTAATTTATGACTAGTATTTGCTAGTTAGGGGTGGGAATTGAACAGTAATATGTTGATATAGCTTTCACAACCTGGATTTGCCTTTTTATCACATATATACATTACTACTGCAATGCTCACCATACTTCATAATAAATATTGGTAAATACATCACGATATCACTAAGTGATTGCACCCTTACAAAAAATATATAAGACAAAGCTGTGTTGGAATTATGTGAAAATTAATTGTTATACATTTATAGTAATGAGGGATTAATTTCGCACTCACTTGGCGTAGGCCTTCTCGAAGAGGCCCGGCCAGAACTGGTCCGAGTTCTGCGCCTGCAGGAAGGCGAGGCGGCCGTGCACGGTGGGCAGGCGGTCGTCCACCAGCACCTCCACCCACCCGCCGCACCACCACAGCCGGAAGCGGAACACGCCGGCGTACTGGTCGGGGCTGCCGAACGTCTGGTCGGCCGGCACTACGCGGTAGAAGAGGCCCTTGCTCAGGTACAGCACGCCCAGGCACGACACCAGCCACCGGTCGCCTGCGGGCACGCCCAACGCCACGCGTAAGCACACACGCGCACACACACATTTCCACAAGAAGGGACCCTTTTGACAGCTACTGCTTGGCCGCTGCTGGCAATGGAACTACTTGTTATTTGAATACACTCGTTTACGGTTAGCTCATTTGTAAGTGGCTTCAACACTATCTCTTGCAGTGCCATCGCCCTGCATCACGTTCATGTTTTCGCGACCTGTCAACGTGGTCCCTTCTTAGAGTAAGTCCTCTATAACACAGGACCATACTGAAAATTGGTAGAAGTAAATCAAATAAAAGGACAGGAAACATTATACGAAAGAATGACAGAAAGGCTTAGAAAAGGGAATCGAAACAGGAGATAAGGGTAAAAGAGATAAAGGGCATAAAATAAAGGAGGGACAAAAACATCGCAATAAAACAAATCAAGAAAATAATGTGAAAGGAGAAGGTATAAGAAAATCGGTGATGAAAACAATTAAAACGTGACAATAAATAGGACAAAGGCATTCAGGATGAGGGCAAGACGAAGAGACAAAGGAACATGATCCACGTTTAGGAAAGTTGGTACAACACACACATGTCTTTTTTATGAACAAGAGCAATCACTGTATTGTTGCAGAAGTTTGTACCTTTCAATTTTAAAACAAAATAAAAACACATCATTGCTATAATAGAGAAAAAATAAAACATGTACTCATGAGACACTATTTTATACACTTTTTTTTTAATAATGAGAATAAATCCCTTTTTATAATAAGAATAAGTCCCTATTTCTGAGCCTTTAAAATCATGGACTCAACGTCTTATAATATAATGAAGTATGAGAAAAATGTAAAGTTTTCTCTCCTTTTTCATAATTTGATCTTATTTTATCAAGAACGTGACCATAGCTCAAAATCTATGACTTACAGCAATTTTCTTAATCATAAAACAAATATTACTTTTCGCTTTCAGAAATAAATATCGAATTCGTGATATCCATTCTAAGTTTCACGCATGAGTGTCAAGAATGATCTACTACACTCGCACGAACAATTACTGAAAGACGCAATGCGCGTTAGAATTCATTTTTTGCTTTGCATACGTTAAATAAAGCTGATAACAAGTAACATCATTACTCATCATTAAACTGAAGTAAAATATTAATGAGCAAACATTAAAGGATTCTAGTGGTAAAACGCATTTGCGAAAGACCTACTTTGTTCAGCAGATGGACATATTCTAAGGCATTGAAAAAAGACCCAGCTTCTTTTAATGTACGAGTAAAAAGATTTTCTAGCTTTCACTCAAGGATGTTCACCCCGAGGGTGACTGTTAATGGTAAAAATGACTGGCTCTATGGCCGTCTTCAGAGGAGATTTCTCTGCGGTATCCGCTGAGCTGCAGGTTGACATGACGTCGCTCTCAGAGGACCAAACAGGGATTTGCTACGCAATGGCCAAGAACTACTTTAAAGTTGTCTTCGTTGTTTGCTGTGTCATCTCAGTGAGAAAATGAGAGACAATATGCGCATTTCTCTCCCTGCATTTCTATGCAGCCGCTAAGACCAAAAATTACAAGGAAGCCAGAGAACTATAAGTTTGTACGCAAAAGCGAAGGATATAGAAAGATAGACACAAATGTCTTCTGAACCGTGGAAAATGCATATTAAAGATATTTTATTTTACGAGCAACTATTTAGAAAAGTTAAGATAATCTAAACTTTATGTAAGTAAAATATGTTTATTTATGATGACATACGAGGTCTAGTTGTGCACTATTTTAAACACTGTCACATAATTATTTTCCAGTGAAGTTCTCTGCGTGGAACCAACGGGGTGCACTATCCTTTGTGAGACACGTGAATTCTGTAATAATTTTATTGAAAATTATTCATTTTAGAAGGGTTTCTCACAGTGATCGGAAACCAAATTTAATAGCAAAATATGAATTTGAACGTATTGTTAAATATATGTGAAAGAACAACAAAAAACTGTATTTATACAAAAATCTACTGATAAATTCAATGCTAACTTTAAAAAACTAATGTTTCTAATTCTGCTCTAATATTCATTATCCCCCATACGCCAATCTAACATATTGATAAGCAATTACTTTATACAATAAGAAAACTAGATTTCAATCTTTAAGACAAAATTTGATCAATATTCTCAATCCAGATACGCCGTCATATAATCGTTTGGAACTTCAATGAAGTTGAAAAACAACATTCAGACTAATTTGTGAATTTACTCGGAAGTTTTTGCCGGGAAGAAAGTTATTCCTGAGCCTGCGTGCGATCGTAAGGGCGGCGATACCATCTGCGATAAGCGTTGCGGTAGCGAACTGTTTACGCCCGAGCATAGGCCCCACCTCTCTCGACGTAACACTTGGACGCCGAGGGAGGGCTTCCCGACGAGCGCGGAGCCCTTGGTCAGGCGAAGGCAGGGCGCGCGCACGCCACTCCGTATGCAAATGCGGTGGGCGCGGGGCACGCGAAGGCCCGGCCGCGTCGATAGGCGGTGCGCGGCCGACGCTCGGTTTCACTGGCTGACGCTCCGGCCCACATCCGCCCCCGCCCCGCCGCGCAGTCTCCTCCGCCCCCCGCCGGCCCTACCGCCGCAGCAACTACGATACTGCGCCCTCGGCACTCCATCTTTTTTTTAATGCTCTCACTACCCCACGCTCTTCTGGTCAGCCACTATGCTCCCCTCCGGCCCCGCTCGTCTGCCCGCTTCTCCGCAACAAACCCTGCATCCCTACTTCCACCCCGCCCACTCTGCACTTCCCCTTCTGCCAGTGGTTCACCTCTCCGCCCCCTTCTTCTTCTCCTCTCACGCAACACCTCTACCGCCGACCCGCCATCCATCATTGCCAGAGGGCTTAGGCCTCCATCACCCTGCCGGCCCTGCCGAGTAGACCCATCACCGCCCCCGTCCCCCGTTCACGGCCGTTTCTCCTCTCCTGCCACCCACGCCGCGCCATTTAATTTCGCCAACCGCCCTGTTACTGGCAACCTCAACACCCCCCACCCACATCGCCCCACCGACCCACGCCGTCACGCCCCGGCCCCCTCGCGCTCATTCCCTTCTCTACCTCCGCCGCCGCCATTTACATAACCGGCGGCGGAAACTGCAAAACAGCCCGGGGTAGGCGTGGGCTACTTGGCGAACCTAATAGCGGGTCGCTACAGGGACAGGAGCAGTTGGTGATCGGGCGCGGAAGCAAACTTGGAGGATGCACACACTGATTGGTTTAATTTTAAGAGGAGAAATCCCATCCGCGGCATTACTGTTGTCAAACGAATTATTCAATTGCTCTTAATTGCCCTGATAATTATTCTTGCAAGTTTTTCTCCTTTCAAAATTCAGCAGTTGCGGCCTATAGCGAAGGCAGAGCAGGGATACTCTTTATAGAATTACAAGAAACCTGATTCAGGCGTTCCAAATAATTATTTAAAAGAAAATCATAGCGACGAAGGAGAAATTTTGTCGTGAAAGTACATCTACTGCAGTTGAAGAAATATATTAATTGGTACGTTCTGGAAGAGGTTGAGTCATAAACTTGAAATTAAAGAATGCTTGGTACACCGCCGAGAATTAACACAGGACACCAAAGTAAAATGAGTGGACCACGAATTTACAATTACGTAAATTTGCTGAGGTAGTCTGGCTCGTGCACATGAGCGTAAATGAAGAAATATTCTATTATTAATACATAGGATGCAGTCACAATGATTTACAACGATATTTTAAAAAACACAACTAGAGACTAGGGATGATACTTACATGCAAGATAGTACGTACTAGAAATTGCAAGTAAAAAGTATAATAAATGACAAGTATACATGTATAGTAAAAATAGAGATGACAGAAAAACTAAAATGAGAACAAGATATACACAAAACATACAATCCAAACAACTTTCGTGGGATTAATATGAATGCGCCCGAAATAGAAGTTGCGCGGAACAGGTACAAAGAATCGCAAGAAGACAGTCCGGCGTGAACGAGAAATGTTAGACAAAGCCGTGAGCTGGCATTCTCGCGGCCTGCCTCCGTCGACGGCAGCTGCGGCTGGCTAGTGCAAACTGTGACTGGCGCGAGCGGTGCTGGTCCCGCACCACGGACTGTGGGACCACACGTTGACACACGCCGCTCGTTAAGCGTCTTCACAGGTGCTGTTCATCGTGGGACCGGAAGGACTCAATGCTACTCTTTCATTGCCCGGTTCAACGCACGTACGAAAACTTCTTTTGTATTCAACTCGGGACAAATACGCGAGCTTGTACTAATTACGCGGCAGCATTTCTTGATCTTTTCAGTTCAAGAACCACCTCGAAGATTTGCAGAATACTGAGGACCCCTACATTATTGCTTGATAGTTTTTCGAATTACAAATAAGGTGCCTATTTTTGACATTCAAATATTAAATAAAATGGCGAATATTTAACACTAAGGGCCTGTCCTGATGGCCGAGATCAATAAGGCAGTAGTGCCGTAGCGATCTCGAACTGAAGGATTGCGGGTTCAAATTTCGCCTCAGGCATGGTTGTATTTGTGTTCGTTCTTTCTCCCATATCATCTTCTTCATTGTTACCATAACCTTAAATGTAATAGTGGGCGCTAATGACCGTGACGTTGATGCGACCTTAAATAACAAAAAAGCAAATTTAACACCAAGGGATTGAAAACGCCTATTTAGTCCACAATGCATTCAAATGAATAAATATAAACTAATTCTTTTGTGAAAGAAATTACGTTGGAGCTAAGATGGCAACAACAGAGGCAACAAAAAATGACAAAAACCTGGTTCTTCTACTACAGCTGAATGCAAATGCTCAAGCACTTCAGAGAAATCTTCTAGATGCAAACAATTGCTCTAACGAACAGAAATTGGCGAACTTCATAATTTCAAACGCTTTCCTAGTCAGCTCACTTATTAGCAATGATTTTTACGGAATTTTTGATACGAACAATGTAAAAAACAAACAAATAAGCAAATCTCATTTCGTACAATCACGACATGTGCAATTACTTAAGTAGATAAGGTAAATTGATGGCCAAAATTGCAGGCCCAGTCGTGGGTGAAAAATCTTCCGCATGTGAGGTAGACACGCAAACTCCAGTACAAGAAAACTGCCCAAACTGCAGAATTCATCACCGTAAAATTTGTTCTTTTTTCATTTTCTTCATTAGCAGTCTAATCCTATCGCATTTCAGTCTCATCACGGAATATTATATAAACGCCTATGAACACAATGAACGCATGTTGCGCACACGGTAGTTTCATGGTAATGCAATCAATCACGTGGTAGCAGATGTAAACACGGTAGTCCGAAAGAGTCAACGAACTCGGACGGGGATTACATTCTATGCTAAACAGGGACTCCAAACACGTCACGGCCTGCAGCAATCAAAACGATCTTAACCTATTTGCTAATACAATACACAGTGTTATAATTATTCGAAACATTGTAGAATGGAAGCACAATCAGGGCGACAAGAAACAAGACACATATAATAACGAAAAAACAATATGCCAATAAGCTTCATTCTTAACGCGTTTGTCACATTAAAACAATCTTTCTATTTAATGTTTTCGCTTGAAACATCCGTTCTTATATTTTAAAATAACTATGCGTACGTACATAATTATGCGTTGCAATATATCAGCATATGAATTGCTTAGAAAATAATTTTTAGGGCACCGAAAAAGACGACAAAAAAAAAAAAAAAAAAAAAAAAAAAAAAAACAATGAAGAAAATTTGAAACACAAAATTTTAATTACGGTACAAGGATATTTTTTCTCAAAGTGCAAGCTATAAAAAGGCTTTAAAGTAAATACCCTATACCTTATGCATCGAATAACACGGCACTAATTTGTGTTTAAGTGATGTTACGTATGTTACGTTAGCGTGAGTCTTGAAGTGTGGGCGAGTGTGCGAGGAAAGATCGCGCATGGTCTATGACCTGTTGTATAACACACTTATCCGTTTACGGTATACTGACATTCATTTGGAACTGATCAGAGAAAAAATGAAACCGCCGATCAGAGTAATGCGTGTCTGCAGGTGACTCAAAATTGTCTTCTATCCACTAAATGTCATCGTCATATGGTACGTCGTATATGATATTCTGCTCTTGAGAAATCGAGAGAGTATTCCCATAAGCGAGAAAAAAGGATGCACCCCATCGTTACAAACCTTTTGATGAACATAGCCCGAGTCCGCCAGCTGGGCGTTAAGATGTAGAAAACTTCAGTATTAAAGCGACGATTCTGAGGAAACGGCGACGGTAGCAGGCTTGGATTTCATTATTTCGTGCGCATTATCGTGCGTTTGACGTCAAAAACGGCACACATTGTACCTTGTACATACAGTATCGCGTGGAAACAAAATCGTTAAGGAGGACAACACGTTCTAACGCATGGCAGGCCGCATTTCAAGTTTGAAAACTACAGCGCTCTCTGCATTTCTTTTCACAGCAATGGGATGGATAAAAGAAGCTCCTTCTTGCGGGAACAGCGGCACTTTTGTATTATCTGTAGAAACAGACCTTGGAGCAGCGTGGGTTACGCTCGCACTTCTACACGACTCGCATTGTGCACATTCCTAATTTATGTTCAGATTTTTCATCTAGTGTGCACTCAACTCGACAACTTTCAGGCAATTCCTGTTTCTGGATTCAAATTCTGTTTTTATGGATTTGCCTTCGTACAATTGAGCAGAAATAATAATAACCCACATTTCATATTCAAAATACAGATCCCATACTTAGTTGGTGTTGAAAATACGTCACAGTTCGGAGCAGAGCACAGAACCTCCCGGTCCACGCCGCTTCAAAAGCGACCTCGCAGCCACATACACCGACGGTCCCGCCAGAATTGATTTTAAGTAAAAAAACATTTTCACAGGCAAGGTAAAATATTAGACGTTATTCGTAAAGAAGTGACCAACCACACAATTCACTCACAGTATTCGCTACAGTCATGTACGTTAACTTCACCACATCCACGCCACTTCGGCATTTCTAGCGGCATGCCAACCTACAACTCAACTCGTGTGAAAAACAAGCCTCTACAGGCCATGCTTCGACTGCCAATATGTACAGTTGTTTGTATAGTATGTATGTAAGTACATATTGTAAGTATGTATAGTTAAAATCCACGTCAACGCACCTGAATTGTAAATAGATGACGTTCGTGGTACAATTGTACAAATGTAATTCTTGATATGAAAACAAAAATTTAAAAAAACAAGCTGCCTATTCCTTTTAATTCAACCTGATTTACGAAGCTTCGTAGGTAATGCAACTGATTTCTAGCGTATGATTTTCGCGTAAAGCGTATTTACCGCATTTCACGGCCGCGCACGCGTGGCCGAAGGGGCCCACTCTCGTGTTTCATTGGCCGCTCCACAACTTCCGGGCCGTTCCGGCGCTTCGCAGTTTCGGGCGGTGCGATGCGGTGCAGCAGCGTGCGATGCAACGGGCGCGGCAACAGAAGCCATCCATATGCGATTGCCGGCCCTCGGCCCATAGTGGAAAGCCACGCCACCGCGCCCGCCTGGATTTGGAATGCAGCGCGCGCCTCATTTCGCAGACCTTTGACCTCGAGCGGGCGGTCGATTCGCGGAAGGACGCAACCAGGATGCGAACGCCAAGTTCAAGGATCGACTGCGCACGCGACGCGGCGAAGTATTTTGGCTAGGAGCAGCAACAGCTATCCAAAAAATGCAGAGATAAATTCAGATTTATAAGAACGGCACAAAGTTAATACTGTGAAGTGAAGGTAGAAACGTGAAAAACAGCGTAGCAGTGACAGCAGTACAAAATAGAAAAGAGAACGTGAGTGTTCGGTACATTGAGATAATTACGTGAGTTTACTAAAGAACTTTTCATAAAGTAGTGGTTTATCAACGATTTCTAATCTTCCATAATATTCAGAAATTTGCGTTTTGTACGAGTCGAACTGATAAGACAAATAATGTCACTGGTGAGTAAATCTACTGATAGGGCACGAAAAACAAATTGTTGAAATTTTTGAGTGAATAACGACAGCTCTGAATGAAATCGAAGCGCAACGGTTTTCTTTCAATTTATGTCAAGATAAAATAAGTTGTCACGCTTATTAAGAAGAGAGTGATTATTTGATTACATTTCAAATGAGAATATTACGAAAAATTAGGAAAGCAACCAATACTAGTTGGATGAGTACTAATCAGTATGTAACATCACTATAACAACAATACTAGTTAAACAAGATAGGGCGAAACAGAAGGGAAGAAACACGCGCTAGCTTTTAAACGGACACCCTGCATGCACGCAGCTGCCCGAGGCTTCCGCGACCAGGGCGCTACTGCAGCCGCTGCGAGCGCCAGCGCCCTGAGGTCAACAACCGGCGCCGCTGGCCGCACGCGCTCTGGCGGCGGCCGGCCACCCGTGCTATACGACACGGAGTACAATTCAGCCCCACGCGGCCGCGTCCACGACGCTGTAAAGGGGCTTACGGCCCGCTTTCTCCCGCGACGCGGCGCCGCCCCGCGCCAGACGAACCAACGCGTTCCAAAGGCGCTCGGCAGCAACGCCAGATTTAACGCCTTTCACGAGTGCTTGTGGACGGGCAAGCACTGGCAAAGGCGGCTCAGGGTATCAACTGATGCCACTGCAGTGCCTCTGACCGGGAGGTTCTTGGTTCCGTTCCCGACGGTGGCAGGAGTTTCGACACAAGCAACGTAGCTAGGTCGACTTCAGAGAATTCTAGCAACCAGCTGCTCTCATTGGTAGTTTTCTGTGGTTCCTCCGACCAACACCAGGCGAATGAATGAATGAATGACCCTAACAAACGGGCCACGTACCTCGCGCGATCTGATCTTCCCTTCCTCTTTTGGTCCTATCCTCTCCACTTACACACACACACACACACACACACACTCTCTACTACCACACATGCCGGGAGACCAGTCGGGAGCTTAGAGCTTGTCCCGGCTGGAGCGGTGCCCCGCCGCTGGAAGAAATCCCCCGGTAGCCGATGGTGGGTTTGCGCCACATCTCCCCATCCAGCGGGGGAAGATCACCGCCCCCTCCCGCCACACAACATGCGATACACTACGGAACAATCAATCAATCAATCAATCAATCAAATCGACAGGCACGTATTTGGAGCGAACTTCTTGCGAATGAAAAAATGTTTGCTTACGACGGGCGATTAATTCATTTGTATATCTTTTGGAATTCTAAAATGGAATTGTAATTGTAAAATTGGAATTGTAAAATGAACGACTACACAACCTAAATACATGTTCTAAAATAAAATCTTTGTAATCCTTACTATTTAAAATTTTAAAAAGTGAAAAAACACCGTACAGAGAAAACAAAGATAAGAAAAAACTAAATGGTACTACGATTTTAATTAGATCGCTGGTGAGGTAGATACCTATTTTATTATGATAAATAAATAAAGATATTGTCTGGTATCAATACTTTTTATTCAGCTTATGATCGTTTCGATCGCATAGCGATCATCCTCAGAGCTAAAATTTTGAAATACAAATATTATTAACAGGTTATGCTTACGCATCTTGCAAACAATAACTACAACCTGTTAATAATATTTGTATTTCAAATTTTAGCTCTGAAGATGATCGCTATGCGATCAAAACGATCATAAGCTGAATAAAAAGTATTAATACCAGACAATATCTTTATTTATTTATCGTACTACGATTTCTTAGCATCTCGCAAGGATGAAAATGTGTCGAAATTGCGTAATAAAATTTTGTGAAATTTAACCTGAAAATACTCCTGGCAGTTTGGCCTTGAACTTTAGTTAACTGAAACAAAAGGTTTCCTCTCGAGCGCACCTGAAAAATTCTCAACATTGAACGTCAACTGGCTGAAAACAACATTGCCTCTTAAATGTATGTAACGAATTTACTGTATAAAATTAGCGAGCAAAAGTAGAAAATAGTGCTGTTGTGACTTACGAGAGAGAAGGGTAATGCTCAAAACATGACTGGATAGCCTTTTTGGAGAAAATAAATCTATATTTTGGAAGATTAATTCATTTTGTATTCCTTTATTGCTATCTTGAAAGTACGAAAGAATAAGACGAGAATAAGATTTAAGGAATTGAACTAACAGAAAAAACAGTGTGGTAAGTGCAGAAGATGGCAGAGCAATGTGAAATAACACAAACAATAGGTGAATTTGACAAATAAAATGATCCGGCTAGAAGCAAATAGCCCATGAATGATGAATTTAGAAAGAGAATAAAAAGAAATAGTCACGAAATCGTCACGCAGTCTCCCTGTTTCCGAGTGCATGGATACAGAATTAGAATCGAAAATGATGCAATGGAAATTATTCAAATTACATGTGTAGAGCTCTGACTTAAAGCAATAATAAACGATGTGAAATAAAGTTACATTTCAAGAGCAAGGCCTCTTGGTAGTCATGGAATAAACTAATCTCAATACCTTTATATCGTGAATTCATGAATAGGAAGGGAGCTTAAATTGTATAGGCATGACGTGACAACCTTCAAAATGCACATTCCGTGACAGTCTTGAAGTTCAAGCTAGTTCGGGTCAGGTATTTTTCTCTCTACAGATCAGTTAACATCTTTCAGATTACCAGCTATTTTCTGTATTTATTACTCTATTATTAAAGTTATTGATCAAAATTTAATACACATCACTGTACAACATGTGACCAATTGTTCATGATACAGTCTTTCACAGTTAACTCGATATAATTTGAAATACAATACTTACATTCCACGTGAAAATTTATGGCTCGTGCCAAGAATGCAAATGTCTTTTATTTATCCAGAAGGCAAAATATTTTTCTCTGAAGGGACAACATATGGCATTTAACGTGCAAGTCATTTCCAAAATATTTTCACCTCTGCTAATTTCATATGAACAAAAATAGTAAAAGGATTCCTCGCAATATGAATCGTCATAAACAAACTGAATTAGAACATTTCAAGTGAAAAGAAAATACGTAGATTTATAGGGTGAAGATAAAGCCATCGAATTTGCATTAGAACGAACTTGGCAAGTTCTTGGGAAGAGAAAATAGACACCTTTAACTGGTTTACGAAGCTGTTGCAAGTTTTCTATAATAAAAATATATGCATGGTAAGAGGTTTTACCATCGTAAAATTTGTTAAAATTGTACTTTCCATAAAGAAATTGCAGGTTGCATAGTTTCTCCTCAGGTAATTTTGTATTTTTTAGATAACACGTAGATTAATAAACGAATGCAAAATAACAATGCGACGCCATCTCTAGAACAATTAGAACTAGTTTATGCTAAGGAAGTACATGCATATACTTTCCAAGACAAATGTTGATATACGGGAATGACAAAAGCGAGTCTTGCAGATATCTTCCTTTGCCAGACACATCTGTGAGAACCGCCAACAGGTCTTTTTTTTACTAATTCGTTTCTTTTTTTTTCTAGAATTACATTTTTGTACTTACTTTTTCTTACATTACATTCTGCATAATTTATGATTGTTTATTATTAGTTAGACTGAAGTTGAGATCATGCTCATTCATTGTTGCACGAAAAAAAAACTATTTATTTGAAGAGAACACTTTACTGAGGAAGAATGGAAGTGAAGACCAAAGAAATAAATATTATAAGAGATTATTGCTTTAATAAACACATCAGATGGCAAATAATATCCAAATGATACGAAGCAGCGTAAGTTTTTTCATCATACGTTCATGGAAAGTATTACGTACGTTCTCTGTTTATTGTTTGGAAAGTCTTACTTCGCGGAACGCTAAGAAAATGGGCGTAAGTTTTCGTGTAGTTTTTGATATATGGTTCCTACAGATTTTTTGGATCGCTGAACATAAATATGAAGTTTGCCAACAAAAATGTTGCCCGGAATCACGATTTCTAAGCAAAAAATTTGTAAAGGGCACTTTTTTTTTCTCCCCAGATTTTGAAAAATAACTCAAAACGCATCCAACGTTTGTAAATAAAGGTTCTATTTGAAATAAAAGAAGATAACATAACTACATGTAATGACCTTAAGACTTTTTCTCCAGTTTACGATTTACCCGTGGGAGCATCTCGAAATTTAGCGATGGAAGCGAAACACATGGGAAAAAATGGATTATTCCAGTTTATTTCAATATGACTTAAAAACTATATTTTTTTCGAAAATATTAACCTGAGATAAAATTGCTTGTTTTCGGGCCAACGTTTTGTTGACAACTCTGATATTCGTGATCGGCGATAAAAAAAATATAGAAAGAAAATATAACTACACCAAAACTATCCGCTATTTGCCCTACACCAAAACTACCCGCTTTGAGCACCGTTTGGCTGGACTTGGCAAATACGTCATGGCCGTATAAAACAACTGGGTAGTGCAAAGAAAAAAACACTGTCCGACATGAATGAGCATGGCTGCCATCTCGCTCATTTAAAATTACCCCAAGAGAATGTTCCAGAAAATTTTCATAAGCTCGTACAAAAAATATGAACGGAACTCGCACGAAAGTAGCTTTGGCGCACTCGTCCTCAATCGAAGCCTCGTCTTTCAACATTTAATTCGTACGCCAACGACTCACTTCATGCACTAGTTTCACAAGCAACTATGTATTACTACTGTGAGACAGTAATATGTATATAGTGTTGAGAGAATATTTCATGTTTAGATTAATAAATGAGCGAACACTCATATCTTTCCTCATTGCATAAGTAAGCAGAAGAATATTTCATCGCTCCCAAATCCGTTTCGATACTGTTTTTGTCAGAGCCACGACGTTGTACGAGAACACGAGAGAAGGACGTGACAAGACGTTCTTCTGTCATACTTTTAGAGAGAACAGGTACGCAGCATTTTACGACGAAACGTCCACAGCACACCAGATGAAACGTAACAACTTATTTACAACTTTACAATAAAGTCATTAAAGTAAACGTGTCATTAAATAGTATATTTAACATTTCAGGATTATATTAGTAAATGTACAATTATTATCGTGAGATTATGTTTGTATTTTGAGTTCGTTCGGCCAGTCAATTCCTCTTGTAGGCCACCATTCTTGCGTTTCATTAATTCAGCCCTCCTTCACGACGCAAGACATTCAGTGTAGTGAACTTTACCCACCGCATTCTCTCCAGGAATTAATTCAAAACATAGAGTACATTGTAGTAATTATAATTTTCTTTTCTGAATATTACTAAATAGTAGTTTAGACACTTGACAAAGCAAATTATTATTTGCTTTGAGATTAATTAAAGAAACATTGAGGATAGAGATGGTACGAGCACGCAATTTACATTTCGATTACAACAGAGAAAGTTTATCTTTAGAATCGAGAAGTCGCAGAGCGTCACAAAACACACTGCTGGTTAGAAGTTTCGCACCCTCTCTTGAAAAATTCTTTATTGTGAAACAAAGAAAGAAAAAAAACATTTCTTCCATAGTGAAGTCGTCTACAGCGTTGTTTATCGCACAGCACTGCTAGTCACGCTTAATGATACATGGTATTGTAGAACTGCTGGGGTTCGTGCGTAAATTACATGTATTCTCATTCCCCCTCCCTTTGCTCAACTTGAATATTGCTTTAGTTCTTTATTTTTTTAAATTTACATAGCATGATATTTAACACCACAGTTTACGTAGTTTCCGTTTTTGGCATTTATTTGTCAAATCCTGTCAGTGTTTGTCTGAAGGTAATTGGCGACGAGTGTGATAATGAGTATAAACGTGCGACCTACATCGTAATGAAAAGACTTTTGTTCGCTGCTACACGTTGCTGGGTGCCACAAAACGCAATCTGCTGGCCGCCAGTTTCACATTTCCTCACGCCGAAAACAAGCACTACACAAAGGATCACCACCGCGACTCTCTTTCGGCCTGCGTCCGTCTTTCTCGGTCGCGGGAGGCGCTGGAGCGGGAGGTGCGTGCGAGAGTGGAGACGCGCACCGAAAACGCTCCATGACCAGCGAAATAAGCGAAGCCAGAGGTGAATAACATTGCCTTTCTTAGATGTTTCTTCCAGAGATCCTCCGAGCTCTCGTCCTTGCCTCGCCATTTGAACTCGTTTCCATCAGACTACACTGATCGCTTACTACTGCAAGTTGAAATGCTAGGTATAAAAGCAATGTTCTCTGTACCGAATGGCTGTCAACAAACTGTTCACCTGAAACCCCTCGTCTACCGCAATGAGTTTAAAAATAACTTTAGCAGGAAACCACGACAGGCTTTACACCGTTCTCTACCATATTTCATATATAATTTGTTTCTGTGACGTTTTCTTTGAAAGTGACTTGTTTCAAGAGGAAGTTTGAAAACGTTTGAAGAATATTTACGAGAATAATCTTTACTACACTTAAATGCATACATTAGTTGTAATACTTTGCAATATACCCTAACATGCACTCTGCCGGTCACAAGTTTCATTCCTTTTCACAGCCCTGGCGCGGCTGCCCTGAGTTCAAACGCCCCTCGAGTACGAGCGCCCCTCCGAGAACTTGTGCAAATCTCCCCCCTCACTCTTCAAACACCGCCAGACGATTTCATTTAACAATTACTTTGTTGTTGTAGGGCGTAGCAGGAATCATATTGGTCTGCGCTGTGTGTTCTAAGAATTCTTTATTCTGACTTTTTTACCAGAAACTTGCCTCAAGATATCCAGTGAAGACCCTAGGACAATTGTTATGAGTTAATAATTTTCATTGAAAAAAAAAGACGCGAAAAATTTGCGACGCGGCAAAGAATACACCCTGCGGTTCGCCAGTTTTTCATTTTTTCACATGATCCAATAGTAAGGCCACCTCATCTCTCAGCCTGTCAACTCCCGGTGCACAGCATCTCACTGAAACGCGTCACGATCGAGTAGGACACATGACCTCTGTCTGCCCTTTCGTCCAGCACATGTTCTTGCGCAACACTACGCTAGCATTGGCGAGGACAGAATATATCATATATCTATTACATATCTATGCTGCATGTAGTTTAATAGTAACAGTTTCTGACTCTTTTGCGAGATACATATCAGTGCTTGCCTCAATTTCATTTCCGACGTATTGCGTTTTAAGTTCGAACGAACAATTTACAATTAAAATACGTTAAGTATAATTGTTAATGTTCCGAAAAATGACCCTTGCGGATCACCATCTCCTCGAGCCGCGACAAGCGGGCTGGCGTCTCCCTCTCAGCCTGTCCACGGCCGGCTGGCTCGTCGTTCTCCCGCGGCGCGAGGCTGAACGGGGGAGGGCGGTGTCGCGCACGAGTGCCATTCCGCGGGCGCAAATGTCGCCCTCCTTCCTCGAGCGCATCGGGCGCGTGGGCGCTCGCGGGCGCCTCCGCCACCCCCCCCCCCGCGCCACTTGCGCCTTCCCGGAACTGTCCCCGCCAACACCCCGGGGCCTAAAAGGCGCAGGTGGATGGAGGGGATTAGATGGGAGAATGGAGAGGGGAATGCGGGTGCGGATGAGAGAACGGGTGGATGGATGCTAGGATGGGTGGGTAGGTGGATGGATTAGGAGGTAGATGTGTGTATGAGGATGTCAGGAATAGGATGTTTGGGTAGGTTGGAGAGAGGATGTTTGGGAAGGTCAGAATAAGGATGTTTGGTTAGGTTGGGAGGAGAATGTTTGGGAAGGTCAGAATAAGGATGTTTGGTTAGGTTGGGAGGAGAATGTTTGGGAGGGTCAGAATAAGGATGTTTGGTTAGGTTGGGAAGAGAATGTTTGGGAGGGTCGGGAGAAGGATGCTTGGGAGGAAGAAGTTTTGTTAGGTGATGAGAACTTATGGGTGGGGAATGGTAGTTCTATGGGGGAAGGTTGGGTGGGCGGGGTGAGGTGGGGTTCGGTGGGTGTGTGGATGGGTAGGAAGGAAAATGGGAGAATGAGTGGGTGGGTAGGATGAAATTCGGGTTGGCGGGTAGGTAGATAGGGTGTTTGGGTATGCGGGTTAGTAGGAGGATGGAATGGGAGATTGACGCTTGGGTGGCAATGATATCACTGATTATTAATCTCCTAATTCTATTAATGTTTAGCTTTTTAACCATTCCATACATAAAATAAACTCGTTATTTCACCGTGGACAGAGATGTAAGGTTCTACCATCTTTGTGGTGAGAATCATAGGTTACCGGGATTCGATTAAGAACTTTTCACATTTTTTTTCTATTGTGTCCGGCAATTCATTATTCCCTAAAGTCGAAGAAAATATATTACAATAAGTGATATTTCATTTAAAAATAAAAGTATAAATGAACAGAGAAGTCATCATTGCTCACCTTGAAAATTTTAAATCAATTAATTTGAGGTAACAGTTCAGGATGTCACGTCTCATTAGCACTCAAAGAGAAAAATATCAAATTTCTTTGTCATTTACTTTCGGATTTCTGAATAAACAACATATTACAGATTTTAAACCACACTCTTCATTTTCGATCTTCACAAGTTTACAGTACCTTCAGAAAAAAAAAGAACTTCGTTGAAAGTCATGATTCGCGCCGACCCTTCCTTCCATGACCTTTCTTTCTCACTGAATCTTCTAGAAGAACTTCACACAAGAAATAGAGATAAACATTTGGGCGAACACTTAAACATGATCACCCTCGATAACTCTTGTGAGAAAATGAGATCATGAGCAAAATAAAACATACATTGACGGATTAACGTAAATGATTTTTTTAGCAGAAATATCTGTATCTATTAAGATATTGTAAAGGTTGACCCCTCAATAAGGCACGTGCATTTTTTACAAATTTAATCTTTTAATTTATTCAATATATTTGTATGATATCAGAACTGTTTTTTAACTTTCTTTCATTTTTATTTTTATTTATTTTGATGAAAAAATATAACTTGCTGTCAAAAATCACGTATGGTGATGACCGTTACTTACTTAAAGTATTTAAGATGGTAATTATTAGATACCTAGGCAGCACTAGCGACACCAAATTATCTGTAGCTCGCCTTTTTTGTTTAATGGAAGTACATTCTTTTCTGAGCAGATTTTAAGGAATTAAAAAAAATACAAAAATGCAATAATCATGTTTTGTCACACATATTATTACCGAAAAAAAAAAAAATAAACGGGGCAAATAATTGAGATATCAAAATCGCTCTGAAAGCAGATTCTAAGTCTCAGTGCCTACTGTTGACATGCGGCATTCGCCCTCACGCCTGGCGAATCTTG
This sequence comes from Gryllus longicercus, assembly GCA_038098605.1. NCBI lineage: Eukaryota > Metazoa > Arthropoda > Insecta > Orthoptera > Gryllidae > Gryllus > Gryllus longicercus. The sequence continues at coordinate 157,875 of JAZDUA010000534.1, forward strand.
TAGACTAACTTAAGCTTAATTGATTATTACAATATGCGATAAAAAGTAAGACTTCCTCCATATACGAAACGACTATACAGGAGAACTTTACAGTTTTTTTTTTAAATTCACATAAAATACATAATATAAAAAATGTTTGGAAAATATACACAATACATTTCCTCTGTACCTACATATTAATCTTCCGCAAATTACTGCCGGTAATTTCGAATCTGATTTAAAGATAGTACACGCATTTCGTGGTTACAGGTCCAAGACGATGCTGGACCTGGAAACGAATCAATTCTGAAGTCACCATTCGACAAGTCAGTTGTAGTGTGTCACCATTCGACAAGTCAGTTGTAGACACGAAGAGGCGACATTGAAAACGTGCCACCGCGAGGTGTCTGAGAACAGGGCCTGGGCGGAGAAAAAGGAGACCTGTGGTCTGGTCGTCCAGCGGGCGGGGCGCACTCGTGACTCTCCCGCCCCTTCCAATTCGTTACACTTCTCGAAAAACGGTGTCGTCGAGCCAGGGGCCGCAGGAGAACCTGGAGTGGGTAGCAAGGAAGGTGAACTTCATTACCATCCAAGTTTACTATCGACATAATACTTTGCCTCGAGTTTTTCCTGAAGCCTACGTGGGCTCAAGGCGTCGTTCCGAAGGATCATAGTTTGACTCCCGGCATTAACACTTTTTCCGGTCTAACTTCTCTGGCAACAGTTCTTTGTGATTCAAGTAACTAAGGAGCGTTTTTCTTTTCAAATTCTGAAGTCCAGTGTATACTTTTAAGATGTCAAACAAGAATCTGGTATTTACTAATCTAGCGTAACATTGAAGATAACGTATTAAAGCAGGCTATTTTCTAATTTACAATAGAGATCTCAAAGATATTTTTTGAAGAAGACAACAGAACTGAAAATTGCAAGAAACATCAGTAGCAGTTAGTTTTTTTTTGTTGAAATTAGAAAGAGTAATTTCTTCGGCGTAATTTATAGCAGGAATATATCCCCACTGGTTTTAATGTTTCACGAAATATAACGTGCGTTGAAATTAAAGATTTTATTACCATACGTTACTTAAAAGATCACTAATCAGGGAATAATGTGTATAGCAGTAGGCATACAAAATACACTCCTTTCACTTTCAATACAACACCAGATTGTCGTTTTCCTTGACCTGAAACTATTATATAATGTTTGAAAATGCGCTAACGTAAAACTGTATTTAATTTATTATATCAGTCATGTATTAACATTATTATTTTAATTAACATTATTATTACTAACATTATTATTTTAAAGAAAATGATTCAAGAGAACGAGAAAATGAATGTTTATTATCCTATGAATAAAACCAAAATAAAGTTTGAGTGTCGATTTCAGAAACTGAATTAGAAGAATATCTTCAGAAATATTTCAGACTATTGTAATCCTGTTAGCAAGATCAAAATCCAATTTCTTTAGCTTAAAGTCATAACACTGAGTATTTTTGTCTGGTTTCTTCTTAGACCATGAACTTTCTTCCGGTGAGGGTTTTGAGGGAATTCAGGTAATTGCGTTATTTACATATCCTCGATTTTCTAGTGAAAGTTCTTTTCACGTTTGGCTCTACACACCATAATGAAGGCAATAAACTAAAACCCACAGTCTCAGACGAGAAAAGAGAGAAGGGAAATAAAGACAACATATATCAGAAACTGCAAAAGGATTCTAGAGGAAAGCAATAAAATAGCGACGAGGAAAGAGTTATCATTTTCGTACAATTTTGTGAGGAATGATTCTGGATGTAAACGAGAAATCTTAAGCCAATGAAAGGATATAGCAAGTCCAGAAAAAAAGATCAATAAAGAACAAGAAACGTTTTATGAATCTCGTAATGTCTCGCACTCTTTTTTACAATTTGAAAAGAAATAGTAAGAGGCCACCAATACTGATTGGTCTTACTTCAGCAGCAGAAGTACTGGAAGTCCAGAATGAGGCCAACCAGAGATGAAGATAAAAAGCCCGTTGACCAATCTAAGTATGTAAAAAAGCTTATTATAACAGTATACCAATATTGTTGTTATTGATAAGAATGCTAAACATCCTGAAGAAGGATAGACAGTTCTTGAATTAAGCAATGCTCAGCAACGTGATTAGCTCTGTATGCACTACAAGAAACTAACGGGATTTGTAAAAATTGTGAACAGAGTAAGGCGAAAATAAAACTTTTTTTTTCTTTGCTGAATATGTAGTGATAGTTTCAATAAAATGATCAAAATTCTTTTACATTTGATTTGCAGCGAATTATTTATCATTCAACTTACTGAACATACACCAAAGATAAGGCGAGTCAAAGAATATTAAATACATTAATTTTTTTTATCAGAAAATTTTAATTGAAATGGTGATTACTAAAAAACTTATTGCATTTGTCACTGAGTTAATTATTTTGCGATTTCACATACGAGATTTTGAGTATTAACCTACAACAAGAACTATATAAATATGATGTCCTCAAAACAGCCTGGAATTCGCAGTACATCTTTCCCAGTATCATGGTATAATCTCCAGTCAAGCTGCCATAATGCAGTGACATACCAAATTGTATTTATTTTTATTATTTTATATTGACGTATTTGGACCTTTTTGGCCTCACATTGAATGGTAAATTTTTTTATGTGAACATAGTGATGGTGTACTATGACGATGAAGCAATGATGAAATGAAGGCAGGGAAAGTACGGGTGTGCCCCGAGAAATCCTATTAGAAAGCTACACTGACAACCGCAAATTCCTCATTATTCGACCGCAATTTCAACCCCGGTTCCTGGTGGAAAGCTGGAGCTCTGCCTGTAACGCCAGGATTCGTTGAAGTGATACCATTTTCTCTAGATTTCTCATTAAATTTTTCGACACCGTCCCTTTAGTGTGTATGTTGCCACACTCATCATCATCATTATTATCATTGGCATCATCACGATCATTATTACGATAATAATAATAATAATAATAATAATAATAATAATAATAATAATAATAATAATAATAATAATAATAATAATTGTTGGCTGGGCTATCCGGGACGAGCCGCGTCAAAGTCATGGTGGCTGACGTTTCGGCCAGCGTGTTGTGGCCTTCTTCAGAGCGTACTGAAGGCCACAACACGCTGGCCGAAACGTCAGCCACCATGACTTTGACGCGGCTCGTCCCGGATAGCCCAGCCAACATAAACTCCGGCCGCGGAAGCCTACGCAACCAATAATAATAATTATTACTATTATTAATTTTCGTGATAGAATTCACGATACGTTTGTTCTTCCTGCCCAGTCAAGCTGTTGGGGAACATCCCGACAACCTCAAAACGATCCGATTCGCAGTAATTTTCCTCGTTGATCCGTGGTATAATTCCCGTCCACGAGCTGCAACTCACTGTTGTATTAAATGAAAAACGTTATCGCATCTGGAGATACTGTCCATTCATTCACGATTCAAATTGAAACATTTGTTAGAGATGAATTATCAGACTTGGGAAATGTCACAGCACGGGCCGCACTATTCCATGGCATAATTAATGACGTTTCAATCGCAATGAGACTTGCCGGGTGTGCAGGGAGCGGCGCGACAATACTGACATTCTCAAAACGATATACGATTCGCAATCATTCTCCATATTGATCGTGGAATGATCTCCGATCATTTAGGTACCACTCGTTGGCAAACGAACTCAGAGGGTCACGTTTCTGGAAATACATGGTTCCGGAAATATGCGAAAACAGGAAAGAATCCGTTCTCGTGGATCACCAAGCAAAGTTCACGTAGCACTCTTCTACGTAATTAGGCACGAGGCTTCATTTGCATTCTTCCAAGGGAATCAAGCTGTCTGGGTGCGAGTGGGAAAAATAAGTCTGAAAACCAGTCGTGACTCGCACCAATTCCGGTGGTCCAGCCCCTGGCGTGACAACTGACAAAATCACATCTCCGGAGATGTTGCTCTGAAGATCGGAACATAAGCGAGGAGAGCTGCGTTCTCGAGGCGCACGGGGCTGTCGGAGCACGCACTCCGCTCTTCCGTGCCACCAATCGCGGCGCTGCATTCGCGACGCCTTTGCTCTTCCTGGGAATTCGATCCGCACCGCCTGGCGGTCAGGATGTGGGCCAAGGTTCTCCGCATCATCTGCCGTTCGGGCACAATGCACGCCCCCGCACGCGATGGCGCAGAGCCACTCTCAGAGGCGACACTTTCCAATCTCCATTTTAATGACGCCTTTCGTCTCATTATTTGCTCATTATGCCGCGTTTTTTTCTGACTTTCCCCTTTCATCCTCACGTTTGTATTCAATGCCCTTAATAGCATCTCGATGTGGCACCCTTTAATTTAGAATGAAATGATTACTCATCGGACACTGAGAGAAATGTACAACGTAGAGCGTCAAAAACGTCAGGAATAGTCATTTTGAATAACAAATGTCAAGGAAACTCTTACGTTCAACTTAATTTATTTACACAAATATGAAGATAGTTGCACATTAAACGCTTTTACTAGTTGGAGTTTAATAAATAACCAAAAACGTTTTTACTACACACATAGTGGATTAGAAGCATAATGTGCACTGAATATATTTTAAAATACGAATGAAACAAGCAAGTGTCAGTGCTTCTGACTTTATTAAGGCACGTACATGTTGTCGACGCTACTAGAAACACGCTTCTTAATATTCATAAATACGAATGAACAGATGTTCTTGTTACTTTCTCATATCTCCACAACTATCCAATCTCATCAAAAGCTATTAGTTATAATTTATCTATAAAAAGTTGCGAATTATTACTATGAATAAAATCCTTGACTCTTACTGCCTACCATGTCTTTACGTATAATATATAGGTAACTACTATATAATTACCTTTCAACCATATTAGTTCATTATTACGAGTATATCAAGTTATAAATATTATATACTTCATGACAAGAAAGGAAAGAGTATATAGAAACTGGGCCATGCGAAGGCCGTAAACATAAACTCTTGTTACATAATTACTCCGTGGAGCTCCGTAGCTGTAAAAGTTTTGAGGAGAGAAACCAGGAACAGTGCAGAGGCGCGGCCTTGCAGTAGGCGCTTGGGAAAGGACGCTCGCCTAGCTACGGATCATCACGTGCCTCCAGCAGATGGGGAGTTCGGGGACAACAGATGAACCTCTCCGTGTTAGAGATGAACAAGAAAGATAGAAGTAAAATGCCATTATTTTTAGATATATTTCTTATTATTCAGTTGTTCGAAAAAAATACGTGGCAACTGGATTGAAATTAAATACTAAGTTGATTCTAGTCGAACTAAATGTATGAAACAAAAGAATAAGAAACAACAGATAAACCAGCAAAAGAAGGAATCGAATGAATTACAGAATAAAGATATCTTTAAAATTAATTTTATAGCGAAAGATGTCATTATTCATGCCTTGAGAAAAATGAAGAAATATGGCTATTTTTGAAGTAATTGGTTAAGATAATAGAACGGCAACTAAATATTAATTTTGTCAAATATCATGGTCTTCATCCAATCTATCATTAACTCTAAGATGTAACGGCATTGTAATATGAGTCATTCAGAACACTTCTAACCTCGAATTTCGGCAGTGTTTCCCTAATAAATCATCGTGTAGGAGAGACAATGTAATTTCGCACGTGTATTATAAAACTGCTGGTGATCTACAAGTCTACAATATGACAGAAATAATACGGAAATCGAACATTGTGTTTCAACAAAAACTAGATTTGCTTTCCAATAACATAGGTTTTCATCACTTGGCACGTGTCGGACGTGTATCCTGCATCACCCTACTGGACTTACCATTTTGATTTGTGGGAGCAAAGAAAATGATATCTGTGAAAAGGACTATATTATTCTAGTGAATAAATGACCATTAATCATGTATTGCCAAGTATCCTTAGCATATATACTTATTGTTTATGGAAATCAGATTGGGTATTGGCAGTTGGCAAATATACACGGACACTTGTCAGAGTGTCGAGTTTTATTTGGTCAAAGATCTTTCCAGCCGGAAGGCGGTTACTCTCGTTAGAAGAAGCCCACAAACTGCACACGTGGCTGTTAAAACGATTTTAATTCTGCGAACTGTAGAAAATCAGAGAATCGTCTGAGTATCCGCCGAATATTGTTTTCAGCTCAACTGTTTGAAATACGTTTGACAAAATAAACGTTGATGCCACTACAATATTGTACATGAAAATAAACTACCAACCAAGAAGTTCACGTTACTCAAGTCTTCTTATACTTGTTGGTTTAATCTGTTCATACTGTTCATACATTTAATCTGTCCACACATTCATAATGTGTCTCGGTTTCTGAAAATCTTCAAGAAATACAGAAAATTATATTTTGTTCCCACCCCATTTTGTAACAAAAATATTCTACCTCACACATCATGAAAACCCCTCTTTATAATTAACAGAATTACAAAAATGTAATGAAGTAGTGTTTAAACAGTGTAGATGTGAAGAAAATAATATAAACCCACAAAACGTATTTTTTCGCGTCAAAAGGTTTTGTTTTTTTTTTAAGATCTGGTCGGGTCTATTCTAAGAAAATTCCTTAAAATGAGAGATGTTTTTTGTAGAGTACACTTTTCAGTTTACCCTCCATATCGTACGATTTCTAAACCAAAAGGACAGAAAATGGCGTGTATTTATTTCTTAAATTTCATGTTAACTAGTTAGTCATTTCAGGTAAAAAAAAGTCTCGTCAATTAGATGAACAAAATGTTTCTTACGCCATTTTGCTACAAAATCTTATTACTGCGCGGCAGGTTCTGGACGATTTCTCCCCTTTTGTAATGCCAAGAACGTTGTGACTCAAACCGCTGAGGATATTTCAAGTTTTGCTTTTGAAAGCTCCCGGATAATGTGATAAGGTAGTGCATGTAAGAGTGAGTAAAGGGAAGGACGCAACTGTGAGCGAAAGGTCAACCGCGGTTCGTGGCCCATTTGTTAAGTTATTGCTCCGACATTCACACGGTATTGATCGGATAAACTACAGAAAAAAAACGGAAGAGCAGCCGGCCGCTAAAACGCTCCTCCAGGCAACAATAGAATCAGACGAGGTATATAGGTAGTGTCGAAAAACTGCCACCGTCGCGACTACAACCCTAAGACCACCCGGTCAAACACGTTGCAGTGGCAGCAGTTTTTCCTGAATCACTTCCGCCGGTTGCCTTCGTAGCCAACTGGTACACCGGGAGAAGTGGCTCAGGGCATCAACTGAGGTGTCATACAGTGTCTCTGCCCGGGAGGTCCTGGGGTTGGGGTCCAAGCGGGGGCAGGCTTTTCGACTCCAGCCACATAGTTCTGTCGCTGTATGGAGGCCGGTTGTTCTGACCGGTAGTTTTCCGTGTTTTGTCCTACCAATACCAGTCGATTTCCGGAGCAGTTCCCTTACAAACGGGCCAAGGACTGCGCACGATCTGACCTTCCCATTTCGTGTCCTCTCCTACCCCTCACACAGACACACTTTCATGCGCTTACACCACCACACACACAAAGACACCAGTCGGCTGCTTTGAGATTGTCCCGGCTGGGACAGTGCCCCGCTTGTGGGAGATACCATGCTAGTAAAATCTCGCTAGCCGGCAGTCCGTCGGTGTCGGATCTCGCTATCCAGCCGTATAACCCCTCTTCTCCAACGCAAAACATGCACCACACGTACGGAACTAATGACCTTAGTTGACGCGCCCCGGACCACTAGTCATCAATCAACCAGCCAATTCGAACCCTGAGCAAAGACGTGTTAGCGAATCGTGACGCCCGAGGCAGGCCCCCTGCGCGTCGCCCACGTTACACAACCGGCGGCGGCGGCGGCGAGGCCGGCGCGGGGCGTCGCGTCGGTTACGCGAGGCTGTCGGAAGAGGCGCGGCGCGCGGCCGGCCTCGTAACCAGCCCAGGGGCGCAATCTGGAGCGCCCCCCCCCCCCCCCCATTCTCACCTTCTCCGCGCGCTCTCCTCGGCAAGAACCTCCGCGCCGAGCAAGCGACGGCGCACGCAGGCCGTCACGCTCTGCGGGAGCGACATTGCTAGGTACGCGGGTAAGTAGGCTTGTTGGATTCAGGAGCAAGGTGGCAAAAATGCCGGATGAAACGCTTTTGCTTTTGGGTGCAAAGTGGCGTTGTCTTTCTCTGGGTGAAGATGATTCTTTTTCTTATTCGAAACGGCAGTAACAAGTTCCGAGGGTAATAATACAAGCCTTCAGCAACCACTGGTGACACTTCACCAGAGCGAGAAGTTAAGTTTCGATCGATCGACTGATTGATTAGACATTAGAGACGCGTCAACTGCTTAAGTCATTAGTCCCGTAAATGTAGAGCATGTTTTTATCGCGGGAAGTCGCGGTGAACTTCTCCCCGCTGGATGACGAGAGACACATCGGCTTGTGCGGTTGTGGGGACAAGCTCTAAACTCCCAAGTGGTCTCCCGTACTATAGAGTATGGAAATGTGTGGCTGTAAACAAGAGGTAAGGATACGACAAGGAAAGGAAAGGCGAGCGGTCCGTGGCCCTTTTTTAGGGTACCGTTCCGGCATTTGCCTGGTGTTGATCGTAGAAACCCCGGAAAACCACCGATCACAGCAACCGGCCACTAGAATTCTTCAGAGAGCGCGGCTGAATTCGACCTAGCTATCTAGGTAGTGACTCAAGTCCCCCAACCGTAGGGACTAGAACCCTAGAATCTCCCGATCAGATACGTCAGTGACATTAGTTGACGCCCTCAATCACATCATCCGAACCCCAGCTCGAACACACATTATAATTCTTTGCGTTCACCGTGATGCTACGCGAAACCTCCACCTGTTGGGAAGCTGGGGAGGCGCCGCCGGAAGCGCCCGGAGCGTCGCCCGCGTGAGTCAACGCGCGCGCCTCGCCTGCCCACCCGAAGCCACGCCCCCGGGCAGGGAGGAAATGCGCCACGCGCTCGCACGCCGTCGATGGGCGCGGAAGCGATCGCTGCGTCCCAACGAGGCTAACTGCAGTCGCGCCTTCACTACTCAACATTTTACATCGACAGGATACAAAGTTTGTCGAAACACTGTTCTGTTCTATCGACTTCACGAAAGAAAAAACACTTAATAACGGACTGTCTGTCAAGGACTTTCACAGTTTACTGTCCGTTATGAACAATCGAAACAAGTGAGTTACAGCTAAAGACTATACGTGAGCGCTCTTATTTCAAGAATAGTTACTTAAGATACGTGTAACGCTGTTAGATACGTCGTAACACTTCTGTTCTAACGAATTAACACAGCTAAGAACGAAAAGCCACTTAACAGACGGTGTCCGTTAAGGAATTTAACGGTTCATCGTCCGTTAAGAACAATCGCAACACATGAGTTGTAGCTAAAGTTGATGTACGAGCGCTTCTATTTCAAGAATCGTTATTTAAAATACGAGGAGTAGAAGTAACCTTTTGTTTTGTGAGTCGGTAAGGTTTTGTCACCAGTTCGTTAGGCGGAGTGGCGGAATCCTACTAGCAAAATAAATTCACTTTCACCGCATGTGTCTTACACATTTTTTTCAGATAGACCTCACTGGCTTCCGTTCACATCGACGTCGACATCCACTGGCATACAGGAGTGTTCGTACCACTCGAAACCTCTGTTCGAAACTCCAAGTTGTTCAAGATCTGCTAGACGAGGTAACTACAAATTGGACAAGGTGAGACAATATGATCAATGGTTTCTACTTGTTCCTGACAGTATGCGGCATTTATCATATTTTATTATTTATTATTATTATTATTATTATTATTATTATTATTATTATTATTTTCTTTCTTTCATTAATCGGCCGACTAGAACCACGCAAGCAAGCATCCTGCATTTACCGTGGCTCAGTTTTTATTTATTATCGCGGTAGCAGGTGCTTGCAACAACTTTTTGGGGGGACCAGCATTTTAGCTGGATCCGATTTTTATCCCCCACGGTTGTTAGCCCTGGGGGTATGGAAGATGAAATGATGATATGATGATAATGGGGGTGAAAGGACAACACATACAGACATACACAAATACATCCATGCCCGAGGCGGGACTCGAACCCGCGATCTTCTGGTCCGAAACCACTCCGGCACTACTGCCTTAGCGATCTCGGCCATCTGATCGGCTATTATTATTATTATTATTATTATTATTATTATTATTATTATTATTATTATTATTATTATTATTATTATTATTATTACAACGTGTACGCAAGGTCATGTACATGAAAAAAATTACCCCCCTGCTAGATAAGCGACTGTTGACGTCCCGTCTCAGGAAGATTTTAAAATGAGTATATGTGGTACCAGTTTTTGGTTTCCCATTATAATGCAGATGAAAATCGGTTGAAAAGACCGCTTAATGAAGATCAATCTACAAATTGCCCCTGGGCGCGAAGCAGGCGAGTGCTGAAAAGAGGGAATATTTACATATGGAAAAATCAAGCGGTTCTCCCCAAAATTGCTTACTGGAGGTGGCCGTTTAAGCAGCTTTCACTGCAGCCTTCTTCGCGCCAGCCTCATGGGGCAGGTGCTCGGGGTGAATGAGAATGTGGGTACGAATCCCGTGTACGCCACGGCCGCTTCCGGTTGTATTTTGTGCATGAGGCACATTACCAGTACCTCTCTATACCCTAATCCTTCCGTGGTCGTGACCGATAAATGTAAGCAACATTTGCGATCCATGTTTGAGGAAAAGGCTTCTCACACATAGCGCACTGCTTCAAGTGTCGATATGTGCCCACCGGCTTCTTCTATAAGCTTAGATAGGCCCGTGGGTGCAACGTTCGGGGAGCGGAAGCACCGGGAAGGTCTTCTCTGGGAGTTGTTCTCAGGGAAGCCCTGGAGGTCACTGAGGTACCGATAGCTGGCAGTGGGAGTCCATTAAAACCGAAAGGTGGTTGACTGAAAAGAAAAGGTTATATTTCATGTAATAGGTTATATATATTTTAAGCTCTATTTCAATCTTTGAGTTCTAGTTGTGGAGATCATTAAATGACACCAGATAAAAAATGAACACGCTGAGACTTTCATATCAGAACGATGTGATTCACCGAAGCAATACGCGACTACCGTGGGAATCGCACAAGTGCGTGCTAGCGTTGAGCTCCTGGAGACGTAGACGCTACAAACAAACAAATTCTAGGAAACGCGACAAAAAGCCTTTAGAAAGCAGAACGTCGCCATCGGAAGAAACAAATTATCGTTGCGAAAACCAAAGAAAGGAGATCAAGATAATTTTGCAAATTTAGCCCAGGAGCACCTGCACTCTATTCAAGAACGTTACTAGCGGAATACAGACAAGTTGATGACTTGCTGCCATTCGGAAATACGAATACTCTATCATTAACACATAAAAAAGGCTGCTCTCAGCGAATACGGGAGTTTCTAAAGGTTCCTAAAACTTTCTCTTTTCAGCTGCTCCAAATTGTGGTTAAAGAGTGTTTATTACGGTTTGAACGAAAGTAGAATTCGCAAACCACCTATGATCTGATGATGAAATTACACTCACAAAATAAATTCAAAATATAATTCGAAGAATCTAGTGTATTGTTCCATTCACAAATATTTTATGTTAACAGACTTTGCAGATTACATAATTTAAAAAATAAAGAGAGACGTTCGTTTGCTTCGAAAATTGATTCTATTACTTAAGTTTGTATGGCCAACGTGTTCGGCTTCATGTATTTAATCATCTATCTACCCTGATTATTTAAAGCTATTATTATTATCAACAAACCAGAATATATCTATGCACATTTACAGGCATTGCTTATCTTTGAGCATTCCAGAATATCATTCCTTGTTCCACACACGTTGTATAAAAATATGAAATAAAGTGAATTCAAACTCACTTCACTTGCTTTTTATGTATGAAAATTGACTCATTCAAAATCGCATGTTATTTGCCCTGTCGCAGCGCATTGAATGTTCCGACATCAATTCCGTTCAAAACTTTTTACTGGCAATCTACATGCCTTCCTAGATCATATCACTTTTGTTGTCACGAATTCTTTCAAACATCAGTAAATTCATCTTCCATAAAAAGTATCATTTTCCAAAGTGTTCTTACCAGGATGCGTTTGGTTGCTTAGGAGGCGTGAAGGCACAGAGGATTTTTAAACTCCTCCAAATACCCAAAGTAGAGAAAATTATTGACGGTCATGTTCTAAATATTTCCATTATAAACCACAAAATAATTATTGTCTTTTCTGTCATGGTTGTGCAGAGTTCACCGACATGGCCTCTCTTTTAGCTTTAAGAGATTCGCTAAAAATTTTACTTGCATTTAATATTTATTAACATATTTCCCGGTGTGCAAAGGATTCTTTCTACAGCAATGTAATGGAGGTATAGGTATATAATTTAGGTTTATTCGACAATATTACTGAGTGACGTTTTTAATAATCGAATTTTATTTATTATGGTGAATGTCCTCCAACAGAAATGCCATGTAGTGAGTATCACTCATTTTGGTCTGCAGGCTAGAGCGCGGGCTTACGTATTTTTTTCTCTCCCTTCTAGATACTTAGGCCATCATATTGATGGTTTAATTTTGACTTCCACACACGACAGTTGGTGGGATGAGAAGGTAAATGATGATGTGATACGAAGGACTAGAAATGGGACCCAAGCCTTAGGTGGGATTCGTACTTGGCAGTCTTATGTGGATTCGATGTTTCCAGAAACGTAAATTGTCATTGGCCCCGTTAGTGTTGTGACTGTTTTAATCGGGAGATGGAGTTGCTATTCCCCCGCTGGATGGTGAGAAGCGGCACCGATGAACACGTCAGCTAGCGGAGGATTTCCCCCTTTAGATGACTCCCTCAACCCCAACCGGGACCAGCTCCCGACGTTCCAACCGGCACAAGCTGCAAGCTCCCGACACGTGTACCAGTGTAGTGCGTGTGTGTAAGGAAAGATGTACGTCCACAGACACTGCTCCAAGCACCCACCCCACCGCGGGCGGCCAGCGAGAGGAAAGAGAGCGAAAAACAAGAGCAAACGCCTCCTCAGCCTCCGCTCGCCAATGAGCCTCCGCCGCTTCCGCTGGAGCGCAGACGTCCCTGGAGCGTGGAGCCGCCAGCGCCAGCGCGATTATTCCCGCGCGCCGCCGCCAGCCGCCTTCGTTAGCGCCTTCGCGACCCACTTGAGGCGCCGCGTCGCAGCGTCTCCCTCGCGACGCACTCGACACCGCTCGCCCGGCCGTTGACGGACAGAAACCGAACCAACCTCACTTCACACCGCCACCGGAGAAAACGGCAGCGGGCAGAAGCAGACCGACTAATGCCAAATGCACAATTCTATTAGACATTGAAACAACATACGAGTAACAGTGGGAAGTGTAGCTCTTATTGAGTCCGCTTAGGAGGACCAGGGCATCAACTGATGTCACTACAAATTGATGCCTCTGATCGGGAGGTCCAGGGGTTCAAGTCCCGACGGTGCCAGGAGTTTCAACACTAGCCAGACAGCTAGATCGAATTCAACCGCTGTCTGGAGAAGAATTTTAGCGGTCGGCTGCTCTCATCGGAAGTTTTCGGTCTTTTTACCGATGAAAATCAGGCGAAAGCCGCATTGATCGGAGCAGTATTCGAACAAACGGGCGATGGACCGTGTGCGACCTTTCTTTCTCCTTGCTTGTTCACACCTCGACACACATGCACCACACTCCCGCACATGTCGGGAGATCAGTTGGAAGCTTAGCGCTTGTCCCGGCTGGGGCGGCGCTCCGCCGATGGGAGATACCTGCTTGTCGAAAACCCGCAAACCGGCGGGTAGATTGGCGCCGGTTCTCGCCAACCAGTGGGGGAACATCACCACCACCTCACGCAATACAAGCATCCACTACACTTACAGGACTAATGACTATCAGTTAACGTGCTAGGAATCACTAACCAATTAATCAAATTATTGAATTAACTTACACTCGTGTTATATATTATTATATAACTGCATATTACAGATAATCCAAAGCAAGTTTCTAGAGCTCTCAAGCATTATATTTTTCGTAAATACCTTTAATTCAGTGTAACTAAATTTACTGTTTTGAATTTAATTTTCGATTTCTGATTTCTATTTTGCGTACACAAAGTGACGAGCTTTTATCGGTAAATGACAGGGAGGCACTTCAATTGTTCTCCGTTACTCTCTGCAGGTAAAAGCGAGCCTCCCTTCTCCTGTCGTGCTCAACGACACACTACATTTTACGCTGAATAAGTAGAAATCGAACCAATAACACTTCACACAAAGAAAGCAATCATCTGCTAATCAAGAATCCATTAATGCAGAAAGGAAAGTCCGACATATAACGGTTGTTTCTTGAAAACTGAAAAGCGAGATGAATTTACATAAACCTAGCGGCCTTATTTTATTTCTTTACTTAATCGCACACGCGAATGCTTTGGTGGGTGTGGGAGGAAAGCTAGATGCTTAGAAGCAATTCAAGCGTCCATCTGTTCAATGATCTAAGAGCTCGAGCGAGATGGGAGATACATACTCATATATAGGTCAATTAGATTTCAGATTTCCATTTTATATACTATGTATAATAAAATTCATCTTGAATACTACTTTCCAAGGTCTTCTTTTCAATGGGTAAATCGTTTAAACATAATGAAGATTATCGAAAAGATTGGTGAGTAGAGAAATTAGTTGTCTAATCACAATCAAACATAAAATATATATTATGAACGTATTGTGTACACATACAGATGCTATATTTTATGTGCCTGACACATGCCCGTGGGAATTTCATCTAGTTATTAAAGTATTATATTGTAAAATATATCTAAGTTATTACGAGTAAAATGCCGTCTGGAAGATATCGTCAATTTATGACCTGTCTTGTCATTTGACAAGACAATAAAAAGTAGTACTACAACAAAGTAGTACAATAAAAGTAGTTTTTTCAGATACTCTTTATAATACCACGCAGAATGAAATACTAAATAGTGAAAGAAAGTAACACTGAGCTTGAAGTATGAGAGATAAAGCTACCATAAAACTGTCCTGATTTTTAAATGACTACATTCACTGCATTCCTCGAGTAACGAGTTGTCCATTTACCGTTTTGTTCGCGTGTTTCGCGATAATTGTGTTGCAACTTTGAGCAGAATAATTGTTTCAGTTTATTAAAAGTGAAATGTTTGGTAATGTTCCCTGTACTAATACAACAATATTTCAACTCATTAACGTGAATGTATCTGAGTCCAGATTGAAGTGAAAGAAGAACTTCAACTTGCTAAATTTGGATTACCCTGTTCGCGAAAACGATATCCAATGAATGCTTGCCTCGTTTCTATCAAAATGAGACGAGAATACTATTTATCGTATCAGAATATTACAGGCCATTCACATTTTACACTAATCATAATAAGTGAAGTCAAGAGACCTTAGATGCAAGAAACGCATCAATTATGAAAATCAAGCCAGCTAATGAATTCACTCCTTACTGGCGTAGAATAAGGAGGATGAAAAGGTTTATCTCGCATTCAAATCTTAGGCTTTCTATGCATTTCACACAGTTTTCACGTTAGGTTGCGATTAAATGTGCCAGCTCGGACACTCAATACTTGCTATATTGTATGATTTCTCCAACCAGAAGAAACTAAATACAATCCATAAGCGGTTTCGCTTTTAATCGGTTTAAAGAACGCGCAAAGGAAATTTCTATTCGTTCAATACCCCCGGAAAGTTTCACCAGATCGTCAAATTCCTTGACATCTTCTCACAAATTCCATTCATCATGCAGCAACTGTCCTCCAGGGCTGAATAATTGGACAATTTCTCTTACGCGTCACGTCTGCGCTAACACGTGGCAACGCGCGCACACGCGATCGCTGTCGCTGGAGATCGGAGCGTTCGCTTCCCATGGCACAATACGGGCGCCGCGCCGCGCCGTTCAGGGAGAAATCCGCTGCTCCGTCGAGGCGGCGCAGGGCAAGGCGGCACGCGGTCGCCCGAAAGCCCCGAGCTGTCTTTCGTGCGGCTTCGCGCCCGCTGCCAAGAGCTTGGCCACAAAGGGGCCGCTGGGGTGATAAAAGCATGGTAGCAGCGTGGGGTGACGGTTGTAGCAGGCACTGGCACGAAATAAAAACAACGCTGTTTGTAGCTGCTCCCTACTCTGCTTTCATGAGAATCTCATAATCGATGCCCAAGTGTAAACAAAAGAGACGTTGCTTATTCTGCAGTGAGCAAATTGAAAGTTTGAAAGTAGGCGTCGTCCATAAATGTTTTGCTGAAAAGGGAGAAAATGTGAGGTGTCGCTGCTTCACGTAAGGGTTGAGGGTGCTAGTTTACTGTTACGTCACTCTGCGATTATTTTTTATTATTTCATTATTTACAGAATTAATTACTTTTATCATGATTCGAGTGTACAAGTAACTGAGAGCGCACGGGTTTGATCTGAAATTTACTTTTGATTAAGTCGTTGCGTTTGTGATACCTGCCACAATTAAATTCAAAGGCTGATTGTTCTGATCAGTGATTTCGTAGTTACCCTGATACCTTCCAAGCGCACGCCGGAGCAGCGCCCCAGAAAATAAACCATGATCTGCGGACGACCCTTCCTTCTTCCCTCCTATCCTCATTTTAGATTTAGATTTATTAAGTCAGAAAACAGTAAAAA
Organism: Gryllus longicercus; assembly: GCA_038098605.1. Lineage (NCBI taxonomy): Eukaryota > Metazoa > Arthropoda > Insecta > Orthoptera > Gryllidae > Gryllus > Gryllus longicercus. The sequence continues at coordinate 174,510 of JAZDUA010000534.1, forward strand.
CAGTATGTGATACTCTTCGAACGTTTTGTTGTGTTCCAGAATCCCTCCCCATCATTTTAACTGCAAATAGTTGAAAGATGAGTAAAAGTTAAAGATACATAAATAAATAAAAATAAAATTTAAAACGCGCGAGATTAGCAACCTTTTAAAACTTGACATTTTTGTTCCTGAGTTATAGAAAACTTATTCGCAACGGTAAACGAACCGCAGATTTTTCTGCATTGCTAACAAAACAGTAACTCGCAAACTAGGCGCGGAGCGTCTGGTTGGGAATGCGCGGCGGAGCGCCGCCTCTGGCGACGAAGCACTTGGCCAAGGGGAAGACGGTGACAGCTACAACGGTAGCAGGAGGAATTTATGGACGAGTGGGGTGATGAGTAGATGATCAGCTTGTCCTCCATATCGCTAGTGGTTAGTATTCCCAGTTCAGGTAAGCGGACGATTCATTTAACAAGTTTTAAAGCACTTGTGCATTGTCTAAAAGCACTTTTCTACCAGCTTGTAATGCCTCGGTTCAGAAATTAAGAGTTTGAAGTTAGGGATAGTGTTCATAGTGATTTAGTTTGTTGCGATATAGTCACGAAAAAACGTATAGCGTATGAATTGATACGTATCACGTCAAAAACTATGTGAGAATATTAAAATGAAACACGTTACCCGGAAATCCTTGTCCGGTGTGTCCAGAAAGGTAAAGGAATTATTGATTGTCAATATTATGAGAAACACGCGGCTGTGCTTTGTTAACACCTGAACCGCCTTAATGACTTATTCTATATTTTGAAGATTTTTGACATTTCTTTTGAGAAAGAAGAAAATGAGAATTAATGAAGAAATCCACGCAGGAAAGTTTTCCCTCCTCTCCCTCCATAGGGATGCCCCCGTTGGTGGTGCTATCGAAATGATTTTCAACCGAATTTGAGCATCAAAGTAGAGTCAAGGAGGCTGCCTCTGCTGCGAAGTGGCCGGTGGGGACGAGGGGCGATCGCTCAGAGCGCAGGATGTGTTCCGGGCTGCTGGCTGCGGTTGGCGCTTGTGGCGGCGCGAGGGCGCAAATAGACCGGAACACGGAAAGGCGGCGTTGGGAGAGGTAGTGCTGTTGTGGTGCGATGGTGGTGGCGATGGAGAAAACGGGAGGCGACGGAGGCCGCCGAGGGCGGATGGCGGGGGCACTGGCAGTTGCAGTGGCGGTGACGGTGATGGGGCGGTGGCAGCGACGATGGAAGGGGATGTAGTGACGGGGGTGGAGGTGGGGATGTGGCGGAGCTGCCAGACTGCGCCGCCGTTCTCCACCGATGGAGCAGACAGGACATCATCGGCAGCAGCCAGCAGCCACGAACACTTTTACCAACAGAGCTCACGGCCCCTGAATCGAGATGACTTATTCGATCAATGATTGGGAAAATGCGTCAGTATCTGCTGTTATGTGACGATGAAAATGCCCACCCAAGGTTAAGTAGACGAGTACATACGGTGGAGGGATGTCTTCGTGCTAACCACACGAGCCTTTATCCCATGGCCGCAAAGCTGGGCCACCGCTGGTCAGCCAAGGCCCGTATCGGGCAGTCGAGCCAACAACAGAACAGGACAGTTCCTTATAAATTGTCAAAAACCTCATCCATACCTAACGTGTTGAATATAGAAATGATTCTTCTCAGATATTTCACGACTTTTCTGAAGTGGCTAACAAATTTTAAGTTTTGATTAAGAGCTCAGAAATACCTAGAAAATTTTAAATACGTTTACAACAAAATTGCATAGAGGATACTGCGGGAGTAATTTTCTTTGCACGTTATAAGCATTCCTTAACATTGTATTGCCATGCCTTATTTGAGGTTGATGGCCTCCTTAGCGGATCGCCGCAATCTCCACCTCCCCCCCCACCCCCCCGCGGTGAAAGGGGCTCCCCGGCTGCTGCAACTCGAATTCCGACTTCACTTCCTATTGTTCGACCTTGAGGCAAAGACATAACATTATTTACGCTCTCAGACTCGGCAAGACGGACCGAACAAAAACCTATCGCAATTACGAAATGAGATAACATACGGCATTCCCATTGATGGCACGTTTCCTTTCATCAATGCAAACTTATTCAAATGAAAATATTTCAAGTGAGTGTAATTGGAGAACACACAAAAAGAATGATAAAATAGGTCAAGAGAAACGCCACACCAGTGCACCTAAATGCGATGGGTTGTGCAAGTATTATAGAATGGGCTACGACCAGTGAACGGAGTAAACTTATTAACCTACACATATACGCCAAATAAACAATGTTAAAGACATTTTTAATATTAAAATTATAAATTATATTTTTATCATTGAAATAATTTATTCATTATCACATAAGTTATCCAAGTTCTCCTTTCTGAACAATAAAAAACATCCTTCACTAATTCCTTGAAGAGTAAGAAACATGAATACATATATACATCTGATTGCCACGCAAAACATTTATCATCAAGTAGATTTCAGTAATTAAAGAATGATTATTGAGTTAATAGGATTAGTGGTATAAAAGTTCTTGGTTAAATGCAAAAATCATATCTAGAAAACAATTTCCAGTGCATATATAAAATTTTAAATCAATTGATTTATTACTAATTTTACTACGTAAAAATAACACATGTGTATTTTAAGCTTTTAATTTGACACGTACACCAGTATCTCGACCGATGGTTTCCATTCTCGCAGTCGACATAATATAATACATCGTAATGTGTTGCCATTTCGCAGCTGCGAACCCTTTCAGCGAGCCAGAGGAAAGCACGCGTTGAATGCCGCTTATGCTAGAAACGTCCGAAGTCACATCGCCAGCAGATTGCGGCCATGCGTCAACGGCGGGGGCAGCGGGCGAGCGCCGGTGAGTCAGGCGACCCCGAGTACAAGAACCAGACACCGGCGAAGGGGACGGCTGACAGTTGCAAATAGTTCAAAATGCGTGCCTCCGTAGAATACTGTGCGCGCCAATGTATATTAGAATCGCAGATCTACACGCTGCATTAAAATTACCGCTCCTCGACGAGCACTTTAAAAACCTAGCTCAAAATTTCTTTTCCAAAATAAATGCGTCAAATAATGACATAATATTAAATTTAAATTTGTACGAGCCGGATCCCACGGCTACGTACAAGCGCCCGAGAGATATGCTACAATAGGCGAGACGCCAATACTTGCATGAAAATTGCGGTAAACAACGCCAAAAGCGCGCCGAAAGGCTATTGTCATTTCTGACCTATGTTTTCTTTCTATTTACAGATCAGCCATAGATGTCCGAAAGGATAGGGATGGCTCCACAGCAGGGAAGTGTGGTTGCATTGCACTTTAGCGGCCACACGGAACTGTGCTGCAAAGCGAGGGGACGGCTGACTGGGGCCGTGGGGGCGGCAAGAGGGGGGCTGCGGCGGCGGTGGTGGTGGTGGTGGTGGTGATTGGTGTCGTGGCGGTGGTTGGGGTGATGGTGGTGGTGATTGGTGTCGTGGCGGTGGTTGGGGTGATGGTTGTGGTGGTGGTGGCGGCGGGGATAATGACAGTGATTGTGATGATAGTCGAGAAAGTCGGTGGGGGTGGTGGTGGTGGCGGTGGAATATGAATGATCAAGATTCTAAACTAACAATAACTAATATACCATTTAATCCTGGATTTATATCGATTCTCATCAGTGCAGATAAATATATGTATCAATAATGTTTCATTATAGCCACAAACGTTTTCGTGATTTATGGAAGACCTCACATTTTGAGTTGTCACTTGCAGCAAGTGATCGATGTGTCTATGCATGCAGGGCCGACTACCCGTTGATATTCGGTGAGCGCCGAGGCGGCAGGTAGAACCAAGAGGCAGGAGCGCGGGCGAAGAGCTGTGGGACGTGTTTTGAAGGTAGCTTTCGTGCAAATATCGACAGCTCCTACATTCCGCAGAGCTGAGTTCGCAGCCGCCGCCGCCGCGTCTTCCGTTACATATTTAAGGCTTCTTAAAGCAATACGAAGGCCTTTAAAACCAGTTTGTCCAGATGGTGCAGCTGGACGGCGAAATGTCCAACGGGAGAACGTGAAAAACAACACACGACTGGAATTTAATACGTTCGTAAGGATTGCATGTTACAGACCCTTTAATTAAAATTTACACATTTGCATTGTATTACAACGAAGATTATTTACGTTGTTTATTTTGAGACTGACTACAGAAAAATGATAAATAAAAAGTAAAGGCAATAAACGGCTTCATTTCTGAAAGCCCGTTAACAATTATGAGATAGGCATGCAAAAATGAAAACAAAAAATATCGTCATGGTAGGACAAATAATATAGAATTTTCTCTATTTCATACTTGCTTTTATTTTTGTTTAAGTAATGTTAGGACAGACAAGCTGCGTATGTCAATATATTTTATATGCATATTATATCAAATCTGCATATGCATCTCGTTACATAATTACGGGTTTAGTGCAAATTTTTTTGTAATTCTCATCCAAAGCTTTCCATCCGCTCGCAGCTCCGAGCAGTGGCGACGAAGGCAGATATCACCCGGTCGCAGGAATCATTCAGTAACTTCTGCCACGCGCGACGCAGTTTAAATTCTACGTACTAACCACACCACCGAATTATTTAAAACATTAACTAAACAAAGCGTATCATTACTTAAAAAAATAATTATAGCACAGACCTACAATCCATTTTTTAATTATAAATCAAAATTACATTATTTCCAAACATCAGAATTGCAACATCGCCTTTTATTGGTGCAAAGATACTCGCAGGAGCAACAGCCGATCAAGTGAGTTCTCAAACAATCGCCCTTCCGGCGAAGAAATCCCTTTTGCCTTTTTGGTACTCGCCACGAGCAGACGTTGCCGATGTTGCTGCCGATTCGCTCAATATATTGCACATTAACTTTAACTAAATAATACGCCTTCTAGCATACAAATAAGGCAGACAATGTGTTGTTCTTGTTCTTGAACTGCCAGTGCTATCCGCGAGTGTAATATTCTATTAAATAACCTGACGGTGAAACTTATACTATCAATTTTTTGGCATGTTGATTATAACCTGTGATCAAACGTGAACTTCCTCTGCTCGTGGTTTGTTATCGTGTGCAAACGGTCGCGTATCGTTGTGACTGTAATTGTACGAAACAGCAGTTGGAGAATTTAATATTCTGGGCGTCAGCTACTCATACCGTTTCAACAATGCACTGCATAATTCTTAACATGTGTTAATGGAAACAACGCTGTCACTGGTGGTATTTGCTGTAACTTCGTATTGTTGCAACGCTGGAGTCTGCAAGCCGTGCTGCTTGCGCAACGACGTCGCCTGGCCATCCACGATGACTACATTGCTCAGCGGCCGTATCGTGGGCGAGGGGTCTCGCCCCGCCCGCAACTGCAGGCAGTAACAACTCTACGCACAATCTTCAGAGAAGTGCACTCCTCCTGTGTGTGTGTGTGTGTGTGTGAGTGTGTTTTGTTTTCATGCACAAACGCTAACTTTTCATTCCATGTCAAATTCGTTCTGTTCCTATTAACAGGAATCCTTTCATTCTAATTCATTACTATAAAAACATGCTCACGGCATTTTCATGCAACCTTCAACTAAATTCTGAATGCGAAGAGTTGCATTTGTTTTAATCTTTTGTAATATTAATTCAACTCTTTAATTATATGTTATTTTTCACAATTATTTAATTCATGTTTTCTGATTTCCCCAAAATGGCAGCAACACTCCTGTGCATGATCAAGTCCTCGAGGATACGGCGTAAGTACCAGCCTACAATAGGTACTGTGGTCTTCCGTGTTGCTACCAAACAAGGTAAGAGTGAAAGGAGGCATAGGTATCGCCTACAGTTCACTGACAAACATTACAGCCACTCCCGCCACGCTATATCAACGTTGAACAAAGCTGGAGTTATTTTGTAATATTACTTCAATCTAAATGAGTAAATAAATTGTAAGTCACGGTTAGCATCAAAGTTGAATCTATTGAGAGACGTCAATTCCATTTTGTACGTTTTACTGCTGTACTTCAGCCTTGTCTTTCAAGTCAATCATCTAATTTGAGACACCTTTTCAGAATGGATTTTGCAACTGAGTAACAGTCTGAGTAGAAACTCAAACTTACCCATTTTTCCTGGAACGATGTCGAATTGGGAAGGCACGTCGTGCACAAACACTGGCCGGTTACATAGCTCCTGCAATCAGAAGATAATAATAGTTAAATATGATAGAACAATCTGAATAATAATAATAATAATAATAATAATAATAATAATAATAATAATAATAATAATAATGCAATAATTAAATACGAATGTATAGGTCTCTTCTTCGTCAACACGTCACATGCTGACTTTGTACCGACACCTCAACCCATCTTGCCATATCGCACCCTCATTTTCTATCCACACAAATATTCGCATTTGGAGATTCAAACCACTAAATGTTCTTGCCTACGTCTTCCAAACATGACTGTAGTAGCAACCAAACAACATTATTTGAGCTCCCATCAGAAGAAAAAAAATCGCCGTTTCCCGACGTACCATTACACAACTTTCTCTTCTTACGAAGTACTTCGTAAGGCTAGAAAGTAAAAATACAGAAATACCTAAACGCTGTTCTAATCATATCAACTACTAATTGGAGATGCGACTGTAAATATCGCAAATTCTTTTCTTTTGAGATATTATTATATATTGCAGCTTATTAAAAAAAGTAACTTCATAATTCAGTAGATTGTTTGATGCAGGTAGCACCTAATACACGCGCAACATTTTGAACATTCATTTTGCCTTTTTGTTGAGCTACCGTATAACGAGGCAACCAAGAAGAATGAACGGAACTTATGACCTTGAGAAATCAGAAAGCATCTCGGAGCGTCCGCGAAATGAGATTGTCTGCTCTTCCGCCTTGCGCCAACGGCGCCTTAAAACGCCCAAACGCCGATAGGAGGACCAGACGGAGGAGGAAGAAATGGAGATAGTGGAAGAGATGAGTTGGGGTGGGAAGAAGAGGAATGGAGGAAGAGGAAATCGAGAAGGAGGAAGTGGATGAATTGGGGAAGCAGTGGAACAGCAGGAGGGGAGAAGAGGAGGAGGAGATGCTTGCGAGGCGCAGGGCGCGCCGGCCGCTGCGTGGGTGGGGTGGGGTGGGGTGGGCCCGTTGACGCAAGCGCTGAAGCAACCTCCGGCCCACGCCGGACGCAAAGCAGCGACGGGGCGGGGCGGGGAGAGGAAGGTCGGTTCAAGAGGATCTTGCCACTCGGGGCCAACGCTCGTTAGGGAAAACACGAGCGCGAGCATGTGAGGTGAGAATGATGGAAAAGATCGAAATCCTGCACTCATTTTTAATGGAACTTGTTTAAAGTTATAGTGGTGGAAGGGTCAGTGCATTTACATGTTACTAGTGTACCTGTAATGATTAACATTATTTTCAACTTAAATACTAATTCATATTAAAATACCTAAAGATATTTTTGTGAAGGTCATGGATGTTGGATCTATCCGTCCATCAATGCTATATAAACAAAAAGTACAATGGAAAAAGTCGAAGAGTAGAGGGTACAAGCTACGCAAATGGAACTACATGCAATCAAAAGGATGTAGAAAATCATAGGAGGTAGGTTTGGTGAAATACAAAGTATTGGAAAGAACGAAAGCGTGATTAAGTGCAGCACGCATTGGACCGAGTCAAAGGGTAGTGAAAGAAAAACATTGAAGACGTAAGGGGCAGGAGGCAAGCAGGATCATTAACGGTAACAGGAGATGCGACAACCGAACAGAAAGTGGATTTTATGACAGTGTATATATATGTAGAGTACACATATTTTTGTTGATTCGAAAAAGGAATTGGGATAAGAAAGGCCATGAATTACTATCTGACATCGGAATAGAAAGCAAAGGACAAAGAAAGAAGGGGTGGGAAGTGCAGCTTCACTCATTCTAAACATCATTTCAATACAACGACAATGTGCAAAATGCCAGTAAGTTGAATAAAGATTGACGGCGCAAGATCCCACCACTGAGAACCTCGTGTGTGAATACGAAACGACAGAACGCGCAGACCCGCAGACGAAGCAACGCTCAGAACGTGTGGAGAGAGTGCGAAGCCTTGGCGGTGTTTTCGACGCGAGGATCTCCTCTGCTTATCTGCACTCGTCTGAGCCCCACCGCCTGCGCGGTTGCTCAAAGAGGCGCCCGCGCCGGAGGGTGAGACTTTCCTCGCCTGCGCCGCCGCCGCCGCCGACAAAGAGGTGGAGTTAGGACGAGGCACGAAACCCGCCTTATTGTATTACGCATTACAAGATCTTCGCTGCGAGATCAAGACGCTGTTCGTGCACAGTGCACACATCCGACCTGCAGCCAGCGGACGTTGAAATGTGTACAGAGTGCCATCAGAGATTGCAGACAGCAAGGCGTCTCTCTAAAATGTTTAGAAACCTATGTGAAAATGTTAGTTTGACACCGTGTGTCACAATAATTCCATTTAACTGATGCAATCTAACACTGTATTACGCATAAATTCCGCTCTGATTGCGATTGTGTGTGTGTATGTACGGATGTATGTAGTGTATATGTAGTGGTGAGTCCGTAATGTTTCATTGACAGATATTCTATGTTCGACACTGCCAGCATTTTTGGCACTAAATAAGACTGAAATCGAGAACGTCCTGGTCGTAAATTCTAGAGGTGGGCTATTCGGCTATTGGTGGGCAAGCGGATATTGGAACTGTACCTTTAACAAAGAGTCCGGAACCTTCCGTTCTCTCTCCTATTCCCATCCAGTCGTTATTACCAACCTTTGGCCCGAGCGATCAACCGATCCTCCTTCCTCATTTAGACCATTGATCGGAGGCCCGGGTTGGAGCGCCCAGCAGCGCACCGTCTGAACCGTATGTGGCAAGTGTTTAGATAGTCCAAGTGATAACATCACCACCGATACATATGAGGCGTTTGATTGATGAGTGATTTTGGGCGCGACAACTGCTAAGGTCAATAGTCCCGTACGTGAAGGGCAGAATTTTATCTCGAAAGATGGCGTTGTTCTTCCTCCATTGGATGACGAAATCCGTTGCCGACCTAGCAGCCAGCTTGCGGGGTTTTCCTCCATCAGGTATCTATTCTCAGCGGTGTTCTGCTCAGGCACGTCAAGCTCTCGCACTGAGCTCCCAACTCGCCTCCCGGCAAATGTGGTACTGTAGTCCGTGTAAGTGTGTAAATAAGGGGTGAGGGTATCATAAAGAGGAGAAAGGAAAGATCGCGCGCGAACTATGGCTTGTATGTTAGGGTACCGCTCCGTTTAGCCAGGTGTTGATGGAAGAAACCTTGAGAAATACCCGATCAGAGCAGCCGGCCGCTAGAATTCTCGTCCACACAGCGGCTGAATTGAACCTAGCTGTGCAGCTAGTGTCGAAAGTCCTGCCGCCGTCGGGAGTGGAACCCTAGAGCCTCCCGTTCGGAGGCATTGCAGTGACATAGGTTGGTGGCCTGAGCCACCCAAGCCCGTTGGAGAGGACGCCCCCAACACCGCGTACCCGAATGGATTGCCTCGAACCCAAGGCGGAGCATCGGGCGGAGAGCAGAAGCGGCGCGTGCAGGCGGTGGGCGGGCCGATCATTCACCCGCGCGTTCTGCCCGCGCGCGCATATGGCGCCTGCGCGCCCGCCGAAGCATTAAGTCGCACCGGTTCCATTCATACAGAAATGGGGCGAGCGAAGCGGCCGCCGACGGACCCGTGGGCGGGGCGTTGTTTGTGAGAACGCGGTGTAAGTACGTTGCAAGATGCTTTAAGCGGCTTTTGGAGGGACAGGCAAGGAGAGACAGCATGCGGGAAGAATACGCCAGCGGCGGCGGCAGGAGACGACGCGAGGACCGTGGGGCCTCTGGCCACCGCCCCACGACACGAAGCAGTTATCCGCCATTACGATAGGAGTCGGCACATGGGAGAACATTGTACTCTACACAGTGTACCGTGATTAAGTACGTGTGATAGGATTTATTGTGTTGTATACACGCTTAAATGACCATGAGTGTTTTGATAAGTAACGAAAAAAAGTCAAAATAAGAAACAAATTACAGCAATGATGGGAAAAAATTATCAGGTGTAGGAGAATCTTCAGTTGCGGGACAAAGCGCCGGCTACTACAAGTTATGTTAGTTCATTTAAGTACTCCCCACTTTATAACCGCGCAAGCCAGACAGATGCGGCGTATTTGTTCCATTGCCAATAATGATCACCTCGTCAGAGCTATTGGTGGAGTAAAATAAAAAAAAGCCTTTTAAAGGCCAAAAGCACTTGCCGACTCAGCACTTTAGCAGGCAGAAGGGACGCGGGTTCGAATTATGCTGTGGAAACGGGTACCTATTTGTCATTTGTACTTGAGTAGTGTGCGTGTATGGTCGAGATTGACCTGGCATTCTGACCTCAGATCCGAAGAGCCCGCCGGCGTGTTAGTGTCAAGTGTATAGTTCAAGCTTCACCGCTTTGGAATGTAAAGGAGAAGGAGCTGGAGAGGTCAAGCAATAAAAAATACTAACTAATTTTTGAAACACTTTAACGTCTTTTTAAGTCACAGCGCTTTCTAATTTGGAGAGAATTAACATGCAAGATTCGAAGTGCTAAGGTACTTTTCTAATTTCCAAGGACTGGACATTCAAAAAAGATATTTGACAGGTGAAATCCTGTTTCAATGAAATTTAATCAGGAAAATGATATGAAATAGTAGACATGGGAACAGGAAAAAAGAGGGACGATTCAAAAAGAAGTTTCTCAACCTATAAAGTCAGTTATTTTTTCTCTTAATTTTTTAATCTATTTAATTCCGGCATTGCGATAAAATTATGAGAAACCCGTAGCGCTTCAAGAGTACGAAATATCACACAAGATTTTCTATTAGCTCAAGATCTCTGGGAAAATGTTACGATAGTTTTACTTCACTCCCACTTCTTGCGGCTGTTTTTTTTCTTTTTTCACCGCGTAAATGACGCGTGATGCAGAGCAGGGAGTAATTCATATGCGGAAACAGCATTGAATTTCGGATTAAGGTATTTCCGTGTTTGTGATAGATTAAGTAAGAAACTTTCATTCTTTGTCTCAATGATTTCTCCTGCAACAGTTAAGGAGAAACAATTGACCCCTAACTGAGAGACATTATTACAAACGGTGTAGAACGAACAAACAGAAAAACATCATTCATGTGCATCACCATTTCGACAACGCAAAAGAAAAATGAGAAACTAAAAAATCGTCAATTGCTTTAGCTGAGTGAAGAATGTTATCAAAACAGTAGGTACCCAGAGTAAAACACTATCTTTGGCCACGAAACAAACGGGTTGATTGATTGGTGTCATTAGTTCTGGAAGTGTATCAGCCGGACGCTATAATTCTCCTCCAGACAGCGACTGAATTCGACCTAGCACTCTCGCTATTGTGGAAGATCCTGCCACCGTCGGGAATCGAACCCTAGGACCTCCCGGCGAGAGGCACTGCAGTCACATGAATTGAAACCCTGACCCACCTAGGCCGGTGCGAAATAGAAAGATCTGCTCAGGAAAGAACATTCTCCTGCAAAATGAGATGCTTCAACAGCTGGAGAGGGGCAATGGGGTGTGCAGGGGAGCCGGGGAGCGCCTCCAGACGGCGCGGCCATCGCGTGGGGGCACCCCCCCCCCGTCCTACCCTGCGCAAGCGCTCGCGCGGGCTGTCGTGGCGCAACTGCCGCTCCGGAGAGAGAGAAGACTTCTCCGCGACCTACCAGGGCTGAGGTACAAATTGGCTGAACTCTCTAGGCGGAAAGAAATTATAGTCGTTGAGCTGTCAGTGTCGCAAATTGAACCGCTCTTAATTCTGATTGCGCGGTATTGCGTCGTGTTATCACGAGTCAGAAGAGTTGGCTCCCTATTACAACATAACGAAGCCTAGCTTCCTAAACCTTTGAAAATCAGTGAATACTTAGATGTATACTTCAAATGTGAATTTTAGAGAATGATAATAAGAGCAGTAAATTACAATTTTAGAACGCCAAACATTAAACTAGTGAACATTAAAACAACTGCGTTACTTGTAATAATGGAAGACAAGAATAGACTTATCCTAAATAAATCCAATCATGTATTTTGTTGTCATAAATTAATTCTATAATCGGCCATGTTCAACGAATCCCTAAAGTCAGAACTTCACCAAGGGAACTCGGGAGCGAAAACACAAAGGAGATCCCGTAGGTAAACTCAAAATAGATTGAAGGATACAGGTTCGAGAGATGATATGGATTTGCTTAAAGTACTGGCAAAGAAACTATGAGGATTTAAAAGAGTTGCGTTCAGAAAAACTTAGAGCTCCAGAAACAATTCCCACATCCTTTCCATCCGTAACTGAACGAATTGCTACACAAAATGTCATCTCACCTTAATAATCAACGAAAATATAAATGAATAGGAAGACACCATGCAGGGTCTCCGACGCATTGTTCTAACAGTATTAGATGAAGCAAAAATACCTACGATTTTTAGTCCGTAACCAATGAATTGAATGGAAACGACCCCCGAGTTAGTTTTTCCTTATATTTTTCTTAGTTTGAGATGTTTATTTTGATCTCGTCTATCACGTGTATTTAAGTTGACTTTACGTAAACGGTGATGGCATTTCTGTAGGAATTTGTGGGGTTAGTGTCCGAAAATCTGAAGACAGTTTTGCTTAGACGTGCTATTATAACAAAGGGACTGGTGCAGTCTTATCCTTCGAAGTGAGTTGCTTGTTATGTGTGGTTTTGTTTATTACATGATTTATTAATTGGAGGGATGGCTTTTTGTAAGAAAACGTCTATGATTTAAAATGTCTCGGAATTTATTCATCATTCATAACAACGAAACAAAGGTTCTTTTCTTCTTTTTCTTTGGAGAAGCTGAATGCTATTGTTCGTAATGTATTATTTCGTTGCTGATTGAAGGTGCAAAAATGTTTTGCGCTTCAATTCCCACCGTTTTCAAGGGACATTGTTATATCGCGCGGCTGTGCGGCTGCGCGGCGCTGCAGCCGGTGCACCTGAGCGGCGGCGGCGGAGGGCGGCCTTTGACCCCGCGCCCAAGGACGCAGCGGTCGCGAATCGCGCCTGCGCTGCCCGCGGCCGCCTCTGCCATGCGCGCCAGACTGCACTCGGGCCAGGGGGCAAGCGAGGCGAGTCCCGGCTGATGAGGTCCGGCAGAACGATTTTGTGTATAAGATCAAAGTGCATAGACTCAGCTCATTACTGTGGTCGCATTACCTTAGATTGAGTTGGAAGTTAGTTCTTCATTCTTGTCATTTTTAATATTCATTTCTTTCTCAGTCTTCCGCTATGGAGATTGTGTACGAAAACAACTGATCTATACAATCAGTTTCTATATTGAAAAGAAGAAAAGAAAAAAGAAAAGAAAAAAAGAAAAAAAAAGTTTTTGTCAACAGCATAGTCAAACTTAACTAGTCATATTTATACCTTGGCCTACCATATTTATACCTACGTTGAAGGTATGCTGCTGAGGTTGCGTCATCGCATAAATACAGATATGGTGAAAATATGCTTTCTTATTTGTATTGCAATTAATGGTCTTGTCGTTTAGACTGTCGATTCATTTAAGTAGCATTCTGTTGCCAGCGGCAGTGAACTGTGGCATTGATAATTTTTGGAATAAGATAGGCCTTCCAAAATGCCTTCATTCACTGAATATTCTGCATTAGCTAGTTCAATAAACGTATCACTGAAATGATGACATTCGTATTTGGCAATCTGTGGTAATACGGAACTAAACGTCATGTACCGACTTGTTTATTTGTATGTCAATTATATGTATCGTAAGTATTTGTATTATAATTTGTATCATTTTTCACGAATAAGAAGGAAGGACAAAAACTATAATTGTAACAAGATTCTAATGCCTTTCATTTAACTAAGAACAATACATCGCGATCACAGTTGTTGAACTTGTGAAAAGATGTGTCTGGTTAAAAGAAGACGATAAAAACTACTATATAACCACGATCAACTGATTGATTATTTTATGTTTTCAGGCACTTCGACAACTATGGTCAATAGTCCTGCCAGTGTAAAGCATGTTATATCCCAGTGGTGCCCTCCCCTCCTTGCTGGAACGTGATATTTAAGAAGGCTTACGGGTTTTCCTTCGTGGTATCTAACCCAAAGGGGCCCCGCCCCAAGCTTGCGACTAAGCTTCTGACATGTGTTAATGTAGTAAATGTAAATGTAAGAACATGTCAATGTGTCTACGAGTGGAGAGGGGCCAATATTATGGAAGAAAGCGTGTATTATGAAAGATATTCGCGGCCCGATTGTTAATTTATTTCTCACAATATCAGTTGGTACTGATACGAGAAATCATGGAAAACAATCGATCAAACCAGGCAGCCGTTATATTTTTCCTTTAGACAGCGGTTAAATTCAACGTAGCTCTATTGTTAGTGTCAAAATACCTACACTGTCAGGACTCGAACCCTGGACACAGCTGTTTGGTACGCTTCAGAGGTTGCGCCAATTTTGCTTCTGAGACATCGCAGCTATTCCGCAATAATACAATTTCCTCAAGAATGTCTTCGGCAAGTAGAAGCCGAAAAGGCAACTTCTTAACAAAGACGTGAAAGGAAACCACTTATTCCCCCACCAACCACTTCTTATCCAGACACCATTGGACATGAGAGCTAACTATTAAGACACTTAAAATGTAGCAGATCACGATTCGCAGAATCTGAACTTCCGCATTGAAGAGCAAAGTGGACGACGTCGGAGAAGAGCGAAGCCAAGAGCTCCGCGTTGCAGAGAGAGATTGTGCTCAACTTGGATCGATGCGATACACAGAATGATTCGAAAATGACTAGGAACCCGCGAGGGGTCTTCTTTATCCATGATGAATGTCTTTTCTGAGAAGAATTCGGAAATGGTTATCGTTTTAAAATTACCAATGGAATATTATACTGACAAAACAGCCACAGGCTTATAAATTCCTGCCTTACGGGGTTGTCTACATTAATTGACATTGCCGCGCCCGAAATCACTAACAATCAATCACCGTTCGATGGAGGTCGAATCTATAGTGGGAAAAGCAGATTGGCGGCAAGCACTCCTCTTCCCTTCTCTCATCTCACCATACGTGGTACCATCAACCATCTGACAAAATCATTGCTTACAATGCAAGCAGGCACGAAAGGGCTAATTACCGAGGATTACAAGAGCGAATATCCCTTCTTCGGGCAAATGCCATTGCACCTCGGCCGAGGTGTCATCGTCTTCAGGGTCGTCGTGACGTCGAAGTGGGCGTCGCGGGCGTTGGCCGCAGCCCCTTCCGCCGCCGGCCGCTTCCTTTTGCGGCGTCTGTGGCCGCTCTTCGCCCAGCAGCGACGGCGCGCCGCACCGGGAGGGCGCGGCCAGCCCGTCTGCGGCGGCGGTGCACGCACGGGCAAAAACAGCTTGTGCCTCCCTCTCTATTAATATTATTACAAATTATTGCATAATCAACCAGTGCTTTCTAGTGAGAAAGTTCATGGACACGTCAATAGTATTTAAAACCCAAAGGGTTTCGTTTATAAAGGAGTTTAAGCTTTCCCTTCAACCAAAAAATGTAGGTAGGCCCTACATATATTGTCACTCGCTCTTATCAACCGATTTTATTTAACAGGTATTCAATTTTAACAACACTGAATAATGAAATTAATAAAATAAATGACAGCTTGCCTGCCGTCATTTCTTCATTAATTAATTGAGAGTTGTAATTGATCGATTGTACGCAGCCGGTTCTTCGAGCAAAAATGTGAGTATGAGATTGTAGTTAGCGAAGCGAAAGGAGCGAAATTTCTTTGAACGATGACTGTTT
Organism: Gryllus longicercus; assembly: GCA_038098605.1. Lineage (NCBI taxonomy): Eukaryota > Metazoa > Arthropoda > Insecta > Orthoptera > Gryllidae > Gryllus > Gryllus longicercus. Next base: position 190,353 of record JAZDUA010000534.1, read on the forward strand.
TATTTAAATGCAAATATCAGTGAGGTATACAAGCTCAATGTTCTGCAAATAATCTGACGCATAAGCTTTTAAAGAACACATTTCAATGATTACAAATATAAGTGATGTATTATATAGACTATTTATGAATATACATGCAATGATATCAGTGTATTACTTCGAGTTTTCATTTAATATGGTAAAATATCATGCGTTCACCTGCGTCTGTGGTATTGTCACACCGCAAACCTGTTAATGAATACCATTTTTCACGATAACAGTTTTATTCTAAGAGTTTATTTTGCGACAAAAAGAACTGGTACTCTAATATTATCAGTGTCCTGTAAAACATATTCACGAACAGTTTCCCAGTGGAAATCCCAGTAGCTTTGTGACAGCGTAAAACGTGTTCCAATTTTTTTAAAGAATTTAATATTATGTGATCCGGTATATCTTTGATGTGAATTTAGCATTAAGTATTTGTACGTAATATTAAGAAATCGCTCGAAGCAAGTTTAAATGAATAGGGAGTTAACACATTCTGACCTGTTCCCCCACACATACCTTCTTTGGGTACACTGCAATACTTTTAATCAGCGATGGAAGAAAGACAAAGTGCACTTCCACCGTCGCTTTCACCGCGCCCTTGCGAGCGCCGCCCCACTGCGCGCCGAGGCGGGTGGGCCGCGGAGGTGGGCGAACCGGGGAGCGAGCGGCCGCGCCCGCCAGGCGGCCTCGCGTGGGCTTTACTGCTCGCCGCGTCCAGGCGGCGGTATCAGCTGCGCAGACAGCCACGTCGGCTGGGCCGCGAGTTGGCTACGTCGACGTTGCAGTACGTTACCTCGATATCGAAATACGATTATCACAACTTTGCCAACTCCGAATTCCTCACAATCCAAATTTTCTGTGTTCTTTGGCGTTGCAGTACGTTACCTCGATACCGAAATACTATCATTACAACTTTGCCAATCCGAATTCCTCACAATCCAAATGTTCTGTGTTCTTTGACGTAGCAGTATGTTAGCTCGATACCGAAATACTATTACCACAACTGCTACAACTTTAGCAACTCCGAATTCCTCACAATCCGATTTTTCTATGTTCTTCCTTCACGTCGGTGAAATACTTGTAATCGGGCAACTCCAACCTCGTTATGTTTGATTATGATTATTCTCCCTTCAGATAAGAGGTATGAGTGTTCCGCTGAAATAATAATAATTTGATAATTATTATTAAGTTGTTTGAAACCTAGAGTGGAATTTAGGGGATTAAAAGCCAATTACTAATGAAGGTGGTCATGGAAGTTGTTCAGAAGATATGGGGAGCAACTACTAAGTGTTGAAATCATACGCTGGAAAAGTAGTCGAAGACTCCAAAACGAAAATATTCTGATATCCAGACAGGCCATCCATTGGATGATCACAAATTGTCAGATAAAAAACCTGGTGTGGAAGGTAGTGTCTCTTACCAGAATCCACAGAGGATGAAAACATGAACAACGTGTTCAACTACCCAATACACTTAAAACTAGTTAGGCAAATGTAGGGATATGAGACATTGAGAAAATAGGAAGAAAAGTACAAATACTGCAAAGCTGTCGGTGACAAACGTCCGTATAGGAGTGAATGAAGTGTTCGTAAGAGAGGCGGTAACTGTCAAGAGAATGTGCAGCCACAGGGACGAATGTGAATTACGGAGACACTTGTAAGCGAAGGCTGGGAATAATTGCGGGTGTTGCAGTACATTCCCGAGTTAATGTAAGGTTTACAAGCAGCAGTTCTACTTGACATGACTGGGCGTTAAGAGTAGCAGGAACTATTTTCCGACTGTGAAAGTTAGAAATAAAACACAAACGGAAACATGTTAGACCAATATACCTAGCCAACGCAACGACTAAAAGTAAAATACTTATCAGAAAATAATCATTAGATTAGCAACGAGTACGATTTTAATTCTTAGAGAATTACTACCCATTGGATTCATTGGTTGATTTTCAAATCAGTAACGTGTTTCTTTCAGGCACACTCCAGATTAGACGAGAAAAAAATACCACCGAAGAAGAAAATACAACGGACCTAATATGTCAGAGTTGCATATGAACAGTACAGTGTGATGGTGGTGGTGGGGATGTTGAGGTAGGCTTCGGTTCACCGCAATGGTCAGCGGAAACCTCGTCCTCGCGCGAAATTGGCAAGCGCCAACCGGCGCTTCGAAGTTTAAAATGTGTGCGGATCGCGGACCATCGCACCTCCAACGCAGCACATTTCTGAGAGCTCTCATCCACTTTCAAGCCGCTTCAATGGCCACTTTCAAAGGCGCTGTCGCTATTTTCCTGTTAGCTGCACTGACCTATGTGGTTTTGCAATGTACTCAAGTTGGAATAAGTCTTTTTCCATCAGTAATCACTCGAGTTATTTGCAGCACACATTTATTTATGTTGTACATTTATATTTTATGAGGAAGTTGTTATTGCGAAATAAAATAAATAGTATGTGCCTCGTGTGCCGGTACGAGTACGGTTAATACAATGTGTAGAAAGAAAGATACAATGTCCAATGTTGATAATAAGTATGTAGCATTATACATTTAAGATAAAATAAAGTATAAAAAGGAAAGGCATAACACATGAAGAAAAAAGATGGTGAGTTTGACTTCAGAAGACAACTTTAATACTTCCGAAACGTTATTGATAGCATTCTGGCATGCTGTGAAGTATAATATCACTTGTAAATATTATGGTTTTCTTAAGCGTAAAGTTTAAGTTATTATTCACAATTCATTGCATTATCTACAATTTTCTCTATTTTTTGAAGTGAACCTTCTTAGAAGCGACTACATTTTTCTGAAAGGGAACACAACTTCTACTTTTCAAACTTCACTGTCGGTTTCTAAAACTCGCATGCTTCTAGCGAAAAAGGAGCTCGAGCTGCCATTGCAGGTCAAAAACACCACCAGAGACGTAGACTCGAACAGGTTTTCCAATACGCTTATGCAAGCTCGGAGGAAAGTCTCAGCCGCTCACGGAGAAAAGAAGTCCGGCACTGCGTGTTTAAGGAGTGCGGAGTTGCACAAACGAATCGGTGTGGTACGGCGAGCCGCTTCGGGCGTTACGGAGCATCAAGGAATTAGTTGTGGCTGCGCCGAGGCGGGTCGCAGCCCGCTGTGCACTTCTCCAATTCGTTACCTAACGCCCGCGACGGGGAAGCGATTGGGGGCCGTCGGCCGTGCGTCAGGCGGCGCTTCCGGATTGGTCCCCGCTTCGGGTTCTGGGCCGCAACTGTCGTCAAAGGGAATCGGACTGTAAAGACATTGGTAAATTATTTAACAGATCAATAGAAGAAGAAAAAGGGAAAGTAGGATAACACATGGTAAATTTCCCGTCCTATTCCTTTACATTACATCCTTTACATACTTCCTGTACATTTGTGTAATCTAAAAATTTTAGATTTTACTGTATTATGCATATGTAAAAAACGCTGAGGGAGACAGAACTTAAATATTCGAATACTGTGACCTAGTTGCCTGTCTCGGAGAGAGATGTAGAGAACAAAGTCAAAAGGAGAAGGTGTAGAAAAGTAGAGCAGTCGTCTTGGAAGGTCTTGACAGGCAAGCCCGTGGAATGCTAACCCTGACAGCAAAACAATTTACTTATCAATCTGTGTCTACGTAATTCATCTGTAATTTGTGTTCGAAGATCTTTTTGTTCATGGCATTGTATTAGTGGCCGACTTGTCCGCTGTGAAAAAAGCGACCAAGGTAATTACTTAATCAGGTAATAACTGTTTTCCCAGAACCTGACAGAGAAACAGAGGGAGATTAAAAAACTAGTAACTTTCTTTTAAATGTCAATCTGCATATATTATTGGATGCGAGGAGGGGCTGTTTTGCCCATTAAAATTGACTAAGTCCGCACAGTGCAAGAAATCAAATGAGGTGAGTTAGTCTTACGCGAGTGCGAATTTAAAACAAGTTAGAAAGAGAATTTGATAATATTATAATCGTATTATTGAAGTACAAATTTTACAAATTCAAATATAAATTTCTTTGAATGTTCGGTACGAATATTATCTATCAGTATTAAACTGTTTTATTCACCGAATTTGTATTCATTGAAACTGATAATAGAAGCAATTTACAATGAATGTGACTTCGGGATGAAAGGCGCTACATTTACTGATTACAAGCACAGGCAAAAGTCTCTGGAGGCCGACTGGAATACTGGTAAAACTAACGATCAAAATATTACAACATTAAAAACAAGTTTAATTATGCACAAATTGCTTGTTTTACGTTCGATGGAAAACTTTAATCTACAAACGTAAATTCCCCCTCCGGGAACCAGGCGAAACTCGCTCGCTATCTACAACACCCTCTATTGTACGTCTCCGCGAGTACAAAGCAAGCACGCTGAACATTGCAGGTCGCAGCGAAGGCCACGTGGCGACGCCGGGCGTTCGGCAACCGAAGTGCAACCTTTCGGCGCAACCCGGATCTGCGCTTGCAGCGACAGCGCCCCTCCGCCGCAGCCTTACGCCCTTCGCGGCGCCCGTGCACCTCGGATCTACTCAAGAGCCTTTAACGGCTGCACACAACGTGCAACTCACTCCAGGCGCCACACCCAGAAAAATGTGACTTTTGTAAGTTGGAAAGAACTGGGAAGACATTCGAGAACAGCATGGTTTTGAATGTTCACTAACTGTGCATTGGCCACTGCTACAATAATTTGGTGCTCGAAAAAGTTTTGCAATATCATTGAATTTTTGTTTGCCTATGAATCTATATATAATATATGATCTTTCCTTTAGAACTCATTGTCAATTATATTGAACCATTAAAACAGATACATAAGACCAAAGGCTAAGTAAAATTTTCCCCCTGTTTTACACTTACTTTAAAATTAAAGACTAATCGGATCACCTAAAAGCGAACTGACTAGGTATTTTTATGGTAAATGCCTTAATCAGCATTTGCTATCTAATTCTAAAAGGCAAAATATGCCTGATACAAGTTTTGTAGTTCTGCTTTTGAGTCAATGACTTGATCTATCAGATTTTCGTCCAGTTACCCTGATCTATTGAGAAAATATTGAGATGTTTTGCTTTCGGATATAGATATAGCTTCCCACGTTTGTTGATCTCCCCTTTTGATAGGAATAGGGTCAGCTATTATTTTGTTAGCAATAGTAGACAATGAAATTTCTAAGTCGTCATTTTTAAATGTTGCTACCCTCGCATTGCTGATATTTTTTTAACGATAATTACATACAAATTAAATCACATATTCATAAATAATATCCGGGACCACCAACATGATAATTGGACTAAAGCATAAATTAAAATATCACAAATGCACATTTAAAATATTCCCCTTCTCGTATTGATATCGGCTCAATTTCTTCTTGGGCTTTCCCAATATACAATCGAAAAGAATTTAAAACGTGTTGTTTTCTTTGAGTTTGCAAAATATAGACCTTCAATATTAGAAACGTTGGTTATTCCTTGTTACTACACAAGGGGATTATTTCGCTTAGTCAACATGTAAACAGGAGGTCGAAAACTTTTCAAAATTATTTTCACTTTTCTAAGAAAATATTGAAGAGTTTTCATAGACAAAATATATAAAAACTATATTTCATAGTTATTCCACTTTTAGTCGACTAGAATGGCCGAGGTGGCCAGAGCGTTTACCAACTAAGTGCCTCTGTCTGAGTGTCCCGGGTTCCAGTCCCGCTGAGGGTATGGTTGTTCGCCCCTTGTCTTTCATGTATGTGTGTTGGCGCGGTAGGCCTTATAAGTCTGCTGACCACAGACTGAAGCGCCCGAGGTGAGTCTAAAGAAAAAATTAATATGCGTCCCCATGAGGGGTCCAGTGGGTACCGGACGCGGATAGCCAAAATCGGCACATCCTGAAACTAGAAAAAGCTCCAAGAAAAAACAAACAGTTATTCTACTTTCAGATAAACTTGGCTTTTGTGTGATGTGATGTTTCGTAATTTCTCAACTACTTCACGGAACGAAATCAATTACTTTCGTTTTGCGTTGAGTTTTGCTCCGCTCTGAAAACTCGCCGAAAAGTAAGAACGGGAATGCCACATTGATGCAATGGCTCGAAGCAGAGCCATTGTTCTTCTTTTCCAAGACTGACATTTTGTTCGAGAAGTCCTGCTTGCGAAGCCCGCAACAACCACAGCTGTCATCTGTTACCCTCATTTCAGTCAAGTGCGACGTAATTGCATCACAGTGATGAAATGTAGTATAACGGTATTTTTACGACAAATAGGCCGCCAATTATGGAAAATTTAAGACTACATAATGACAATAATCTTATTTAAAAATATACACTATTGTTACAATATTTAGACATATATAATTGATATCTTAATTAAAAATCTGCAAATCACTATTGTTTATTTCACATAAGAAAAAAAACCATAGTGATTTGTTCAGAGAAGTAACACTATGCTAAATTGTTCTAAGGATTCGTACTTAAGCAAAAGCAAATACTTTAAAAAGCAAAATGTCGTTACAAAATCTAATACTTTTAAAATGTGCAATAGCTTGATTACGATGGTGAACTTTGGGAAGAATGTAATATTACAATTATCGAACTAATAGGTGCTATGCCAGTTTTCGCACTATACAATAAATTGTTGCTACAGTTATTTTAGTATCTAGTGGGAACCTATCGTTTTCTAAATTTGAAAGATCGGCAATATCAATTAGTACTTAGTACATGAGAGAAACATTTTAAATTGAGAAAAATTCCGTTGGCATAATTCAAATGGTACGTACATGGTTGTTGCCTCTAGAAGAGCTTAACAATATTAAAAGGCTACATATATTCTTCTCAAGTATAAATTATGGATTTTGAAACGACCGAAAACAATAGAACTAAGACGATATTCTTACGAATATGCAAATAAAATACTTTTAAAACACCTAGTTACTGTCGCTCAACGCAGAAACGAAGCCAAATAAAGGCGTCTTGACCAAAGACAACGCGAACGCTGCCCGCCCCGCACGGTCCGCCCTTCGAAACAGCAGTGGAGCAGAACATTCCTTGCCGTGCGTCTTCGCTCCAAACATGCAACAACCTCGGTGACGCAGCGGTGCAGCATCCAACGGCAACCACCCCTCCCCCTCCTCCGTCGCGCCGCCAACAACCCGTCGACCTTGCGGACTCCGCGAGCTCCAACACAGGCCGCCGCCGCCGCCGCCGCCAGCCCCGGTCGACTTTCCAACGCCCGCGCGCCGCCGATCTCTGCGTCCAACTGGACGGGGCACTTCCAGCAAATTGAACAGGAAAAGCGCGGGTTGAAAACTAAAGTATACGATATGACTTGAAAATATGTATGAGCACATTTTCAATAGGGTAATTAAATATTAAAAACAATGAGTCTTTTGTTCAATAATTCAGGTTGAAGGCCGGTTAAGATGGCCGAGATTGTTATGGCAGTAGTGCTGTAGCGGTCTCGGACCAGTAGACCGCTGGTTCGAGTACCGCCACGGGTATTTGTATATGGCTGTATGTGTATGTGTGTATGTATGTGTGCGCGCTGTTCTTTCATCCCTAACTATCACTATCATCATCATAATCACCATCATCTTATCATCCATACCCGCAGGGCTAACAACCTTAGGGGATAAAAATAGAGAGTCAGTAAATATGCTGACTCCCCCCCCTCCCAGAAAGGTACTTGCACCTGCTAAAGCAGGATGCATGCGTGGTCCGAGTTTGCCGAAACGCAAAAAAAACACAGGTTGGAAAAACTTTGCCAACTCATAATGACTTTAAAAATTACAAAGATGTTGGAATTTGTATAAATTATTCAGAAGTTAGTTGATTATTCCTTGAAGGAAGAGAAAGAAAGAAAACAATAGAATGAAAACGGCCACTGAGAAGTCATTAAGGAACAAAGACAGTATCATCTTACGTCTGAAATCTCAGGAACATATATCGCAAGGGCGATTATTTTTAATGTGTAAATACGAAGGAAGATATACTTAGTAAATTACATCGCGGCTTTGATTCTAATAAGACGTAAAGGTTTGAGTGCTTTTTTGAAAGATCGACGCCTTTCAACATAAACCAAGGCTACTCGTCAGAAAATTAACTCTTACAAGAAAATTTGAAAACAAAAATGTCTGCAACAGTGCAAACATAAATTTTTATTGCATTTTCAGTTATGACTTTGGGGCACAAGAGAAGTGTCACAACTCAAAAATCCAGATTTACGTGACGAATTTAGAAAATAGTGTTTTTAACGGTAAACATTTCAGAAAAATAGGTAACAGCCAGCCATTTTAGAGTAAAACACTATCTACGGCCACGTAGTAAACAACTCCTCTCAAATTTACCGTCTTGTTACAAAATGACAATTTTTTAATGTTTCAGTTGTGTGTGCACCGACAGTGCAAGTTTTCGTGCAGCTGGACTTGTTTCTTTGATAAATCTAATAAATCAACAATTGATTCAATACGTTCTTCCTCAGAAGTCTTGTTTCATAACCATCCAAGATCAGCGACCCATGTTTCGGTTTTTGCTCATTTTATAGTACTATTATCAATACGATTTTAATTCAACTTAAAATAAAGGTCACATTTTATCAGCGCCAGTTCGTAAATACGTATTTCAGAGGATGATTTCAGCAGAAATATTTATTCATAGACTTGGGAAGGCGATTTTACACACATGTGTTGCTACGTGGCTGCACGTGTAGAACAGGTTGGCCTCGCAGAGTTTCAGGGACAGCAAAAAAGAAAATACACCTATCGTGAATGGCAAGTTGCAGAACGCAAAGTTGTTTCCAGCAAATACTGAATAAACTGTAATGAATATTTCAACGAAGTTTCACATCATAGTACATTTTCCCTGGAGATCCCTTATTCAAGAAAACATTTGTTTAAAAATGAATAATATAATTATTTGTAATACAATTAAAATTATGATTGAATACAAGTACTGTATTCAAATAATAGAGGAAACAAACAATAGAGCTGCATATGCCAACATAGACGTCTAAGTATGTAACGAAATACTATCAATCGGCTCCGAGGAACAGTTAATGGATTGAACCACATTACTATTACAGAAGCATTATAGTACAGAGGAACAGGAGATAGAGAACATCACTGTTTTAAACATTTGTCTTAGATCCACTCAGAACCATTTGACAGTTTTAAATAAATCACACTTCAAAATTTAATAAATATCTTCCGTTTAAGAAAAAGAAATTTCTATTGTTTGGAAAACTGTTTGTGCGACGTGACCTCAGATACCGTATATTAATTCGGTAGACTGTGCTTAATTTCAGTATTCCGCTGCATGGTATTATCGTGATGCTGGGTCGACGAAAACGCGATCGACATCACAAAAAAGTGTTTGCCAGCATTGGTCCTGTGCTGGAGGATCTCTGAACGAGAGCCGACCTTGCTTTGCAAACCGTAGCAGGCGATTCATCACACTTCAAAATTTAATAAATATCTTCCGTTTAAGAAAAAGAAATTTCTATTGTTTGGAAAACTGTTTGTGCGACGTGACCTCAGATACCGTATATTAATTCGGTAGACTGTGCTTAATTTCAGTATTCCGCTGCATGGTATTATCGTGATGCTGGGTCGACGAAAACGCGATCGACATCACCAAAAAGTGTTTGTCAGCATTGGTCCTGTGCTGGAGGATCTCTGAACGAGAGCCGACCTTGCTTTGCAAACCGTAGCAGGCGATTCATCAACCCGCGGCCGCAATTGTCAACTGCTCTCCGACTTTCGCTTCCCTCACAAGTTCACTTCCCGCCGCAGGGAATGCCTCCCTGGGCCAACGCTTGCTTCTCCTCCCCACTTGGCGATCCACTTAGCGCCCGGCCCCTGGGCCGATTTCCCTTCTTGCTGAGTCTCGTAAATTCCAATTTACTCCCTGCACTTTCCGCCCTGGAGATTTCAGAAGTTTCGCGCCGATAGATCTTTACATTGCATGCACAGCTCTTTTTCACATACGATGTCCTCTGTTTTTACATCTGATTACACTTCCAGTACTTATTATTAGAGTAAGTTTTACTATCTAAGTAATTATTTGCCTTATCATTAATTAATTGAATGGCAGTTGAACATAATTAATTATTAGCAGTGGATTATTAATTAATTAGTAGTCTTAGGGTATTAATAATAACACTAGCTACCCAAGTTACTAGTTCGAACTAGGAACTCGTTACCTTCTATCTAATGGATTATAGTATTACATAATCACGATCACATTACTCTAGTCTGATGTTGATATATCTTCTAAGTCTACTACCAAGTTTGGTTCATGTACTCCATCCCTTGCCTTCATTATCAATCACAGCTGAAGTCCTGATATATTCTTCCGTATCACTCATGACCGGCGCTCGTGAACATTGAAGGCAGATGAAACGGCTTCTCCATAGAACCATCTTAAGGTAATTACATATAATCTTGTAACTTGAGTTGGATTGTGGAATGCCCACGAACAGATCAGCAAAATGCACACATTGACAGATGGGACTCATATCCATGATTTGTCAAACGGAGGCAACCAGCGGGATCCCTCCGCTACCGCTAGCGGCCTCTTGCTCTTTATTTGTAGCACTTCCTGGGCCTCTGTCCCCCTCCCGCCGGATGATCTCCTCCTCTTCCTCTCGGTCGGGCGGGCGGTTAAGCGGGCGGTTAAGCGGGCGGCTGGGCGGGCTCCGCATTCCGAGCCACCTGCCGGCGCCGGGGACTGCTCGCGCATCATCATCAGCGCTAACGGTGCTCGGCACGGCGCGGGGCGGGGTGGCACGGGGCGGGGTGGCACGGGGCGGGGCGGGGCGGGGCGGGGCGGGGCGGGGCGGGGCGGCGCGAGGGGGGGGGGCGCGGGGCGGAGGGAGCCAGCCCGGAGCGTTAGGCGGCACTTCTGCTCGCGGTACATCGCGCCGAGAACTGGGAACGCGCGTCAGGCGGGAAGTCACCTGCGAACCGGAGGTGGCAGTGCCGTAGTGAACACAGACTAATGAGGACCACCGTCACTCTTCTACGATTAATTGGTTCATTCGTGACTCCGGGCGAATAAACAGTTGAGGTCATTTCTCCCGTAAGTGTTGTGCATGTTTTAATGGCGGAAGTTGGTGGTTTCGCCGCTGGAGGGCGAGATCCGGCGTCGACCTACCCGTCGGCTTCCGGATTTCTCCCCCCAGCGATGCTCTGCCTCAGCCGGGCCATGAACTCTCGACTAGTCTGCTGACTTGGGTGGTACTGCAGTGAATTCTAGTGTACGTGTGTGAAAGGGGTAAGGATAGGACAATGAAGTCGCGCGCGGTCCGTGGCACGAATGTTAGGGCACTGCTCAGGCATTAGCCTGGTGCTGATCGGAGAAACCACGGAAAACTACCGATCAGAGCAGCCGGTCGCTCGAATTCTCCTCTAGACAGCGGCTGAATTCGACCTAGTATTGTAGATACAGTTCTAGAAGAAGAACACTGTAATTAGAAGTACTAATCATCCCTATTCCGTCATTATGTACCCAAGAAGTGTAAATGTTTGTATTAGATAACATCAATTCGTTTCGTTTTTTTATTCTTGCAAAACTTTCAATGGGAAATATTGATTTACACTAACTCCTTGAAAATGTCACGGAGTAGGTGTGCAACACAAACAGTAATAAGTTGAAGAACGTGTGGATAATATGATGAGCCTTTCCTTTTTTGAGAGACAGATTGAAGAATGAGGCGGACATCGTGAAGTAATAATTAGTTCCAAGGTTGTCGAGTAACAAGGAGGCAGGGAAAGTATGAAAAGTGGCGCAAGTGGTAAATGATCTACGAGTCACTAAAGATGTTTACCATGATGGATGAAGTAAACTGTGGACTTTTTTGTGTTCGTGGGGCAGAAAGTAGTCGATGCGTGCGATCGGGGACCGCTACCAGTGCGCCTGGTCTCGCCTTCAAAATCGGATCGGATATTAATTTTGCAAATTTCGGAAAATAGTGGATGACTTATTTCATACTTGTGGCATGCAAAAGAACTCTGATTAAATGACCAAGAAAATTAAATCATCGAAGAATTATTGTCCCAATCGAAACCTATATTCCTTTGGTCAGTAAACAACGCCTGTTGGCATAGGCATGTGAGATCACTGTTGTGCCGTTTCATAGCGAAAAGGGGAATAAGAAAAACAGCTGTTATCATTGGGCGACCAAGTGGTTCCAAATTCATTAATGTTCAAGAATTCAACCTGAGCAGGGAGAGAACATTCAACGCCCGGGGATTGGATACAAGAACATAATCATACGGCCATTATTCTAAGCAAAAGTACTCCAGATGCGGTGAGCTTTTTTCTTGACTTCGGTTCTGTAATCAACAGTTGTGAAAAGTAAATAGTAATCAATAACCAGAGGCATATTACGTGCTACCAGCATCAATCCCGCCAACGAAGTCGACGCGGTGCAATTGATAGCGGAGCCTAAGCGGCGCCAAACAGCTCAGGCAGGGCCGGCGCGGGCAGAAGCATTGCTGCAGGCGGAGGAGCGGAGCGCGGTCACAATCAAACTTCAGGCATAGTTTGTTGTTTTTTTTCCAAATAGAAGTACTGAAGAATACGGACGTAATTCGCCCATACTCAAGCTCGACACACGCTCCGACAGCAAAGCCATGAGGCCACATCGTCGGATTTCGGCGAAGGGCGCGGTGGGCGGCCCGAGGAGGAACTGGAGCAGCTGGGTTAAGCAGGTTGGAGGGGAGCAACGGGGCGGGCCCTTATTAATGTAATTAATCTATTTATTCATACTCACGTGAATTTGCGTCAGAACTTCTGTAAATGATCAAATTTTACAACACATGGAATGGCATGTTATATCCCCGAAGACAACAGTTAATAGTAGGTCAGTAACAATTAGATAACAAAGGCATATTAATCCGCCCCGCAGTTAATGGAACTGAGAGTCGGCGTTGGTGGAACGTCATTGCAGACTGCGGGCGAGTTGAGATTCCACGAAGGCCAGCATAGCGCGAGCGGGGGCTCTGGGACAGCGGAAAGGGTGAAAGATGGAAGCGGGGTGATGGACGTCGTATTAATGCAACAACTTTTTTTTCGTAATTCATAACTTTTGCGAAAGTTCAACTAAATAACACCACAGTTTGCGACAAATTTAAAATGATAGTATTTGCAAATTTGCTCATGGAAGGGGAGACATTCTCATTCCCTTGATTCGTCACTAGAATCAATGACTTTGAAGTATTTGCTGCCGCTGCCAAATCAACCAACAACATTATTTCAGGTGAAAGGGCGGAGGCGTCAGATTCAGCGCAGACAAACCCTGCAGCAGGAAGAAGTGGCGGCCGAGCGAAGCGGGCTCAGGAGGGGTGTGGAGGAGTGAGAAGGCGTCACGTTGAAAGCGATATTGCTCACAAATATTCAAAGAAAGTGAAGCAAATCTTGCTGTTCTGAATAGCACCAGTTTATCTGGTGAAATCTGAGGCGGCAACTGCGACCGGAGCTTGGTGAGGAGGGTTCGGCGAAGGCCACGGCGGCGCGAGCGGAGGCACTGGAGCAGGTGGAGGCGGCGGCGGAACGGAGTGGGGCGAGGGGGCGGGGCGCCTTATTAATGGGTGGGCGGAGGGGGGGTGTTGTTTGGGCGCGCGTCACAAGTAGGCCGACGCGGTTCTGCGCGCTCTAGTTGGAGGCCGCGCGAGTTTCGTTAGGCGCCCGCAGGAGCCCCCCCTCCCTCTCCCCCCCCCCCCCGCCCGCCATTGGTCTCGATTTCTATTGCTACACGAAGCACACACTGGGCAGCCCCGCCAAGCCACAAGGCGCGCACTGCAGACTCAAGAGTTTGAAGTTTTGAATATATTTTTAAGAAAACAAGAGACAACTTAAGAAAGACATTTAATTTAAACTTTTTTTTTGTTGTGTGTGGGAGGTTGTGTGGTCGATAGTCCTCAAAACTTTAAAGATTATATTTACATTAAACGTGTGTTGTCGTGGCCAAGTTATTTATATTTCAATTTTAACAATTATTATAAACTTTTTTTTACCTCACTTTCGTGAACTGTGAGTCGGGACAACGTCACAAGCCATAAACTTTTTATGTTCATTGAAGAGATTGTTCACAAAGTTTCATACACGTTAAATTCGTTTAAAATTTAAAAAAAGTTAATGTTGCATGATTTGACTGAATTCAGTAAAAGCTAAATAAAATCGTTTAAAAACTCGTATAATTTAATAACAGTGGTCAGTTTGACGCGAAGTAAAAAAAGGTCTTCATTTTTATACAAAGCGTTTCGAGTGCAAGTCGAGAGGAAGTCTGCAGTATGACAGTCGAAACGCTAGCAACTATGCTTACGACGCGGCGTCTCCCACAAAGCCAAGAATGAAAAGCATCTTGAGTTCGAACATCGTCGAATGAACTTTTCTATTCTCCATTGATAATCGCGTTTGCATATCTCATAAGTACCTCTCATAAGTATAAACCTCTTGGTTTTACAAATAGCTTTACAATCAGCTTCACACCCATGTATTAATCTTATTTAATTGAATCTGCAAACCATATGTAATTAGGAATAATGAAGCAGCTTCAGAACATAGAGATTTACCCTTTAATTTGGTTCAAAGTTTGAAAAATATACAGATAAATTAAGACTTTATAATAATAAAATGCCCGACTCTTTGAAAAAACGTAGATATAAATAATAGACATTGGACCGTTAATTAATTATACTCGTGGAATTTTACACTGCAATCACTTGCAGCACTCTGAAAGATAATAGAAGCGTAGACGGACACAAAACAAAAAATAGTTATAATACGTAAAACCTTGATAAGATGTCAATAAAATACCTTGTGTATTCATTTTTCAAGTTTTGTTTGTAAAAATAAATGCTACTTTTTTGTTTTTATTTCGAAAAACTTCGCTCTGTGCACTTTTGGCGTACTTTCTGAACACTGTCCGCCTCCGCTTTCGATCTGGGGAAAGGCAGCTACTGGGACCGCTAACCTGAAATATTCGGTTCACGTTTTTAATTTTACGACTGCAATAACGTAAATTTGACATGTTCATCTGAATAAAAGAAGTGTTAGCCTGATACTAAAAGTTTTATTGCGCTATTAATGATCGCCGTATGTCAGGAAGAGGAAAGTGCGAGGAAAAATAATCAAGCAAGAAGAGCGGTGAATGAGTATTATGCTGACAAACTGGTGGAAAAAAGAAAGTGAACATAACGAGACAAAACATAACGAGAGGAAAATTAATGGAGTCTTGAAAGTTCCTAGATAATGGAATGGTTGCAGTCTAAATGTCTGGAATTTTGTTCATATTATACAATCTATACAACAAATTATAAATATCAAATCATTATTTTCTTACACAAAACGTAAAACACGTGAGCGTATACAATACAAATTCAAAGAAAATAATGATAAACTAATTTTAATTTGCAAAGGACTGATATATTAGTTTTGGAAAAGATTTTCACTAATGATTTTTTATGAAAATTACTAATGATTTTTTATGAAAATTACTAATGATTTTTTAGGGACTTTTTAGGGATTTTTTAGATCTTTTCCTTAATTACTTTTTACAGGAACAGATATTCCAAATATTCATTTAAATCTTCCCAACAGGAACGGTATGTTCCAGGAAGCGTGTTTCTAAATACTTCAGTATGCCCTCTGTGATGCTTGTGCGAAGTATCATGAATTGCAAAGTTACAAGTTCCATTCTACTTGCATCATCCCAAACTGGTAACAAACTTGCAAAATCATGCTTCAACATTGACATCTGCAAAACCCAAATATCTTTCTTGAATACGTTAATGATATATACAAGTTAATATTCATAGTCAAAGAAATGTTCCTACTCTTTGAACAAATGACAGTCAACTTGTGTAATATTATTTGAAGTGAAAAATAATACGTATAATGTACTCTAAAGTTAACATGAAGAGGATTTCCAATATACAATCTTTCATACCTATGCGCCAATAACCTAAAATGATTTCCTTCATAACGTAAAAGTTAATAGGCTTCTAATGGCGATCATGCTTCTGAAGGGAATGGCATTAAATATGCAAATAAACAACATGTGCAATAAACCGAGGGTCACTATGCAAAGTTGGGCAGACACCGTCTGGGACCTCGGTTGGTATAAGCAGCGACCTCGTGCACCCACAGCGGAGTCATGTTTGCATGACGTCCGCCCCATCAAACACATCGAAGGCTCAACGGCTGGTGAGCAAGTACCACACGCGGAACAATGACATTGGTTTTTAACAAGTTCATGCATGTCAAGGATGATGAAACAGCTTCTGAATATCAATGAAATGTTATTTCAAGTACCCGCGCAAAGGGTAAGAACGCTAATTCTTTGGATACCATGAAATAGAACCAGTCAGGGAATACTGTAAAAAATAGGCCGTAAATTTTCAAATACAAGTAAAATGGAAAGTTGTCATTCATTTTCTAAATCTTCTGAAGATCTTCATTCCCACCTCTCCAACCTGCTTCACAATGTCATTTGAGAGGAGTCAAAATGGACACACGTATCAATATTTTTAGCAAACTCCAACTCGAACTCTTCTAATAGTTTAATGCATTTTGAATGCTAATTTTCCTTCACTATTGTCTTATTTCTCACAATGACACTGTATTTCAACTGTTTGATAAAACAGCTTACATTTATCCATTTTTTAGACAATACATCACACGCATAGTTGTATCTGAACATACCTTCTTGTCATTGATGGTAAATACAACTCTATTGCAGGGTCCCTTTATTCCAGTTAAAATTCTACTACTTCCAGTGGTTTGCAATTTGATTGCTTTAGTAATTTATTATTAATATATTGTTATTATTTTATTAATTGAATGTTCATTATATTTGATTATCGTTTTTAAAGAGCGCGGAGTCATGATAAAAACAGTATTTTCAAAATATAAATAAAACAATTTTTAACAAAATGAAACAAACACGGAATTTGTTAGTGGTAATAGGCTTAAAGTTTATTACCTTCAGATTACAAGTTTTAATTTATAAACAAAATTGAAAATAAAACACATAAACAATAAGATTTTACGACTGTACTAAAATTAATTATTTTACAAGCTTCAAAGGGTTTAACTCGGTGACAACGTCAAAAGGTATATTTATAAATACTTAAATAATAATAATAATACTATTCAATAAATCAAGTTTGCAAAAGCATACAGTCCTTGTTTAAAAAAGTAGTTGTAATCCAAGTGCGAGGTGAGAGATGGCACGCCTTCCGCTCTGCAGCTGCCTTGGCAAAAGTCATCGGCCAACGGCGGTCTCTCAGGGCAGGGGAGGGAGGAACGCCCTGCTCACTTATGTTCTTCGTCTGGAAGTATTTACTAAATAAAATATTTACTCTAATGTTGACGCAAAGTGAACAATTGTCAAGTTGATAATTACGAGGAAATTTATAATTATAGAGTTTTTAAGGTACGTGTGGTTTTTAGATTTGAGAAAACAATCGTAATGAATCAGACTTGCTCTGAGGTGGAAATCTTAGCGTCGCGTGTCAATCACCCAATATTTCACAGCGCTCCATACGGTGAACAAAGGAAACGTTTTTTGAAGGAGCTATACGGAAGTAGGAGAGAATATCCTCCCTTGAACAGACATCTATTGGCTTCTCTTTGAACCAGGAGTACGCGCCAAGGGCGGTGAATCATTTAACACTTGTAGGCAAGGATCAGACCAAGGGTCAGTCGCAGGCAGAGCAGCTGACCGGTGTCATCTTACAATCTGGGCTGCCACAACCCTTAGGGGGCCTGCGGCATGACAGGCAAAATGTCGGCCTGTCAGCCAACGACGCGGCGTCACCCGGACAACCAAGAAGTCAATTTGGGCTGACGGAAGCCATGGGAAACCCAAAGTGTATACTACGATTAAAACAAGAGTATCCCTTCACTTTCAGTAGCTGTAAAGGAGAAGGAGGCTGTCAGCCAATCGGGAGCTGCAATACCAAAAATGTAAGTCGTAACGCAGCTGGTACTTGGATGACAGTTCCTTCAGTGACCTAGAAGGAACACTGTTTCAATCGGAGCACAGCCCCTTTTTCACTTATCTATCGCAAGCTGACGCCTGTAATCCAATTCCTTGTATGTTGAATACAAAGCCCTAGATGCAATTTGCTTCTTTCCTCTTCTGAAGACATGCACGAGCCGCCACTGCCATCGGTAGCAGCGCAGCCAGGGCGACTGCACCGCCGCCCCGCCCCGCCCCGCCCCGCCCCGCCCACGGGCGCTGCGCCGGGGCCGTTCACTTTCTTCCGCGGGCGGTGGCCGGCGGTGGGCGGTGGGCGGTGGGCGGTGGGCGGTGGGCGGGTGGGGAAGGCGGGCCCACGCGGCGCGCGAAGGGCGCCTCAGCAGCGCGCCGCTGCCGCTTGCGTCACCCCCCCCCCCCGGCGGAACAGCAGCGCGGTGGTTCGCAATGAACGACGGAAAGAGGAGCTACATTTCAGAGAGCATTTTAAGTCATATCTTAAACATAATACCATACAATTTTATAATGTGCGTATGTTCCAGACCTGGACCCTGTGGAACAATTTCAAGGTTCGCAAATTTTAGTGACAAAGGAAACAATACATTTTGAATCACGAATCCCCAGTAAGTTTATATATATATATATATATATATATATATATATATATATATATATATATATATATATATAAATATAAAATAAGGCTTGTCTGGATAGCTGAGATCAATAAGGCGGAAGGGCAGTACCTGCCTCGTTCCTGAAAGGTCGCGGTTTCGAATCCTGCACGGGGCATGGATGATTGTGTGCTTTCGTGCACAGTACCACAATATTCAGCATCAAACTACAGACAGCCCTCATAAGTAAAATGTAGAACAACTTCACGCAACACAAATCACAAACTTTCCAATTCTCAAGGATAATTTCAGAGTCTATTTCTTGCTTCTTGTTTTATTCATTGAATAACGGTTAAACATTTTCGCTCTGATTATTAGGATTATCCAATGAACCGAAGGAAAACAGTAGCAATTAGTGCGTTAAAATTACTTCCTGTCGTTCAATTTGTACTTGAAGTAAGAAGATGCTCGTCATTAATTTCCTGATAATCTGTTCCTGATTTTTAACTAGTCACAGATGTTGTAACCGCTAATACAGAGACTGTACATTTGCTGATGTCACAACAGTACTTCTCACTCCATGGTACAAACCCAAAAAATGATTGGTTGTATGTACATCAAGAGGTGAAAGATTAAGATATTTTAGTCAACCATTTTTCATTCTACCTAAATTGGAAGGTATATGATAGTGTTAAAACTCGAATACGGTTAAAAATAACGAAACAATAAAAACGTCACAATCAACTTTGTCAAATTTCTTTAGTCAACTACTCCATTCATCTAATATATAAAAGAGCGAGTATGTACGTTTCCGTGTGTCACAACAACTTCAGCACCACCGAAGGGATTGCTCTCAAATTTGTGCCGTATACTTTTGAGCGGCGAAGAAAAAAGTGATGGCGGTTAAAAATGTTACCACAAACGTTCGCAACGCGCAGCAGGTACTTGGGAGCCCCCGTCAAGGGAGAGCTAGCCAGGGGCGCGAGGATTTCCGCTCAAGTACACAATAAGTCGACGGGGAGATTTTCACAATTTAATTCTAGCATTAATTTTTCCGAAAAACATCTTTCTATGTACTCTAGATGTGTACGCTGCTAACTTTCGGAGCTCTTTTAATGCAATATTCTAAACGCTGCGCACAGTTCATAAGGTATCTCATATACTCCGCTTCTCAAACACTAAGAAAGACCAACGAGTGGGTTAGTGGGAATTTGGAAGCCTCTGTCCAATGAGGAACGGAGAGTTTCTCCTCAATCACCGAATTAGCTGGAAGGCGTAATCGTCGGGAAGGCTTTCGCTTTGAATTCGCTTTGAATTAGGTGCCAATTCGACTTTTCGAAGAAATACTCCTTTCCAAAAGATCTAGATCTACAAATCCGGAAGACCATGTACCTACAATATTAAACTCAAGGAACAATTTTTTCCAAACTGTATATTCACTAGACCATTTATTTTTTACAATAGTTTCTTGGCTGTATTTTAAATGTATCATAGAATTTTCAAGAAATTTTAATTTTTGTTGTAGGTGTGAATTTTTAAAAGTGTAGAATATTCACACCCATATTTGTATTCTTGTCAAGTACATAATTTGTTTAAATAATAAGATATAATAAAAAGGTTCTGATAAATGTTATAGTTTGACTTGATGAGAAATGCCTAAAAGATTAAAGCCTTTATCCCTCATAGTTTAGAAAATAATGTTACTTATACCAAAAAACAAACTGACGGGAATCTGGCTTAAAAGTTTGCTATGTATTTCTAAAGCAGTTTAAGTCAATATGATGAATTTTCAGAGTCACCCAACATTTACTTTTTCAGTTTCTTTTTTCACTGATATCATAGTAAGTCACACTTGCTTTTCAACTTTCCTAGCTTCCTCCTCTAGTTTTATTTCTCTCATTCTAAGGTAAACAACGTTGGAGCTAATTTCAAATCGGTACCCACGCTTAGCAAGGTATAAGCGCAGCATATTATTTAATTTAAAAAATACTTAGAGACACTGTTTCAAACAAATGTCTTCTCACAAATTTTCGAGAAACTTATTACTGAATACAGATTCAACTTACAATGATTCATCATTTGTCGGTCACAATTAGAACGTTATTCATTCAGCAAGTACAACCAAGAAGATATTTCTATACATGTGTGTTCTGAAATGCGTCAATTTATTAGTGTTTTTAGATCTTCCTTTCTTCTTCGAAAATAGGTTCTGCAAATTGGTTGTTCCCGATGAGAAAAAGCAGCAAGTGTTTACGTCGGCGGCTGCGAATGTCAAGGAGAAGAGATTACTTTGCTTGGTTCTGCTGAAGATTGCGCCATTCGCTCTGGCGGTGGGGGAATTGGTTCGAGGGAGCAAGCTGGCCACCCTGCAAGGCAACCGTCTCCGAACGACTGAGCCCCTCCCGAAAGGCCCGTGGACGAAAGTCGATCTGCAACGTCGCACCCGGGCCGACGTCACCACACTTCGCCCAGCACGGGACCAAACATAGCGTTGGCTTGCTTTAATGCTACGTGTGTACCGAGTTGAGTCACAGGAGAAATGCAAAATGCTGACAGATTTCTCAATTCATTTTCCTATGTATGATGAGATTCATGTCATCAACATACGACGTAACGTCGATTGGTAACACATATAATGCAGTCGAGTTTTACATCGAATTTGCTACATGTTTAGTCAGTGCTGAAACAGAGTGTTACAAATATAGAATTTAAGCGAAACTGAAATTTTGAAACTGAACTGAATAAAAATTACACGCTTATTTTCAAACGACTTTTATTAATGATTGTTCGCTAAAATTCGACTAAAGCACTCATGTGGTTGTTTCACAGTTTCATTATAAAATACAGGTACAAATTACAGGGTTCTTTACTACACTATTTTTTTTTAAAGAAAACCATTTTTAAAGAATTTAGCATTGTTGCTATCGGGACCAAGTGTTTCGATATTTGACATATCTACAATGACCAAGAGAATGAAGTGTGTACATGACATATTTCCATTAACAGCACGTTGCTTCTTCGACTCGAAAAATCCGATGGCTGTTTCAAATGTTATAAGAGCGGAAGAAACTTTCACAGACGACGGCGAGAAGCATAAAACTCCATTCTTCGCGGGGAAGGGTAACAATATCTTGCAAATACATTACGTACGTCGTATACGAAGACAAACATCTTTCTGACATTCATCACTTTTACTTGTTTCCTTTCTCCCCTAGGCAGATATCCTGAGTTCATGGTTGGAGTCACCAGGCATTCGAAATGCCGAATGTGACGACCAATGGACGGAGACGCTTGAGTCATCGCGGCAAGGGTGCGGGCACAGAATACCTGGTGTTTATGAGGAGCTATGACGAATTACTATGCACGATGCCTGACGACATAAAATGACACCTATGGGTGACTCGGAGAATGTATTACTTATGTCAAGCCGAGTGTTGCATGGTGTAGTAAGCAGCAGGTACTATGCATCATCTTTTCACTTCTACGTATTTGGCTTGGACTTCTCATACTCTACGGGATGCACCTTTATGCAGATACGCATGGTGTGCGCTTTTAATAGGTCGTGTAGTTGGATTTTAAAGATGTTTGTTTGCAGGCGATGGGGACCTGAACATTTTCCTTTATTAAATGAATTGAAGGATAAGAGCTAGAGGAGATAACGCATTAAATGAGTGAAATTCGAACATATCAATCCAAGTAAGATTGAATAAGAAGGAACGGGTAGTGGACACAAAAGCAACGAAAACTGCGTTTGAAAAGCTGCCTAAATTTTTAAACGTAATATGGAGTAACCGGTTTAATTTCCTGAATCCAGGTGTTAGCCGAAGTGGGCTTGCCCCTGCACACAATGTCGTAACTGAGTTTTCAACCTAATCGCAGATATATTGTCCAAATGAGGACCTAGTGGAAAGAATTTGAAGTACACTGAACGATCCTTGAGTCTAAGGTCAAGTTTCAGAACATGAAAAATTGAAGAAAAAATTCAAATGCCACAAGTTAACACTTCTTAGGCAGCTATTTGATGAAAAACGAAGATTCGCAAAGACATTGATGAACCTAGCGAGCCACAAACTGTCGTTCAGCTGGCGTTACTCTACTCAATTATCGGTGGATTTGAAATCGAAACGAACTCAAACCTTTGGTAACATTCTCACATCTCCGACTTCGCTTGATTACAATATGATCCAACTCTCCCAGGAAACACGGATGGGAGCGATGAGAGAGGCGCTCTAGAGCATAGGCGTCCACCCGACTGCTTTCAACGACGCGGCAAAAAGCGAGGAAGGGGACCTGTTCGCCCGCTCCGGGCACTCGTCAGGATTCCTCGCGCGACCGCTCAATTCATTTCTTTCTGCGGATGCCTCGGCCATTCGAACGGACGTTGGTGAAATTGCAGAGTACACACGGCGATGTCCTGGGAGGAGGATGGTTAATTGCTGCTTCATCGGTCACGCCTGTCGTTTAATACCGTTGCTGATTATGATCAAATTTATGCACCTTCATGCACGCACACGCCAGCCAATGTATGTTGACAAGAGTCATCATGGTTAGGATCTCTAGAGACGTGCAATACGGGATGTGAAAATTAAATACGGCACGTTGGAACCATTTTACAAATGCACAAATGATAAATACACATTTTATTTGGTATTCAAGAAATTGAAAATCATTCCACGTAAGAAAGTACTTTATAAAATAAACTCACATGTTAAAGGCTGCTTAAACTGCGTAGAACGTGTCTGGCACCATGTCTCAGTTTCAGGCAAATGTTAAATTGAAATTCGGTTCCAGGTAGTACGCACTACCTTTATTGTTAATTCCTTATCATTAATCTATTAAGAAAGGAATGTGATTTATAATCGTTTGGATAGACCGAAAGGTAAATATAGCCGTTTGAGGTTGACGAAACTGAGATTTGTAAATCACGAACTTTAATTTGAAACAGGATATACACCGCCAATTACTTTATGTCACCATTGACGGTTCAAATTTCAAGATTTAATAAAATTTTTAGAATGCTTTCACTGGAATGAATATGCGTTCAATGTACTCGGGACAGAAAGTGAACCACTCCAAGGGAATTTACGCAACAGAAATTCTTGAAGAAATACTTTCTTGGAAATGTTTTATGAATTCGGAAAACATATTTTATACATGTTCAACACATATATCTTTATCCCTAAAACAAATGCAGCAAAGTATCATTGCCCAGAGGTATGACGAACGTACTTTTGAGTGACTAACAAGGCAAGCCTGTAGAGAATTCTTTTGCAAAGTTAAAGTGTTGCATACTCTAGGCATCGAAAGTTGTACATTCTTTAGAAAAGAGCTGTTTTGCGCCTTTAAAATGTTTATAAAAATGTCATTTATGTTTGTTCACCTACACTACTTTACGCGTAAGATCCTATTCACATGTACTTTCAACGAACAAATTAACAGTCACTTAGGTCCATTGGCTTTGCCAGTTTTAAGATTCGTTTTGCAATAATAATCAGCTTCAAGTCTTTCAGTTGCGATCTCTTTAAAGATAAGAAAATATAGTCTCCTCGGACCCGTGTCAAACACTTTTTACTCGCCCCCTTCGCGAGATATTTCTGAGAACGCTATCACCATGACACCACCAAGCGTTTCTTCGCAAGCAGCAGAAAGTGCGCGGACCTCGGAAGGCGCCCCGAAGCTCAGGAAGCGCAGGGCGGCGCGCGCGTTCTCGAAGTGGCCGCGTAGTTCGTCGAGCGCCCGGCACGCGGCGGCGGCATTCCTCTGGGCTGGCCGTTTCCTGCTCCTCGGCCGTTTGCGCGCTCGAGTGGCTGACGTAAGAATGTCGCGCGCCCGCGGAGAACGCCCCTTTCCACGAGGCGCAAAACGCAGCCCGAGGCCTCGGGATGTTTGAGGAGCCGCGGAGAAAGGGAAAACGGATCCCCAGAGGGACCAATTCCAGGAATGCGTGAGATTAAATGTTTGGGGAAAACATTTGTTTCGTAAATGAGTATTTGTTTTCATTCCAATGGAAAAGTCTTCAAGTAAATAAATTTTGCGTCATATAAATATATCTTTTTAAGATTAAAATTTCTCTGCACAGTTTTTTCAAAA
The DNA here is from genome assembly GCA_038098605.1 of Gryllus longicercus. Lineage (NCBI taxonomy): Eukaryota > Metazoa > Arthropoda > Insecta > Orthoptera > Gryllidae > Gryllus > Gryllus longicercus. The sequence goes on from JAZDUA010000534.1 coordinate 215,031, forward strand.
TATTTACTCCTATCGATAATTCAATATAGGACCTAATACATTTCAATATATTAAAGTATCAAGAAAAGAAAAATATCAAAATTAGTACTACTAATACGAGATATTTACATACATTCATGTAATATTAAAATCGATTACACCCGTCAACGTTACTTGACCACAATCTTTTAACTCAGAAAATGTTTCTCGCAATTTTTTTAGACTTAATTCTATCCAAATACATTATTTTATTCTATAGTCGTAGTTAATATAATCAAGGGAGAGTTTATGTGATACCTTGCTTTGTAAAAAAAGGAAAAGCGCATGAATTAGCTTTAATGTTTTCCTTCGATTGTAAAAATTACGTGATTAAAAATGTTTCTGCATCCACTCGAGATTAGAGTCTTAACAGAAATGGCAAATCATAAATAATACGAGTTATTTAGAATTATACTGTATCTGCTCTCAGCATTCATGAAAGGCAAACTGCATTTCATTTTCAAAACGAGTAAATGACTACAATCTGAATGGGAGAATAACGATCTACATTCCATCAGTTTTCTTAAGTTTCGAGTGTGATGGATGTGTTTCAGTGATACCCTACCATTACCCCGATCACTACCATAGACCACAATCGGAGACTCGGACGTGAACGTATTAGAGGCGCAGCACTGACCGCCCTCGCCGAGCAGCGCCCTCCGCGCCCTCCCATCGATTCCCACCGATCGACTATTCGCTGGTCGCTCCTCCAGCGCGAGATGCGTCTGCCTTCTGTGCGGGGGCGAGTGGCGTCGCGGCCGGCGCTGCCTTCGGCATGGGCTCGGGCGCGGCGCGCCGCTCCGGCCTCCCCTCCGCCACGCGCCTCGCATTGCCTCGGCCTCCTGCGCAGTCAGCTCCGACCTCTGCATGGACGTCTTCAGCCGGTCTCTCCTTTGACTGCAGCCGCCGCAGTCAACTCGCTCACTTCGCGTCGGCATATCCTCCGACTAGCTTCTGCCGCCGCATCCATCGCCACGACGCGACGCATAGTCGGAATGAATCAAATAATTTAACTCACTCCTACAATACATTTTTGGGTGTCATTTATTACGCCTTAATAAAACCCTTTCTAAGAAAATACCGTTAAATCACTAATTGATATTAAATAGGGAAAATCAGAAAAAGGTTTCCGCTGCAATTGGTGTTGGATCACATATATCATTTTGTAAGGATGTGGCACACGCGTGACAAAACAAGCGATAAACGGAAGAGGATGGGCAGTATGAAAAGAGTACTCACTGTCGATACAATTTGGGGCGACATCCATTATCTCGTTTACAAAGAAAAACGTTGCGCAAAAAGCTCTAATTGCATGAGACGCTAAATAGTCTCATTGTGCACTAACGTTCAATTAACTTTTATACTATTTATAGGAATCAAAGAACAGACCCGTCCGAGGTCACTAAAGCGGGAAGTTAACGATCGAAAGGCCACGACCTAGGCCCTAGGCCCGGGCGAAAGGCCCTAGACCCGGGTTGAGCATTGAATGTGTGTTTGTTGAATCAACTTCAGTGATTGTAAGCAGTATAATACTTCTCTATCGCCTCATTTCCGTTTCCTGTCCTGCCCTGTCCGCCCCGCTCCCATGCAAGTACCTGCGCCGCCGCGGCGCCCCCGCCACCGACGCCTCCCTGCGCGCTGCGCTGCCTGGGCCGTTCCTCTTGCTCCCACAGCCCACCCCGCTGCCGCCTCCGCGCCCTCTTCCGGCCCTTCCTCCGCCTCCTTCGCCCCGCGCCCTCCTACTCCGTTCGTGTGGCCTCTTCCTCCCCTCCTTCACCCTCCTTCGCGACCACCTCCTCCTCCTTCCTTCTTTCTTTCCTTCCTTCGCCTCCATGTCTCCTCCTCCTCTTTCCTCTCCTCCTACTCTGTCACCTCCTCCTCCTCTTTCGCCTCCGCGTCCTTTTCCTCCTTCTTCAGTTCCTTCGATCCCACGCGCTTCTCCTCCGCCACCACCTCCTCACCCTCCGCATGTGCGACCTCCTCCTACCCCACCCCGCCCCTCCTCCTCCCCATTCGCTTCCTCCGCCTCCGCATTCTTCTCCTACGTCGTCTCTGCACCTTCCCCTTTACCTACTCGGGGTATGAAAGAGGAGTTGAGCGGACATGTTCAAATCATCTTTTGAACAAAATGCTCTTCTGTCTTGAACTATCTCCGCTACTACCGTTAGCTCCATAATTTTGTATTGCAATAAATATCTGAAACTGAGTTTCATTCGAAGTCGTACTGATCACTTCATTGTATTTTATAATCTACCTAATTTATTGCGCTGAATTGTTCCATTAATTTACTATATAATAAAAATACTACATGAAGAGACAATAATGTTGAATTCCTGCAGGACAATTCCCCATGTAAAAAGTTTAGCTCTAGAATTGAGGGGTAGTGAAGAACATACGGTGAGTGAATCATGAACACTACGGCGACTTCAACGCTTGTAACATTTGCAACGGTTCCTTCGAAAGGTATTTGTCAAATAAAAATGAAATGTTAAATTATATTAACAATCTAGCAAAAGAGTAGGTTCGTACATCTATAGAAGAACATTATTTGCATGAATAATCTGTAATCATCTTACTGTCTTAGGACGATTACAGAACCACCCATGTAAATAGCACAGCGTTTATTACTTGTGCCTCCCAGTGCGACTTCCCTTTAACCGCGCCCCTGATGGCAGTAGTTTTGCTCCGTGGGCGAGGCGATGAGAGGGGGGCTTGGAGGGACGGGGTGGGGTGGAGTGAGGTGGAGTGAGGTGGAGTGGGGTGGGGCGGGGCGTGGGCGCGAGGAAGGCCGCCAGGGAGGTGCGGGCGACGCCACGCACTTGGCACGCGGGGCCGCTTCGGGCCAGGTGCTGCGGCCCAGGGTGGCGACGGGCGGGCGGGGTGGGGCGGGGCGGGGCGGGGCGTGGGCGCGCCCACAGTCGTGACGTCGCGCCTTTTGTCATTTCCGCCGCCGCCGCCGCCGCCTCCCCCCCTCGGAAGCTCCTCCGCGCGTGCCCGGAATTTGATTCATTGCACGCGAACACCTGCACCCCACTCACACGGCGGCGGGCAAAGATTTGACTGTCAGCGAGACCAGAAGGAACACGCTGGACGAAAAACGAGTTACGTTTGGTTTCTTTTAAAGCTTACAATACGAATAATGTAAACAATAATACAGACAGATATTATATTACAATGTTTCAAAACCAAGCATGAGGAACTAATTATTAGTCATATTCCTAAATTACACGCATGTAATGCAAAAACGATTACGAAGAGAATTTCATTCCATTAGTGTCTATTTTTTAGTCATATAAAATATTATAACGAAGATAATTAAAGAACAATTATTATAGTTGAAGTAATTTATAAAAAAATGATAATAACCAAGACATGACAAGAGTTCACCATAATTCTAAAGCAGGCGTAAAGAAAAAAGAAAAGAAGGAAGAAATAATAAAGGAAGGAAGGTAAGAAGTATGAATGAATAAAAGGAAGAACGATAGAAAAGTCCCCGAAAAATTCTGAGCTAACATTAATGAAGGAGGTGAATTTATTTCTAAGAATTAGTGTTGCTTATACATCCAACTATGTAGGACTACGTTATAAACTTATCAATGCGATTATTTTATTTGGCAAAGGGTTTGTGCATAAGTGCTAACGACTGTAGTGATTCTCTGGCATGATGACATAATTTTTCTTCCGCTGCAGTTCTCAACTTCTTACCCAACCTGTAGACGAAGCTGGAAGGATACTTCTGAACTCGACCACAAAGACAAAGAGGAACAACAAATGTAACATAAAATAAACATTGATTTGTAATAGTGAACCCTTTCAAGCAAACGCGTTTCTAGCAAAAGATGGTACGCCTCATTAAACAAAAGACTTCTTTGTATAGTCCCCCCTCTCCCTCTTCTCGCTTGCAAGTCCGTGGTCAACCTGCCGTCCCCACGCAGCCCAGCCCAGCCCAGCCCAGCCCAGCCCAGCCGCGATGCGGTAGCGGAGAAAAAGCGCCGCATTTGCAAGGAAGCCGGCGAGCGTCGCCGTTCTCTGTAACAGGCGGGGGGGGGGGGGCGACAATGCCCGCACTTGATGACAAGAGGAAGCTGTCCATCTCGGTGCAAGGCGATTCGCCGTTCTCGCTCGTAAACTCTGAGTTGCGGCCGACCGGCAGCAATGACAGCACCTCCCCGCGTCGGACAGTGCTTGAGAGCGCACAATGGGGTCTGCTTAATTGTAATGCAAAATTAAATAAAAATTCAAGGTAATGAAGAAATTCTACAAAACAGCATATATAAACATAAAAATTATGTTTGTTGAAGATGACTAGTGAATTACTGTTTGTGAGTATGTTTGACTAGAGAGAAAATCATTTCCAATTAATGTACATTAGAGTACAGCGTACTCACTTTGGGAAAGTACGTATATTCTGGTAGTCTTTGATGGCAAAACAATGTCTGTGTTTACCATAGCCACATTCTGTAGCACGAGTTTCGGAGGAAAGTCTCGCACTCTAAAGAATGTTGACTCCATATTTCCTCGATAAGTGCCCAAACGGGGATTCAGTTTTCCTTATGTTTTACAGACAACAAATACTTCAGAGAAGAGTCATTTATCACAAGCTTTCGAGAGCCTCTTAAAGCTTCATTTCCCGAGTGCCTTGATAACTCCTTTTTTTATTTATTTCCTCCTATTTGGCATTGCTGCCTTTCAGGGGTGTTAACATTTTACAAAATAATGCTTTGACATTCGTTCGCACGCTAATTGTTCTGAATGTTACAGGTTGTGTTCAATGTATAATTTTGAAAATTGATTTGATGTGAATTTACATAACTCCTCAGCACTAGAAACGTTCTCCGAGTCAGTTTCCCATTCTTCACGGACCAGGGAATTTCTACAAAACGTTTAGCTCATTGAACCGTCTCCCAGCCCAGTAATCACTGCTATAATCTTAGAGAACGACCTGTAATTCACTTCTTCTGCATCTTGCAAATAAATGCATGACTATAGGAAAATAATCGATTCGGCGATCACGAATATTGAATCGAACTTCAATCGAATCACGAACGTTCCCAGAACACGGGAAGCGACCTAATCTCTTGCCCACCTCGGATGATCGCCGCGAAGTGAGTATCGCGCGCGGTCTGCAATTGCCCGCCCGCTCCGATCTTTCTCCCTCCGCCCCGCTGCGCCTCCGACGGCTTCTCTCTGCAATTGCGGCTCGCGGCGCTTCCGAGAACCCCTTCGCCGCCGCCCGCAACATTCCTGCCTTCGCCAACCGGGCGGCCCACGCAGAATCCGCTGCCCCCGCGATCCTCGCCGCTCCCGCCCCGCCACCCGATGTCTTCGTTGGCGGGAATCCGCACCTTCTGCACGCCTTTTAATTACTGGTCTTGCAATCCCAATCGCCTTTGCAAATTATCATTGTACTCCTTCCTACTCCTTCGGTTACGCTCATAGTCAATTCCACTTGTGTTATTCATTATCGCTGGAATAGAAGTCAACGCCACTCTTATCACGTCTCCCCCCTCTCTCACACTCACACATCAGTCGTAAGTCGCGCAATCTGACGGAAGTACTGAAACTTCTAATTTCATTTGGCTCTACATTTTACACCGTCCGTCATAACGAATTCGTTTCTTCGGATAGACTTCTGAGTTGAATTTCAAACATTTCTGAAACAATGCATCAAGCGGAATCTTTCTACAGTCTCCATCACCTCTGTCGATTACCTTTCTTTGATGGTTTTGTTCTTACAGACAGAGAATTCATCGCTAACTGTCAGTTCCGACACTTCTATTGATTTGCTTCCAACGTCAACTGTATTTACAGGCTGAGCCTCTAAAATCGTACACTTCCACACCTCCCACTCGCTATCACACGTAGATGCTCTCCCCACAGGTCTCCCGCTGCAACTCTTTTTCTTACGCTGTCAGCGTCAGTAAATCACTTGGTGCAGAATTGCAATCAACGTACATCTAATTACATTGATAGTAACACTTTAAAATTAAGTAATCTTCACCAAAAATTACAAAGATATCTGTCGCGTACCCAGGCAATGACGAAAGCAAGGTGAAAACGGTAGATCTGCCGGGCAACACGTCGCAAACTCGTTTCGGCCACCACAAATTCCAGCGCCTTCCACCTCCGCCGCATGGGCAGGCCACGAAGCCCGTTATGCAGACGGGGGCGGTCCACGCTTCTGCTCTGCAGGGCTCGGAATACGAGGTATTGATATCATGAACGAAAATTACGTACTCCACACTTTTGCGAATCGCGACCGACAATGCGTTCAATGATGTCGTGGGCTTCTGTGGAGAGATTCATGAGAATGTTGTAAGGTGTCTGGGAGACGCAACAGAATTCCATTCATCCAATAGATTTAGGACGATGTGATCAATTCAATAACCCTTTTATATAAATCCTATCAAATTTCTGTATTAAATATTTTACACTCTGTTTTATGCGGAACTAGTGCAATAAATGCAATGCATACTCGAAGATTTCATTAAGGTATACCTTTAGTACACCAATATAAATTGTGACACAATGTACCTCATTCTCTTGTATCTCCCAAAATAATTAATTACTCCTGGACAATCAATCGTTTTACTGACCGACTGACACAGGAAAACACTTCATTCATGATATACACATTAAAATTCGTGGAGTTGTTTCACTCTCTTCCACTGTTGTATTTACAATTCTAATGTTACTTGTACGTAGAGTGAGGATTTCTAGTAAATAGAAACAACCAGAAATGTTTTTTTAAATACTGTTAAAAACTAAGCTCTCTTCAGGAAATAAATTGAAACTAATTTCTCGAAAAGTCTAAATCCTTTACTGTTGGATTATATACCTGATAAATATTCCACATTCATTGCATGATACAGAATCAACTTGGAAGAAAAGGTACTTAACTATTAAAAGAGAAAAAAAAATACAAATTTCCGAGAAGTAAAGCTGAGCAGTTGATGTCCAGAATATCGTTTGCCAAACAACGATGAATTAAGTTTTGAATGTAGACAACAGTTAAAAACTTAAAACCGGTTTAAAAACAGTTGTTGTCACCAAACGAGGTCATTTGAGCGCGTCCTATATTTAATTAAAGTCGCTCGTGCACTTGAAGACAAAGGACGTGTCCCCACTGCACCGGTAGCCGATTCCAGCGGTGACCTCTGCCACGCAGCCGACGCAGCGAGTCGCGTTCGAAACCGAACACTCGGCCGCGACCGCAGCGGACGCTCGTGTTCCCGGAACGCGCGTTGGGGCGTTCGCGTGCAACGCGACGCGGCGCGGCGCGGCGCGGCGCGGCGGCCCTGGCTTTGCGGTCTCGGGCGGCGGCGGGCGGATCGGGTTCTGCGCGGGAGCGCGCCAAACAGCGTCACATTCGCACTCCGCAACCCTTCAATTCAGCGGCAAGCAAAATTCCACTTGTTCTGAATGAATATGTCTCATTTATGTGCTTTATGAAATGTAATACGAAGAATAATTAGGTTTTACATCTGTAATGCAAAAATGGAAAAAATAAAAAAATAATCGATAAAAAATAGAGCAAGGAAAATAGCACAAAATCTGCACTAGTTTGAAGGAGTAATTTCGAACATTTGAATTGTGTTACTATTCTTCAATAATAGTGTCTTTTACATTTAATAACGTGTATTATTACCTACGGGAATGTTAAACCGCTATCAACCAAGAATGCTATCCGCATCTAATTAATGTGCCAATCTGGGCTTCTAGCAAGCTATTCCGTTGAATGTGTTTTTTTTCTTTCTTTTTTTCTCAAATCATATCGGTCAAATCTGTAACTTCATTTAACTACTACACACTCTGACGGCCGCTTTAAAATAAACATTAAAACCACCATCGTGAATTGAATGACATCAAATTAACAGTAATAAACATTTCCCCGTTCCGACAAAATAATCATATATCTCTCTTAGAATATGGGGAATTTTATGTGCATACTACACGGAGTGCGAAAAGTACAAAATTTATCAGTGAAATAATTTTGACGTTTCTCTAAATACAACTGAAGTCTTTATCAAGTTTTAATCCCTTTGTTCTATATTATAATAATCTCTCAATTTTATTCTGAGATGGTTCCTTACCTTCTCTCAGACATTTTAAATGTTCTTAAGTTTTTATAAGCCAGATATAGGCGTAAATAATTAAATGCGTTGTAATAAGACAATTTAAAATCTCCTAAAATTGTATTAATAAATTCATCAATCTGTTTTATTAATCAAATATTTATAAAGAAATAATGTTATATCTCAGTAGTTAAATCACACAAAAAGTCAATATTTTCCAGCTTTTTCCATTTGGAAAAAAAACTGTACCTCTGTACAGTAATGAACCTGGTTCATGAGCGTAAAACTAGCAAACCTTTAAAGCAAGCAAAGAAATACGTGAATGTATACACACACTCTGACATACAAATACATTTTAATCAGCTACTCCCCAGCAGCAAACAAACGTAATTTGCATGAGCAGAGAACACTCCATAAGCAGCCTGGACGAGGCAGCCTCATTAGAGCACGGGCTCAGCAGCCAAAAGTCGCCGCAACCGGCTCGCCAACGCCGCTCCGTCCCATCTGTCGCTCGGCGGCGCTCGTGCTCCAGTCGTTCGCAGCCTCAACTTACGTCACGACTTCTATGTTCGTCTGGCGAAGCGGGTTCATCGTTTGCCAGCGGACGACGCGAATCCTCCCCACAAGACCATACGACGCGCCTCGTCTACGCTAACTACCGAGGCAGGACGCCGGACGCTTCCAACGGACGACTGCTGTCTCAGAAAACGAAGGATGCGGCAACGAGCAAGAAGATAGAACACGATCTCGACCGACTATAAGTGAATACCCATTCACTTCCACAAATACGTAATCTAAACACGAGACATCTATAACCGATCGCTTCAAATAATTAAGCTACATTAACATAAGAAATAGCGAACGGAGTCTGCTTCTTACAAGATGGAATGTTATTTTAAATTCGGTCGCTTATTTTGAATAAATTTGGAAGCGGCAAATACTAAAGAATAGTGCAACCTCAAACATTAAAACACTATCTTCTGCGCAGTTCAAACACACAATTTTTCGCATCGCTTTCATTCATTGCGCATGCGCAGAAGATCCATAGTGCTGTCCGTATAGGGCGTGCACAAACCCCCTATTAAAGTTTGGCGTAACTGAATACCTTTTATACAACGCGTTTTGAAACATTTATTACAACGAAAATAGTGAAGTCAAACGAATATTTGGATAGACCTTGCTCAAATGATAAAAGTGGTGATTTCATTAAATGTATAGCATTCGCACAAATCGAAATTAAATAAGAAATAACTATGAGCAAACTCTTTCTTTTTATTTACTTCATCAAAAAAGAAAACTTTAATACGTTATTCCCTTAATTCTAATTTCCACATACATGAACATATGTAGATTTTATGAAGTCGCTACATTTAGCTTTTGGGAAGGGTATTTGGACACATCAAAGAGTAAACAACAATACATTGATTTCTAAAATGTAAAACGTTTTCCTATTGGAAAACGTAATCACGTATATTGTAACAAAGAATGAGAATCAGTTCACACATGTTACCTGAGAAACTGAGTTTATGGTACTTGTACATTCTAAAATACTTGATGAAAATCCAGGTGCATGGTTCACAAGGCGGCGGGAAAGAAAGTATGCAAAGGAGGCAGAATTCTCTTAGGTGACCGAGCTGCAAAGGGGGCAATGAAGAATGCGTGGATCGTTTCAATAGGGAGCTAGATTGTAGTGTGCTGGGACCAAAATGTAACTCTGAGGTGCTCTTAGTGGTCGGGTTTTGATGTTTGTCTCCGAACTTGCTCCACACAACGGGTATTTTAATAAACATCTAAGGAAACAAATTATTAGAAAAAATAGGTAAGCTTAATTAATAGAAATAAGTCACGCGTTTTCTTCAGATTTTTAACACACGGTAATGGTTAAAAAAATGGTAATGACTATGTTAACGAGTCCATTTTGATTTCCATGAAATTGTGTCTCTTTTACTTGGCGACACTTGGTGAATGTGTGATGTTACAATTTCAAATAAATTTTCAACAAAAAATTGTCAACTTTTAAACATTTTTCAATTTCAGTGCACACAACGATTCAGTATAGTACACAAATAAGTGCGCCAGATTTCTCTGAATTTACATAATGACTTAATTTGTAGCTACGTGCAGAGTGTAGCTTTTTGAAGGTAAAAACATTTTCTTAGAACCTGTAAAATTGAGCAAACGTACAAAATGATTCGTCAAGAAAATGCGACACTTCGTGCTTCTTTTCTGGACGGATTTCAAGACCAGAGTAAACTTGGTTTCGTAATTAAGTGCTTTCAAAGTTATTTCTTTCATGTCCATTAAATATTATTCGTGTCCAATGTGAAGCAATTACCTACGTCTGTCATAGTATTTTTGCTGTCAACGATCTCAAGTCGAAAACTTATTCTTCGGAAAATTATAAACGGTAATTCAGAAATCTCTCATGAAAAGCGGGACAAAGATACGTAAAAATGGGCGTTTCAATTACAGGGCAAAAACTATAACGTTAGAGATGGAAACTCCCAGCACGGGAGCCCAGCACGGAGTGTGTATAAATTAAATTTTCGGTATGATATCAAATTTAATTTATAATATTCTTGTACATACATTGCCACATTAAAGTATTTCAGATGTAATAAAATTTTACCATTTAAAACTATAGTATAAACAACGGTTTTATTATTTGAAAAGAAGTTAAAAAGTAATAAGAAGAGCAGCGACAGAAGAAAACTGATGATGAGAATGAAGAAGAAGAAGAAGAAGAAGAAGAAGAAGAAGAAGAAGAAGAAGAAGAAGAAGAAGAAGAAGAAGAAGAAGATAGGAGGACGTGATGGCATTGAGGAAACGAAAAAATGAAGACAGAAAGAAAAAAAACTCTTATTGCATTCCAGAGAAAGACAGAAGCAGACAGAAGAAGGGCAGAATCGTTGGCCCCCTAGACCACGACCAACGTCGACCAACGTTGTCGTAGACATCGCCGTTGGTGATGTTGTAGTCGACGTTCTTGTAGTAGGCGTTGCGTAATTGTCTTATTGTCGGTATCGTTGTCGTCGTCGTCGTAGACATCGTCGTTGATGTTGTCGTTGCGTATTGTCTTATTGTCGTTGGTGTCCTCGTCATCGTCGTCGTCGTCGTCGCCGCCGCTGTCGTCATGGCCCTGGTGATCGGCGGGGGCGGGGGCGGGGGCGGGGGCGGGGGCCCTGGCTGCGCTCCGATTGTGTTTGCACTTTCCCCGGCGCAGCGCGCGTGGCGCAATGCGCCTGCGGTGAGAGGGGCATCCCCTTGTTTTGACTAGGAGGGCACTTCCACACGCGGAAGCGCACGGCCGCTGACCTCAGGTCCTCCGCAGCGCTCTCCCGGGGCTGCGACGCCTCCACCTGGCTGATCCAGCAGCTTTGGGGGAGCGAGCACAGCACGCGAGTGCGGGCGAAGAGAGTTACGTGTGAAGGAAGAAGTTTGGTTTCAATGCCACAATGCTCAATCGAGGATGAAATGTCGGCATCTTCTGCCCATTCTAAATAATCTACAAATTTTCTCAAATACTTCTTAAACAAATGATAATATTGTAAGTTCAGATGAATAGATATACTAAGAGTCAAGCCTATTGGCAATTTCAGCATTCAAATTAAATTGTTTGAAGTTTTGATAGATTATTGCCTCCAGCTTTCCAAAATATTATACCCATACTGTATCACGAGTAGAATATTTATACGCATCTACGTTTTACATTCTGCGCTTGGATCTGATAATAAAATAACATCTCTGAAGAAACATGTGAGCTCATTGCAGTAGTTAAAGTTGTATCTCAATCTCTAGCATGACAAGATAACTCAATGTAGAGGCCAGCAATAAGAAATTTGAGAAGAAGGAAACTTACCACATTATCCCGATATTATTCATCTAAATATGAATATGTGTAACACTACATAATTTTTCGAACTTTTTGATGAATTGAATCATGCTTTCGTCAGGAAAGTAGGAAACGTAGAAATGTAGAAATTGTAGAAATTGAACATTTAAACGAGCATTTTTTATAGATGTGCGACAAAACGTAAAATATATTCCATAAAAAAGATGAAATCATCTATCAGTTGAAATTCTTCAATTTCATTGTGTATTTTTATTGAACAGGTTCGAGTACTAAACATTTATTAATTCAACCTTCCAAAAGAGATAAATCAATAGGACTTGACGGGGTCAGTGAGAATCATTACCCACACTACAGTTTTTGAGATGAGCTGACCTCGATACTTCCCGAAGAATCCTCTTACTTTCCAGTAGTAGATGTTTATTTTTTTTAAAAAAACCTGAGGATAATTTTTGACTTATTTTCTTTGCTTTCCGTTGACTTACACGTGTCCGTGAAACATTAGAGAGCTGTATCTCAAAACTTCATCAGTCTGGCTTAAGATTACCTGAAATTGAACCCGAAAGATAGAACCACAAAGTGCACCCGACTGACACTGCTCAGTCTCGAATATTTCAATCAACAGTTTTCTTAAACATATACTCATTCCTTACAAGACTTCTTCTAAAGACGAATTCTACAGAGGTTTATATTCTTCCTTATAAGAGAACTCTAAAGAGGTTTTCATCGTGTTTTGCTGACTACTTTCTTCGAAAGCACGATGCTCAGCCCCAGTATCACAAGTTACACCTGACAAACAAGTGCTTTCGAATCATTTTCACCACTCGAACGTAAGAAGGGTTCCGTTCATTACCCTTAACGACGTACAAACGGCTTTTTTCCGCTCGTGCAAACGTTCCTGGCGGAGCCACCCCTCCGGAGCCTCCCCCACGTCGCAGACACTTTCTCGCATGCCGCCGGGCGCGCAGGAGGCGGCGTCCAGGCCGACGACTCGGGGCGGCGGAGGCGGGGGCAGAGGCGGGGGCGCGAGGGGAGTGGGCGAAGGAAGGTCGCACCCAAAACGGAAGAGCCAGCGAAGTGGTGCGGTGTCATTAGGAAGTTCGGGAAAGGTGCGCGGCCTTGGAAACTTTCTCTTTCGCTTTACCTCTCTCAACATGACCGAAAGTGAAGTGAAAACTCAAAGAAAATATTCAAACAAAAAAATTGTCGTCAGAAAGTGTTGAAATATGGCAAACGAAAACGCGGTAAACACTATAAAAAAAGGTTGATTAGTGAAAAAAATGTGAATGATTTGTGTGACAGGACGACAACAATAATTTTGAAAGTGATGTGCGTACTACAAAATTAGAAACGTGTAGAAGAGCTGAAAAGTAAAAACGACGTGCATCTGTTAAAATGTGCTTTAAATTGCCGGGAAATATTGAGATATACAAGAGACGTACTTTCCCTCTTTTTCATGAAAAATATATTAGAACAATTGAATGTCACAAAAATTAGTTTCAAATCAATAAATGTTTGGACTGCAGAATCCATTTGTGAATGCTGAATTAAAAGGCAGGAGATGTATGCAAAGAAGAGAGCCTTTTCTACATAATACATATGCTATTATCATGATCACGTCGACTTTAGAGAAGGAAAAAAAACAAGCTATTTTCAAAGAGAAGAACAATATAATTTTACTTCACGCATTAAGTATTAGTAGTATTTTAATGGCTTCTATTCACTCGCTTTGTATTACAACTGTTTCCTCTGGCTTATGAACATTTTAATGTATTATTTGTATTAGCGTAAATTGGAAGTTACAAGTAAGCTTCGACGAAGATTGGGGTGTTCCAGATTTGAATCGCGATGGTACTAAGAAGCAAAACACAAAAAATGCCAAGTGCATGGATAATTGGACACTAACTGATTTACTACGATAATTTCTGAACATCAAATTAGTGCCTTAAAAAACGATCATTCCTTCCTCATCTTTTCCTGAGCATCAGACATAGGGGTGATCTTTCTATTCCTATTTGGTCCATCTACCATGTCTAGAACCACTCTGGCAATGTTGCGCGGATTTGAAGCCAGAACTTTAAGGAGGCTGTAGCGCCATGCGAAGATGTACATGAAGAACAAGACCCATTTCCCATTTGGCGATGGCAATTATATGACACGTGTGCCACAAGTGCCTTGCCATGAATTTTGTAGACTCCCGCTCACGGACGGTTGTGAACCGCGGGCGGACCACATGCGCTGTGCTTCGTGGGCGAGTCGTTTCTGCTCGTGCACTCGCGTGTGATCAACCGTTTATCGACTTGAGACCAAACATGAGAATTGGATTTGAATCGCCTGGAGAATGATAGGCCGTACTTTGAACACGTAATTTGGAGTGATTGGATGATTAATACTTGACATTTTTAAGCCCTGAAAATCCGGCGATGGCTTTACTCAGTTCCTCTACGTATTTTTTGTGAAACCTTAAAACAAACCGACCGACAAATCAAGTTAGTAATGTCTGATTGTATCTGAAGATTACAAAATACCACCCTTCGATATTGAAGAATTAGCAAAATAAAATCAGTGGCCAAAAAGTCACCAATGTCAATAGTTCGTATTTTTACTAGAGATACAAATATTATAAAATTGTGAAGATTTCTAGTTGTGAGACGGCACTTCCAACTCATAAAATTCGAAATCACTGTCCTAGGCTAAACTGCTCTGAACTGCCCGAAGTATTAGACCAAGGTTGTCCTACCGGAAGCCTGCGGCGCCGTTTGTAGTGGCCCGCGAAAGGTAATTAGTTAAAAGTGAAGGCCCTTTCCATCAGTTTTGGACGAGAACATTACGCGCCTAATGCATGAGCTCTGCCTGGGTCAAAATCTCCTTTAATGTAATAATAGGTAAAGTTTAGATCTAAGGACTTCTAGGAAATTCAGAATCATCCCAATGTGTTTCACGGCGTTATGCATGATATCTTATATCTCTGACCTATATAAAATATATGGTCCGCAACCATACGATAGGTTTTAATTGTAAGCATTGACGCCTTGGAAGTTGGACACCCCTGTACGAGTATTAGACAATAAGCGAAAGGGGGCGCTTTCCCCGGAAGCCGCGATCGCGTCGGAGGAGGTTGTCAGTGATGGTTGACGGTGGCGACGCTCCGCCACGCCTCGTGCGGCGCAGGAGGTCGTAAACAGCTTCGCTCTTGCTTTTGCCCGGCGCGCCCTCGCGGCCCGACCGCAGCGCCTCTGGCGGGCGCCACTGCGCGAAACAAACGGCAGCGCGGGGCGAAAGGAGCGGCGGTTCCACTCCGAAGGGCTGATTTCTCTTGGCCAGCGAGTGGACTCGCCACGAATACGCTTTAGAATCCAGAATTGCTAGGCGATCACAGTAGAGACTGCAGATTAACGCAGAAAAAAATTGCATTTTGCATTCTAGGTAATGGTTTGCGTATTGGAAACTCATTAAATATTAGAAATTCTCTGTCAACCGAAATGAATCAAGACATTTAAACTAGTTGTTGACAGAAAATTTAAAATGTTTAATTATCTGTTTCCTTGGATACTAATTAATTTACCATTAATGTATTAAACGGATGACACCACTGTATTTCTTCAGAAAATCTTATTACTTATCAAATAGCTGACAAGAAAATGTTGAAAAACCGGACGGATTGATTAATTGGGTTGTCAAGGAGCTCACTAAACGCGTCGGAGGTTGTCAGCGGCCATCTGACATTGTTTGCATTTAAAAATAGTATATTTAATTCATGTTTAGTGTCATTGTTTCTGTTACTCCCTAGTATTTTGTCTCTGTGTGATTTCAATAATCGTAAATGCAGTAGCTATTTTACAGTACACTATTGAGAATTCCTACGTTCTCAATTGTCTTTCGGAATACAAGGGAAGAAGCTAAATAAAGCACCTTTCACTATTTTCCACGAGTTTTGCTTTCAAGAGTGCGCACAATGGGCTGCTAGTTGACTTCAGAATCCACCGTCAACCACGATGTAAAATACAGGATAATGGCCGCTTTGGCTTCCGGACAGCGTCGCGCGTTGTCTCCCATAAGCGATCGCCTTCGAGTCTTCGCTTGGCTCCGTGAGCGACGGCCCGCGAACAGTTGAATGGCGACAGGCCACCCGCCGCGCCACCGTCGGGGCTGACGCGTCTGCTCTTTGAAGTCCCTATTGCCTACGCTCTCTCGAGAGACCGCGGAATGCGCGCTTTCATGAACGTTTTTACGTCGTCAGAGTTTACACGGCACACGCCACAGACTGGGTAGCGACAATATCTTCTATTTACCTCATAGGGACTCGCTAACAAGAAATGAAAAGCATTTCAAAAATCATCAATTTGTTGAGGAGCCTTTGTAGTTAAATGTAGAAATGCATTTAGAAAATAGAATATATTATAAGTAAAATCGAAAGGGAGTAATAAATGAGGTAATAAGGGAGTATTAATAATGTATACGTAAAACCGTAAGTAAAAAGCATAACGATAGATTACAAGACAGCTAGAGAGAATATAGCATTGCCTTCAACAGCGAAATATGTGGCTCCGCTCAGGATAAAATCACTCTCCTTTATATGGCAATCCCGTACAAAATGTCAATTTTCAGACCTGTGACTCTTCTTGTGCACAGACGACTTTTATTGCTTATGTAAGCTGTGAATGCGGAAGGAATGAACGTATACGAAGAACTTTGAAGAGCACATCGTGAAGAACATTTCATTGGCACCGAGTCTAATTATTGTTCTCAAGTATTTTGGTATGAAATAAATGCGTGTACACGAGCTACTTTAGCGTTTGAGGAAATTCTTCTGCAATACTTTTTGTCACTTTTGCGGAAAACTTTCGCGAATTTTCGCATCTCCACGCAGCTCATCGCCCGTCACCGACGTCCTCAGTATATATATATATATATATATATATATATATATATATATATATATATATATATATATATCGTTGGTCCCGTAAGTATAGTGCAAGTTTTTATTGCGTAAAGTTGGTGGTGATTGTCCCCCGCTCGATGGCGAGATCCGGCGCCGACTTAAAGTCGGTTTGCGGGGTTTTCCCCAACCACGTATCTCCCCAGCGGGGCACCGTCCCAGCCGGAAGAAGCTACAAGCTCCCAAATGATCTCCCGTCAAGTGTGGTGGTGTAGTACGTGTGAATGTGAGTGTACATAAGGGGTGAGAATAGGACAAAGGAGAAGGAAAGATCGCGCGCGGTCCATGGTCGTTTGTTCGGGTACTACTCCGACATTCACTTTGTATTAATCGGAGAAACCACTGAAAAGTACCCAATAGCGCAGCCGACCGCTAGAATTCTCCTCCAAACACCGGCTGAATTCGACCTAGCTATCCAGCTGCCTCGAGCGGGACTGGAAGCCTAAGACCTCCTGATGCAGTGATAACAACTGATGCCCTGCGCCACCTAAGCCGGTTCACTGGCACGGAGTTGTATCTCTAGTTCTCTGCTCTTCATGTTTAAAGTATGTACGGCCCGCGTGGCCGCGAGCTTTCTCGGGGGGCGCGGCGGCTGCTGAAGCGCTGCTGAAGCGCTGCCGGGACGTGCCTCGCATCGCGAGGGCCGCTGCGCGGGAGGAGCGGCGCGCAGTGAAAGGGACGGGCGCAGGGTGCGTCGCAAGACGCTTTGTCCGGAGGATGTTGACATCCGGTTGCGGCATGCAGATGGAGGACAACAGGAAGCCATTCGCGTACACGGGCGAGCAGGAGGAAGCTGCAGTTGTTTTTCCTTGGAGGCTGCTTTGGAAAGTCAATCAGCTGTCTCCCCAGGTATCGTCAAAGACTAGGCGCTTGCTGGAAGTGGACTTGCTGGCTTACAGCAAGAAAATATGTTTTAATAAAATTGGTTTGCTTATTGACTCACTCCAATACTCGATACGTACTTTAAAAAAAAAAAAATATTTGATAGTACGTTTTACACTTTTATTATATGAATAGGTACTAATATGCATAAATAATGAGAATTTTGTTACTTTTTCTAAATTTGGAATTATGAACTTTCTATGATATTTGTATATTTGATCAATGCACACATTATACAGGGATAATTTTTACAATAGGGCAAGTATAAACGAAATATTGTACAAAATGTTTCAAAAATTGAACGAACTTAGGCTAAATCCTATACACACATCATTAATCACACAGCATTAACACTAACTGACAGACTATGACACGTCTTGACATCATGTTCATAACTTTTGCCAAAACCGAACCTTATCGCCTCCACGACTTTGTGTGAGTCAGATGAGTGGCAACACTGAACTCTGGCGGAAAGAAAGTAAACATCCTCGCAAGCTGATTACTTTAGAGCAGGTCACATGGCGTACCACAACACGGGGCGAGAGATCTGTCAGAGTCGCTTATACGCTGCCGATACTGTAGGCCACGGAGCGAGATCACTTGCGTGTATTTGGTTCATTTTCGTCAATGAACAGTAAATACAGTATGTGGCCATGGAGGAGAAGTGCAATCTGAGCACGTTTTCGTGAACTTTGGAATACATTCCCCCATTTAACCCTAAATAGTTGAATAATAAAGAAACAAAAAACACAAACAAAGCAAGACTGCCAACATTAGAAAATAGACATTTTCGATCCCGGATTATAGAAAATTGTTTGCCTACAAACGAACTACAGAATTGAGTTGTTACTGTTTGCAAGACAATAGCTACCCATTTCTCCTGCTCCAGTCCTACAACTAGCTAAAGCAGAGCTCAAAACGTGCGGGTCAGAATTCGTTTCGTTGTAATTATTATTATTATTATTATTATTATTATTATTGATAATACATTGCAGCAGCAAAAATGCAGCTAAACAAAACCACGCAAAATGGTCTTGCAAAAAGGAGAATGCGCAATGCTCAAAGATAAATAAAATGCTGCTCTGTTTAATTTGTTGCAATGAAACATTGAAACAAATCAAACATTTTGAGAAAAACAGTCTCCTCGAATATTGCAATAACATGGTTTAGTAGACAGAACAATGTTCTTTACATGTCAAGAACATAAAAATGTTGCTGTTCCGTGATGCAACCCGTGAATACAAAGTATTTCATTCCGAAGGCCTCTTCCTTGGCGCCAGTTGTGTCGTACGCAGCAACATAGTAAGACAATTCGGTTGGCACGAGCAGTATTTACATTTTTCAGTCAAAATCGAAACTGTTTTATTGTTTTTGTATTTTTTCCCGTGTTTCAATATCTAAAGAAACCATTGTCACCTCTCCTACAGTCTAAGGCTGCATAATTCTCTTTCAATTTCTGCATGCATTGGAAATTATTATTATTATTGTTGTTGTTATTATTATTGTTATTATTATTATTATTTTCATCCATATTCAATACAATGTGGCGCCCTTACCCTGCTGGAAAATCCTGGTTATAAAGTGGAAGAGAAGTGAAACCCAGAGAGACAGACAGACACAAAGAGAAAAAAGAAAGAGAAAAAAGAGAGAAAGAAAAAAGAGAGAAAAGAAAGAGAGAAAGAGAAGCAGTTGTTATATTATCAGAATAGATTTTAGATCATATTACAGAAGTGTACAGTCATAAATAATAAAAAGCCAATTTATTTGAAGATGTTATGAATGCGCCTGAGCACTGGCAGGTTTCGAGGAAAGAAGTTGCAACTCATAGCGAAGGCTCCGACAGGAATACCGCACGACAGTAAAATATCAGTCCAATTGAAGCCATGCTTGACACCTCTCCGCATGCACGGCTGTTGACTAGTTTAACGCCCCGGAACAGTAATGAAACGACACGGAGAATGAATTATTGACAACTGTAATGTGTCCCGTTACATTACATTTGTCGTATTGTAATGACATAAACGTCGGTGCTGAGCGGACTTAATAAATAAAAGAAGATCATGAAGCTGATTAGAGAACCTTTACTTAATACTCGAAAATTTGAAGAGTATCTGAATTTTGTAGGGATATCAACATAAAATTGATAATACTAAACAGTTACATAAAGTTCAATCGTACTCCAAAAAGTTGTATCGATGAATCTTGGTTATATTTTAAGTTATTATTTAGTTACTTTAAAAATGATGAATTTTGATTTATTGAAAAATATTATATTTGATGATTTGCAAATATCACGATTCCATGTTTTAAGAAATTCAAGACTCTCGGGTTCCTAAAATCAGCTCTATGTAGAAGTAATTTAAAGAAAACAAGACGACTTAAAGTACTGAAAGAAAGTACTTTCAGCAATGCTATTCTATATCATTTGTACTTTTCACTTTTTACAAATCCCCAATTCACTTCTTAAACAATAATTAAATTGTCGTACATCACAAAGTTTCGACATCGTGATAATCCAAAACTAAAGGATTGCTAGTTTTAAGGATATGCAAACAAAGACCTGGTAGTGAACTCCTATTTAATGCATATACTACAAAGGGTTCATCAAGAATTATTACAATTCTATACTATATCACAAATGTTTTCTTTTCATTTTGTTTAGCAAACATATACCGTGCCAACTGATGAAACATTACGCTTTTGCCATACATTACACATCAAATTTAGAAAAAAAATGAATAAGATCAGGCGAAAAGAGAGGTATGCAAATGCATAAACGGACCTCGGAGGCAAAAGCGAGGCCGGCAGCACCAGGCCGGAAACCCAAGCCGCGCAATGGATCGAAAGTTCAGCAATTGGAGACGGGAGCTGCTCCTCGAGTGCACTTCATTACGCTGGACTCTCCTTATTATTCCATCGACTTAACACTTACAAAGCGGATCACAACACGGCAGTGAGTTCTTTACCTCACGTTATACCATCTTGTTCGACATTGCGGTAATTGAAAGTTTTGCCTCGCTTGATCACATATCACACTCATGTGAGACATGTAGGATATCCGAAGAGACCAAAAACAGATAAAAAGGTACAAAGGTAGATAGGGAAAGAGCGGAAAGAGAAAAGCAAAAATTGATGTCCAAAAAGAAAACGACAGAGAGTCGTGCAGCTGTGCAGCGCGGACTGACTCCGCGCCGTGAGAACCGCGTGTTGCACAGGAATCGTGAAGTTCGCGCAGGTAAGGATCGGGCGTTTGAAGCGGAGGGTGGGGTGAGGGTGGTGGAACAGACACGCGCGTGGGGGCGGATCTCAGACCTGGGCGGGGGTTGGGGAGAGGGAGACGGCGAGGGCGGGGGCGGGGGCGGGGGCGGGGGCGGGGGCAGGGGCAGAGGCGAGAGCAGAGGCGGGGGCAGAGGCGGGGGCAGAGGCGGGGGCAGGGGCGGGGGCAGGGGCGGGGGCAGGGGCAGGGGCGAGGGTAGGGGCGAGGGCGGGGGCAGGGGCGGGGTATGCGAATCGCAGCAAGAGCCAGAGGGTCGCGATCGCGCGCGCCAATCCACTCTTAACCTTGATTCTCTCCCCGCGCTCGAACGCCGCGGCGGCGGCGGCGGCGGCGGCGGCAGGGGCAACGACCGGGAGATCGGTCAACGCTGGCGCGGGTGGCGCGCGGTCGCCGCCTTTGCCAACACCAAACCCGCGCCGCCGACGTCGGCACTTCCTTCGCCTTGGGTGCTACCGCCGACACCTGTCGACACCGCATACGCGGCAACCTCCGACATCGCAACAGCTACCTCATTGACGCCGTCTTCTACGCAATCTCTGCCACCATAGTGATCGCTCATTGTGCCAATGCGGTCCCCGCGATTGTAAGCATCCCTACAGCATTCTTTGCTGCTTCCACTTCCTTCACAACCGCTGCTACATATATAATCACGACTCGTCTCCATGGTCGTTTTCTTTACGTCTGTTGCCTTCGGAAACACTACAACAGCCACTGCCATTGCCTCCACCTCATACACCGCCATTCCAAACACTGCTTCATTGCATCCCTGGCAATATCGTTATAATTGCCACCGTTACCGTCATTTCCACAGTCTACATCCACCTCCACCGCCGTCATCGCCATTTCCTTCAAGATGTGTACCTCCTCCATCGCCTCGGCAGCGCGAAAGGTCCCTTGCCTTGGAATGTGGGCGCGCAGACGACCCGTCTGTCGCCCGGTGCTCGGCGCTCGCGATTCCATTCTCCCACGACGACGGCAGCCGACTTTGCGCTTGACGGGAGGCAGCGCGAAACAATGCCGCTTCTGAGCAGCTAGGTTTTTGTTGCCTCGGCCAAGTGACTGCACTCTTCTAAATTATGAGGAACAAAAGTTTTAAGAGGAGGAGTGAACGATAGTTGATGAGTCCTTCTAGAGCATGGGCAGAAATGAAATAAAGCGAGTCAGGACAATGGAGGCTCGAGTTCAATAGCTACAATATAACACGAGTAAAATAAAACAATACACCACTATCCTATAAATTAGCAACATTGACACAATAAAAAAGGGTAAACCACTTCTAACACATATTGCCGCCAAAAGAAACCAAATGAGTTTCTGGAGATAGACACCGGATATGAAACTAGTAATGAGAATTGGCGATGCATTTACATACATATCTATAGCATGAGAACAGGCCTCAAACAAAAGATCACACTTCTCACCTACACACGAATAGTAACGCAGAATAAAAGCACAAGAATCAGATTTGTTTTCTCTACGCTTTTATATAAATTATGATCTAGAACTCTTCGCAAACGTATACTGATATATTTGATGTATCAATTAACATTAATACATGTCTCCAATATTCTGCACCGCTAGTAATTATTTGTGTACTTCCTTCGCTTCGAAATTTCACTTTATTAAGTCATACACAACGCCCTCTCAAGAGATCGTAACGACTTTAATTTAAATACAAATACTAAAGAAAAGAATTGAATAGTGAAATGAACATTTTAACGTATTTTTTTATGGACACGTGTTTGAGTAGGAGCGACAAACTCTGAGTACATTCCGACATTTATTAATGGAATATTTCCTTTTAATACGCCACTTCGTTATACATCGTATGCTCCTGTGATTATGCTTTGTTTCCAGACTAGTGATATTTAAACAACTTTCATCAATAATTAACAACTCTAATTGAGATTTCACTACATTCCAGTAAAATTATTCGTATGCACGCTTGTACCGAACTTATTCTACAAACAGTGCGCCTTCGCAATTGACTAGGGTCATGCCATCAATAGGTCAACAGATAGACTTGGTCGTGGGAAACGCGAGAACGTGGGTTCCATTCACGATTCGGGACGGTGTTTGCAGGCGGAGCAAGAAAGCCAGCTACACCTTTCCTTTTCAACAATGCTGGTGGAGCTTGTTTCTTAAGACACTCAATGAAATTTATTGACATGCACTCAACTAACGCAAGTGTTCCCCCTCTTGCTATCTTTTCCTTTGCTCTTTTAATGAAAAAAAACAACAACACTATGCTTGTTTTTCGTTAATAAAGCAAATAGAAATTTATTAATATAATATGTAAACGTCAAGTCCGGTAACAATTTTTGTAGTTTTCATTTATTTTCGTATGAAAACCAAAATTGCATATGACAGTTGGGCTGGGTCAAAAGGTCATTATAATCAGAAAAATATATATTTAGTGTGTATTCATGAACGTTCGTGACATATGTTTAACTTACACTGCAAGAAATTAAGATAATTATGCAATCAAGCACGTGCAAATAACATTAACGTGAAATGCGCATCATATAAATGTAAGTAATACCTGTATATTTCATCGTCTGTGTATTTTTAAACAACCTAAGTAAGTAATAAATACACTCACCATTTTACTTGTAGTACTAAATCATTGTAGATTCAAGAAGAGAACTATAAAACAGCAACTCACCTGAAAAAGAGAAAGAATCATAGAGTACATTGAATCAGAGAAGTTCAATTATGATTTAGTACAAGAGGAAACAATCCTTAAGACAACAAAATTATCTCTACGATTTAAATAGTAAAATTATAATAATTAACGGAATGAGTGAATAAAGAGGAGTATAATTGCATGAATGGTATGCTAAAGAAAACGAGCGACGATAGGAGTGAGTTTATTTACTACGAGTGCAATTATACCCCTTTATCCACGTGTTACGTTCAATAGTTATTCGTTTCCATTTAAGGATAATTTTGAGAAATTCAAGAGCATCTTTGTCATTCGAGGCATATTTTTGATGACGTGTTGGTTCTGAAAAAGGCCTGTTTTAGTTTGCCAGACATTGTGTACATATAATCACTATAGTGGCTTAGAGTTTAAAGAAATGTATCAAGTGGAGGACATTGAACGTATCCCGGATGAAGTTGATGTTGGTACGTAATTTATGATGAATAATTTTGTTTATGTTTCATGGCTGACTAGAAATACCTTCTGTTATAGTGTCTTCATTCAATGATTTTGATTCTTTTCTGAATTGTGATTGGTTGTTGTGGAGTGAGTTTTAATTGCATTGGGGATATTAATAGTAAGTGATAATCAACTATTTTTCAAGAAATTAATGAGCATATTTAGTTAATTAAATATTAAATTGGTTTAATTGCCGTTCGCGCAATTTTATTTCATTAACTACTGATTAAGTGCCGCTTTAAGGATCACGAGAGCTAATATTCCTGGGAAAATATACCGTGGAGATACTCGTTTCAAATATTTTCCTATAGAAATAGATTTTTGGTTATTTTAATGCTTAAAAAATGTTTTAACGTCATAATGGATAATATTAAAATAACCGTTTTCATTAAATAATTTTTAAATATTTTGAAACATCAAACACTTTTTAGAATGCCTCGGCGTATTTATGAAGGTTTCGCAGCCAGGTTGTGAACCAAGGACAGTCATCGAAGTAAGCATGAATCGCTCGCGTAAAGCCGAGAGCGCGGTGTCGAGTCTTCCTTGTCACATTGCGACCGTTTCAGTACCACGGCAGGCAATTTGCGAGGATTGCGGATCTCAGCTGGTAACGCGGGTTCCTCCACAATGACTAGCGGTACACACACACAAGCACGCTGCCTCCTACGCTGTAATTATCGCAGCGCGCTCGTCGTAGACCAATCTTTGCGGCTGACAATGGGACGCGGGCCCAGGACGCGACCTCCGCAGTGGGGATGCCACATCGATGTTGACGTGAACATCGACACTTTTGTATTTTGTAAAAGATATAATAGGAAATATTTAATGACGACACTACTCCTTCATCCAACAGTCTACCACTCCCCCGAGGTGACCCTGCTGATCTGGTACAAAGCAACATCACTCACGATATCACTCACGAATTTAATTAAAACAATACCAGCAAGCAATTAATGCTACAGTTAATGCAAGTCTACATCTCATAAAAACATCTTTAACGTCAATACTTTTACCTCCTTAATGATATTAATACTTAAGTATTGCTCGTACTCATGACACATTTAAACTAGTACAATACTATATGTAAATAAGACAAGATTATTTCTTAACTTGCATACTTTTAAAAAACATTCTCAATTCTTTAGAGGTAACATGTACCACGTACAAAGGGACGATCCAATGACACCAGTTACAAGTTGGATTAACCCCTTGTGTCTTGTTTTAAACATTTATTGCCAGCATCTTTTGCGCTATTATTGCGGTGGAAAGCAAGCAGCCTGAGCCCAACACGACAGGTCACCAAACAAAAGTAGACACTTACAATGCGTTTAGTAATATTACGTCCTTTTTATTTGATATCGGTAGCAAATTATGGGGCATAAAATAAACACCCTTGTTATTTTATGTCCCATTTTAGTATACAATAAATGACATAAAATAACAATGGTGTTTATGACCCATAATCGGCTACCGACATGAAATGAAAGGGACGTCTCGAATGCATATGAAGTGAAGGTAGCTAAGTGCACTAACGTTAATAGACACTTGTAACATTAAGGCGAGTCAGAGCCAGCCAACCGTTGCCTCGGTGCGAGCTGCCAAGTGGCATTCGGGGCCGGGCGCCGCCGCTGACCTGGCGACGCGCGTGGCGGGGGGGGGGGGGCGAGGGCGCGTGTGGCGGTGCGTCCGACGCACGTGCGTGGCGCGCCCACGCGCCGGGGCCGCAGGCGGATGCGCGCTTCCGACCCGCTCGCCCCCGACATTTCATTCCGGCGGCAACGGGGGCTTGCCAGAAGGCTCGCCCAGGTTTAAATACGCAGGTTTCAATGACAACACAGTTCTCTAAGCCCTCTTACCACTTCTCAAATCATTTTCTCGTTACATGGATATTACTTCACAGATTTGCGAAGCCTGATATTGCTAATGTTCCTAAGATTTAAAGAAGCAAGCTCGGCCACCCTAAATGTCTAAACTGCTTTTTCTTGACGAAAGTAGTACAATTACCAAAATAACAACAGTTAAGTCCAAATATTAGAAATATTTGTAAGTATAAATATTAGAAATATTTACAATAATAATTAAGAATATACTTTGATATTACACAAAGGCTGAAATGCAAATACAGAATCTACTAGCAATAAACGAAAAATATAAATCACATATTATATTTTTTTAAAATTGGGCAAGGATTTATGGTGAATAAGTTTTTACAACACTGTTCAATTTAAAATAAAAATGTATATTTCTTTGAATTAAATATTCAGAGCTTCAAAACTCCACTGAATCCACTCTACTTGAATACCGCCACGACCTTAATCTCTGGCACAGCTCAAAGCGCTGCTACGGTGATAAAGACAATAACAAATGAGAAAAGATACGGCAGCGTGGAGAAAATGCACATTAAGGTGGAAGGAATGTTAGATGACTAGAAAGTGAGTAAAGAAGCTGATACCTAAGTAGAGAGTGTAATGATGCTGAAGGTACTGGAATTAAGGTACAAATTACACAAGATAAGCAAATGCCGTCGGAAGCTTTAGAAACAACGGTGTCAAAGAAAGAACAGGTCTCAGAAATAGCGGAGATATTAAAACGGTGTGATATTGCACGCGAGGGAAGTAAGATACACGAGAAAAATGCGATGATAGAATCAGAAGATTTTAGCTGTGAAGTGAAATATGCAAGAAAACCAGAAGAATAATCAACGAATTAGAAAGTAGCATCCAGCTTAAAAGATAAAAGACGAAAAGTGGAAACCTTGGCTAGCGTGTTTCACCACGGACGTAGCCCCTTTGGCGGCATAACGGCCGGCGCAAAGTGGGGCTGCAAACTCGGCATGAGACGTCCCTCCTCGCCCACGCCGCACGCTACACACGCCCTCCCCTAGCACCCCGACCCGACAATTGTCCACCGCCCCCGCTGAAGGCACCCAACGCCCCATACCACGCGCCCCGCCTCCGCCCTCGCTAATGTCCTCTGTGCCCAACGCCCCATGCCACGCGCCCCGCCCCCGCCCCCGCTCCCCGGGCCCTGCGCCCAGCGCCCCCTGCCTCGCCCGCGCTCGCGCTCCCCGGGCCCACCGTCCCCTGCCCCACGCCCTTCTTCCATCCCCCACGCCCCACGTCCCGCGCTCCAGTCCCGCTCCCCGCCCCCGCCCCATTTCGTGACGCGCGGCTCTGTCTGTCACCTGGCGCGGCACGAGCCGCTTGTTTGCGTTCGCCCGGCGCGCCGCACGTCGCCCGCGCACGGCACCCGGCACGCAGCGGCAGCGAAGCACAGCGAGGCAAAGCACAGCGGAGCAAAGCGGCGCAGCGCGGCTTCCAGGTCACGCGGTTTACGCCGAGCAGGCGGTTTGTGGGGCAACAGTGCGCACCCCTCCCCCCCCCCCCCCGAACACCTTTGGCCAAGTACGCGGAGCGCATGGTTGGGACGGAGTCAAGTCCCGCCTAAGGGATAGTCGACTTCTCACCCCACTAATGTCAGATCTCAGCCATCATCCCAATCATCATCATCATTCACCTCTCATGATCCCCCTACCCTCGTTCATCCTGTGGAAGGAAACCACCACTGTAATTATCTGCTCAGAAAAGTGGAGGACGTAAAGAATTTAGCCTATTTCTTGCCACTGCACCGGAAATAGTATGGTGGATCATTAAGTACGCCGATGAAGTACGCTTGCGGGGCTAGTATTCAAATGATCTCCGCTGCTCGTTCGACGCCGCGACAACTGTTCTGACGACGTTTCGCCCGTCATGTCATGGCATCCTTCAATTGCCGAGGACATTTATACACTTCGAAAAAATCATCATCAATCATCAACATCACGGAGAAGGCTGTAAACCTGTTACGAAGAGATTACAAGACTACTAAGATTTATAAAGAATATAATTCGAAATTTACGTGCCTTTCTTCGTATGAGAAAACAATCCACCCTTGCCGCACATTTCCGTCATCAAGAACAACTTCAAGCGGAAAGAACAAATCTGGGCCAAAGAGACTTTCCTGCTCGAGGTAATATCTCATTTCGCAAACTAACGTCTATGTGACGACGAAGCTACCTTCCTTTCAAAAGCTTGAACAATCATGTAAATACGAGTAGCGAAAAATAACATATGACTATTCTGTATTGTAAAAAAGTATGACGTGTTTTGGATAGGCCCAAGTATCACTCTGAACATATATTAACAGTAGGTTAAATTGATTTTAAGGCAACGTAATTAAAATAAACTATCACCCCACGTCCATCTGTAACTTCCCTCCGAGCACAATCCAATGACCGCTGCGATCCACGTACAGGTTTCAATGGTTTGCTTTTGAGATGAGTGCACCAGATATAGCGGCGAGAAAAGCGTGAAGGAAAGCTCTTAGTCAATGCTTGAGAAACTTACAAGTTGTCCTAATGGACACTCCGCACACTCACTGGCACCCCATATCTCGTAAGACCCCTCATATCAGTACCTTTTCTTGGAACCGGATGATACACTGAAAATGTCTGGTCTCCCCTCTACCTTGTTCTCGTCGACTTATCGGAGACATTTACAAGACGCCACAGGTGTCTTGGTTTTGAGTGGTGTTGCTGGCAGTCTCAAGACAGTGAATAATTTGACATGTAATAATTAGGAGGAATTTTATTTTACTACAGTAAAGGCATTTAAAATTCTTCATTCGATTTTTGAAGGTTATATTTGAAGAATTCGAAATAATAGTTTTCGAACTTGAAGTAACAAATTCTGAATTTGCAGAAGTGCTCCAAATGTTTTTATTCAGCTAGAAAACTCTAAGAGTAGAGAGAATGAAGAAACATTAACGAGATACCAAACGATAATAATTTACAAATTCTCTGATATAAACCTGCAGCGTTACACCTTACTGCTAAGTAATGTGTATTTTCATTATGATATAGCAAGCAATCTGACTCTCCTTGCAAACGTCTATTATTTGTAAATAATTACGATTTCTTTTCGCAAACTTTTACAACTTATTTAGTATCATTGCTAAGATTGCCTTTATTTCACTGACACATCTGCTGTAATCCATCAATTTTATTTGTTTATTGGCCTAAATATTTCCCGAACGTAGTATTAATTAAAAACAGCCTTCCTGACCGAGGCAAAGCAAATGCATGTATATGAAGGGAGGCAGTTCTAGAATCCAGGATAACAACTGCATTAATCATCGACATCATAAAATGTTCGTCTGTACATCTGACCCGGTCAACCACTTCCCCGAAGGCGAAGAAGCCGTTGGAATGGGTCTTCGAAGCCAGTCCCTTGGTGGAAGTATCAAGTGCCATCTGCAGCCTACATTGAAATATTTATGCGTTACGCTTTTTAAATCTAGTTTTCTAGATACGTCAACTATGTGGTTGCAACAGAATGCGCGTTTTGATGCGACCAGTAATTAATTATTTCCGAAATAATTTTCGTGTATGAGAACACGTAGTTATAGGTCGGACACTCAGAGTTTTTGCCGTGAAATCGCCGATTTACAGCGCACGACTATAATATTCTCTTCATACGAAATAAGACGAGAAAGTATACTAACGATCTTTTGAGATACGTCTCTTTTTTCGTGCATTGACTACAGTCACCTGATGGTATAACTCATTATTTACGTTGTATTTCTATTTACTGAATTATTATTTATTAAACTGAAGTTGAATTTCCGGTGGTCGCTTGGCACCTACTCCCGGCGGGGCGTGTGCTCCTCATACGGAGGCCGGGCCTAGCAACTCTCTTATCAAAACCGGGGAGAAAAAAAAAGAGGGAGCTACTATATAAGAGGCGCCAGGTGCCGCTGCAGGTTAGGCTCGCCAACATCTGCAAATAAAAATTGGCTAATTTGTGAGAAATACGAAACGTGTCATCTAAATGTTTAATTATACATAATATATAGTCATAAGAAACCTCTGAAGAAAGCGTGAACATGGACGCTATCTTTTGTAACATTACGCGCCTGCTTGCGTCTCGTGAACCCACGCAGCAGCCACGCACGTTTCAAGTATCGTCGGCAGCAGTTCGTATTTTAGACGGTGTTGCAGGGGAGCGCACTACTGTACTGATTTCCACCACTTTATATGGCAGTTGACCGACCCTACCCCGAGGGGCGAAGTGGTCGCGGGTTACGGCACTTGCGTGGCCTTGCCCCGCGGAGAGAGTGGCCGACGCAACGCCAGTGACAAGGAGCAATGCCACCGGAAGCCGGAACTTTCTCCGTTGCAGGGGCGCTTCCGCTCGCGGGCTGCTGCTCTCCTCCGACCCCGGCGGCCGGCGCAACGCCTCGCCCTCCTGCCCAGCGGAAGGGCTCGCAGCTAGATGGCCCACGCCGCATTGCAGTCAAATCTCCATATCTATCCTACGCGCCCTTTTTATTTTAGCTTTCGTGAAAGTATTCAGATGTTGATGTCACAAGTCACTACGGAAATATTTGTTCCGTTCTCTAAGGCTAGGGAAGACGACTTGAAACTTTTATATCTTCTTATTCCTAAAAATTAACCCGATATGACATCTGACTATGTAAACCCAACACCTTAAGTTTGATTTTATGGAAAGCTGATAACCGTCTCTGACACTTGAAAACAATAGTAATGAATGGCTAAAAGATATATATCGTCAGATCTCTTCGGAACAGGTTTACAGCCTGACCAGTGAAGAAGAAGATAATGATGATATGTAACGGAATATGAAGAGGCTTCCGCGACCGGCGTCGATAGAATCTCTGCAGTCTGGGAGACGTTGTGTCCTAGGCATGGATGTCAATGATTTTTCCGTCATATAGCGACCCTCTTCAGGGCTAAAGACCAAGTCCATGCATACTGTAAGGATGATCGCAGAATAGGGAGCGAAACGTTAGCAATCACACGCAGAAAGTAGCAATTCCTGGAGAACTTGGGATATGATGAACCTGTTACTTATCGCACAGAGGGAACCTCTACGAAGTTTACTCAAAATTACGATATTATACCCTAAGAAAGCCTTTCGGGAACGGAGTATTTACTGCGAACTCGACCAGAATCCGAGCGCGTTGGATGCAAACTGGTCAAATGACGCAATGTTCTAGGCTCGGCTGCTTTTAAATCGTGTGCACGAGATAGAGAGTCCTTTAAACAAAAGGTTTTTATACGACATTCTTATCGCATTTGGTCGTTCCATTTTTTACTTCATTTCCTTGACACAACATTTTTAGAAAAATATAAAATGTATTTTTTGTTGGATACCAACTAAATGTTAAAAGAGAGTGAATTGTGAATACGATAGAGATAACGGCCCACAACCTTTATAGCTCACATTTAATTTCCTCTCTTAGGCAAATAATAAGATGAGTAAAACAAAAGTTTCGTAACTTTTCCAATAAAAAAACCAGAAGTGTCTGAAATGTACTTTCTACGACTACAAAATTCTCAATTTTTTTCTAATTACATTAAAAAATGAATAATAATAATAATAATAATAATAATAATAATAATAATAATAATAATAATAATAATAATACCTCCATTCATCTTAATTTTGTCTGAATCCTAGATACTTTTTTGGATTAAAATACAGCGATAACGTTTTAGTGCATTGCCACTGAAACAATTGTCCAACTTTTTCCTAATAGTATATTCACTAGTCGTCCACGAAGACGCTCATACACCAAGGACTTAGAACACATTATGCAAAACACAAGAAGAGTTGAATGAAGAAAGAAGATAATATTTAACATCAACTCACTAAAATACAACCACTCTGAAAGTGCAGACGGAAAGAAAATGTAGCGCATCGGCTTCCTTTTTGTGACGCTCAACGCCAGTCGCTGAATGTGGACGAGCTGATGTCAGAGGCGTCGGGGCGGCTGCAGGAGGAGGCTGTCGGCGGTGCTTGCACGTCCCTCGCTATCACTGTTGACCTCCAACTGAGGAGGCGGCCCCGCGTGCGTTTGCGGCCTGATCGGCGCGACTCCGCTCGTTTCCTCGTTCGCTTAACTTCCCTTCATTGAATCACCTCCGCGATTGAGGCCTGCCGAAGGCAGGGATCTCGAAACCGAAGCACGATCATTTGGACAGGGCCAATGAATAGCTGTGGCATAATTGTAAATTAAGATTTCAAGATCCTTCCCATTATCCACGAGGTATCTTGGAAGTCATTGCATTAAGAAGTTGCTTGATTCGACTAATAAGGTAGTTGGCTCTGTACCGATAACGTGCTCCAATTACGTCTCCCTTCTCCTAACAAACGCTCCTTTCCCGAACAAACGCGAAAATCCGCGAAAAGCGAATGGTACATTGACGATTCTAGAGGTCTTCGCTCGCGTATTTCTGTAGTGACGAGGTTGACCCAGTTGTCGCCATTTACACAAAAGAGTCTTAAATCTGCGCAACGTCTAATTTTAATGTTTTTTGAGCTAAAGTACCTTTAAAACCAGCTGACGCAAATTCAGCATTTTCGAATTGTCGTTAATTGTCGTTATTCCGGCATTCGACGTTTGAAAATTATTCGAAAATAACTTTGAGTCTCAGAAACACACCTTCTAATGTTTTTTACGCCAAAATATCTTGTTACCGGCCAGTTTGTTATCATGCGAAAAGTTTAAAGCAGACGTTATTCAAACAATGCAATGTATAGCCTTCGTCCGCTCCCATCTTATACTAGGATTTATTTACCAGTGCACTTGACGTAAATCATCTGTTCACGGTTTCATCCAATCAGGACATTCAACGTCCC
Organism: Gryllus longicercus; assembly: GCA_038098605.1. Classification (NCBI taxonomy): domain Eukaryota; kingdom Metazoa; phylum Arthropoda; class Insecta; order Orthoptera; family Gryllidae; genus Gryllus; species Gryllus longicercus. Next base: position 247,940 of record JAZDUA010000534.1, read on the forward strand.
CATAGTGACGTCAATGTAGCGACATATAAGCTGATTTCCGTCAAATGCACGACCATTCTTTCCCTGAGTCCGTGAAGGCATAAGACCCAAATGTCTCGAACTAAAATAAAAAGAGACTTCAATGCTTTCCTCCCTGGACCCAGCCGAGTCAGTGGCTAGTCAGCCATGAGGAGCGCCGTCTCTCCGCACAGGCGCCGTCGCCGCCGCCCCACGCAGCCCCCGCGTGCGGCTTTTTGCTGCCGGCTGCGCTGCCGTCCAACTGTGGCACTGGAGCGGCCAACACGCCAACGCGCCAATCGGTACGTCACGGCGGCACACGCTCTACTACACAAGTCCCCTTGATTTGTTAACAGCATCGTGGAAGAAATACAAATGATATTTGCACTGCTAGCATCACAGTTTCTTCTTGTTCTTGAAATAGTCTTATTGTTCATTTAGAGCCCACATTTTTTTACGGACAACAGTAAATCAGTAATCGTGTTTTTGAGGTTAAACGAATCCACAAGCGCACCAGATGTGATGTTTTGGAAAATACCGACGCCGGAAAATGACGAACAGGCGATACGCTCCACCTACGCGGCAGAGCAGGGGACAGAGAGGTCGTGAAGCGGAAATACATTCGCTGCCACAAACAGCTCTCAGAACACGTGCTCAAAATGACCCCGCACCTGTAGCAAGATATTAGGGCGCCGAGCAATGCTGCACTGTCCCGACGGTGGGAGCGGTCGCAAGGTCAAGCTGCGGTCAGCCCAGGCGTCGAGGGGCGTGCCTCGCAAAGGTGGCGTTTCATTATCGCAGCAACGGTTTCCCGTATGGCTCGCCGCTTGTACTCTCCTGAGACAGTTCCATCTTATGTTGCCGAATGCTGCAGAGGCCAGGTCAGTCATGTTTTTGGCGTTCCTACAAATCAGTCGCCGCCTATAAAAAAACAAACGTTAATTCTTATACATATGATGTGATGCATGCAATGTGCGTATGATGCGATGCTTGCATTCGTGTGCCAAGAAAATTATACACACTGAATACACCGTCTGTCTTGTGAACTACATGAATATGAAATGTGCACTAGCACAAACATTTGTATTTGTTTTAGCCATTTAATGACCTGTGAAGGACAATTTGCCTCGGCGCCGTTAAATCCCGGGGTTCCTCGACGATTACCCAACCAAGAACCCGCGAATTCCCGAATTAGCTGAACCTTTGTGACTTCACGTAATTAACAAATTCATCAAACGACGCCGGTTTGGCGGCCGTGGACTTTCAGAGCACCGTCCGCGCATTCGCCTGGAAGACCGAGAGAAATCACGAAAAACCTGGTAAGGATGGCCAGCATGGGGACTGAACCCCGGCCTCCCGAATACGAAGTCGGTGCGCAACGCCGAGTCACTCCGCTCGGTAGTACAAATATAGAATTTTATTAACAGATTTTTTCCGCTTAACTCTGAAATGCTGCTTTTTAAATTGTGACAATTTTCCTGTGCACCGACGGTGTTTCATGCGGCACTACTACAAATAGAAAGTTGCTCTGCACCTGCTGCATTAAGATCAAAGAAAGGAGCTCACTGGACGCACTGACGCGGGAGGAAAACCAAGGAAGTGAGATTGCGTGAGAAGTAATTGGAATTTAGTTATCTCTCCGCTACCTCCTCACAGCGAAGCCACTGCCTACTCTCTCGCTAAAAAAACATCTTATCGCAGTGGAGTGAACACGGAATTAGAACGAGGTTGTCGATTCGCGGTGAAAACATGACGTGTAACATTCCTTTGGTCAGTGTGAAGAAGTGGTGAGAATGAAGTCAGTCTGCTCTCTTTCACCCTCGTGTGAGTCATCTGCAAGGAACTCATTCGTGAAAAAATTACGCTGTTTAATACTTTTGGACTAACAATATATAATTGAAGCAAACTCTTATCACGTATGCAAAGAGCACGAAAGATAATTGTAGGATTAAATAAACATTACATGAAGTGAATTTCAACTTGTCCATCACAGAAAAAAATATACTTTAAAATAATTTATGAAATATGTGAATAATATTCATTATTAATAGCCTAGGGTCGTATATTTTTAATATTTCATAAACCATTCAATAACTTTACTTAGCAGGAACTTGAGAATAAGCGATGACCCATAATACACCGTAAATACACCGTATTTGCATAAAAGGAGTTCGAATGGTACGCATCACGAGCTCAGAAATTTGTGGAAAACATGAAAAACGACAAAAGAATCTAGGAGGCTGTGTACGCGTTTTCATGTCACGTTTGTTCCCGTAACTCACGGCAAATAAGAGGTGATAGTTGCCCGAAAGTAGGTTACCTTCTCTTTGACAAATATCCTTTTGACGACGAATATTACTCTTGACGGGCTAGAAGCACTGATTAGTAGCAACATCAGTCACGCTCAAGAAACGTCTGAAACCGCAAGGCGTAAATTGTCTGCAATTACTACGAACATCACTTAGCCTTTCTCTTGGTCATGGAGTTTAAATTTTACAGAAAAGCAACATACGTACAACAAAATTACAAAGGACACAAAGATACTATTAACCATGCACATAAAGCTAATTTTGCCTACGCAAGTACCAATTCTACGAGAACAATGTGTCTGGGCAACATGTTTGTAGTTTCCCCAAAATATATGGCTAATACAGGTATCTTATTGGACATTTTTCTTAATCTGGCAATGTTCAAGAATATAATTAAGACTTTTTCGTTATTGATGAAAAATATTATTTTTTGCGCAGTTCTTTTCCGCCTTTCTGATTAACTTCTTTAAATTGCAACACAAGACGATTTTATAATCAGGAGAAAGTTTGTCAAAACAGTTGTTTACCCTGCTCAGTTCCACTTTCATTGAGTTGCACAAAAGCACTGCTACGATCTCCTCGAAATATATTATTCACGTGATGCTCATCTTCTTTTTTTTTCCATTTTCCTTTTCAAATATTTAATCTTCAAAATTTCGTGAGCTCTCTTCTGCTTTGGGGATGGGGGTTCGTTTGCACTCATAGTATTCATTCGTATCAAGCAAAAACATACTACTATTTTAAACACGGACGAACATCCTCTAATGTATTCATTCACACATTCGCATACACACTCTTCACGTGATTCACACACTCTTCACGTGTTTTCGAGCAGAGTCAGCCATTCCGCACAACGCACACGTACGTACCCTCGACGCGTCTCGACTTCAACGATGTCACTGCCGTGCTTCTGACCGGGATGTCCCAGGTTCGAGACCCAACTTTGGCAGGATTTTCAACAATAGCTAGATACCCGGGTCGAATTCAGTCGCTGTCTGGACGAGAATTCTAGCGGCCAGCTTCCATCATCGGTAGTTTTCAGTGGTTTCTCCCATCAACCCCAGGGTAGTGCCGAAGAAGTACCCGAACACGCCACGGACCGCGCGCGATCTTTCCTTCCTATTTCTTATCTTATTCTAAACCCTTACGTGCACACACTGTCTCTCTCTCACACGTGACGGGAGATCGGCCGGAATCTTAGCGCTTGTTCCGGCTTGGACGGTGCCTCGCAGGTGGGAGATACCTGGTTCGGGAAACACCGCTAGTCGGCGCCGGCTCCCGCCGTCCACCTCGAGATTACCATCATCTCCCGAGGAAAACACATGCACTATACTTACGGTACTAATGACCTGACCAGTTGACGCGCCCAGAATCACTAACAATTAATCAATCCACATGCCCTCGTCTATTTTTAGACCTACCTACGAAAAAGATAAGTGGAACTCGTAGCTGTCGAAAAACTATCAAGGTAACTACCAAAAAGTATATTTTACATAGAATAGTTCAAATCGATGTATAATCACACATACATAGATACATGGTCATTGTATCGCTTTAAGCTTAACTAATGAAAGTAACTCAACAAAAAAAAAGCTGTCGTGGCGACTTGACACGACAGTTTCTGTAGACTGTTGGCGATAGATTAATACTGTAGCCCCGCAAACGATTGCAGATGTCTTCGCGGTCGCCAGAATGTCTAAATACCCATGGCGTCTTTTCATTACACCGTGCAATTACATAGATAGTAGCTCTGATGTACATAAATACTTAAGATTTTAAACGACAGCGCACGCTCAAGCTGCCATGCTTACAGAAATAACACAGTACACGTGATCCGAATGTTTTCGGCCCACTGATTAGACACAACACATTCATTCTCACGCCTACAAGACATTCCACGCGTCAGGTGTGGCACATGCGTGCTGAATATGAATATTTTCTTCTAATATTCATACATTCAAACTCACGTTTTCTCAAGCGTATTCTGGCTAACGAACCCAACATTTAAATATTTTAAATTTATTTCTCTTTTATTATCGTTTACTCAAACACGAGACTGAGTACATCTCGTTCTAAAAAATACTCATATCACACATGCATGCGCACATACAAATTAAAATTTACTTTATCGCTTTAACAGTGACTCACGTAGTACATACGCGCGCGCCCACATAAAAACACGAATCAACATAAATATTTGCTACAAACGAGTTCAATTGTCGTGCACACAACTTCATCTCTCCTTCCCGTTACAGTCACGTATGTGTACAGACAACCAAGTCAACATAGATACATTGCACATGTAATTTCAAAAAGAGCGTGCTCGTTGTATTACTCAGGTGTTGAAATTAGCGTAGATTGGATACTTGGATGAAGAATTTCATCATATAAAATGCACCCTAAAATCGAATTGAATTCACATTTCTCTTTATTAATATGTAGATTTACGTGTTATTTATTGCCGACCATGTATTTTATGGGAGTCAGCACAATGGCCGTAGTTGTAAAGATAGAAAGCAGAACGAGGCCGTCGTCAGATCTCTCCGGTAAGGCGTTGATGCTGACAGATGTAATAATCATGACGATGATAAGTTTAGTAACCAGCGTAAAGGAGAGACGCTGGTGAAATACGAGGCGGGGAAAACAGGAAAATCTCAGAAAGCCTACCGCGATCCCACTTTATCCACCACAAGGGGTTATGGGAAAGGAGTGCAATCTGATCTCTACACCTAGGGATGCCCTATTAATTTGTAGAATTTTTTTCAAATAAATGCCTATTCTTCACTTTAATCATCGGGTCTGTTGACATAAATCAGCTGTTACGGGGCGATCCAATCAGGAGCTTGGATGCACCTACACTCGTAAGGTGAAAGCTCCCGATTGGATGACACCGTCCAAACCGATGATCTGCTAAAGGACACTGTAAATAAATCGAAGTATACGGAAATTAATCCACATTACAGGTGGGAGCAGATTACGTCTATTTCGGAGCTTCCCCGACTAGTCGGTCCAGCGCTTCCAGCAGCGGCTGTGAGTACGGGCGTCGGCCGGCCGCCGGGGCGGGCAAGGCCGTCCTATCCGGGTCACTGGGCAGCGTGGCGTCGACGCAGGGCAGCCGGCGCGGCCGACGCGTTTCCTGTAGCGAGCGCGCGTCCTCCAGGGCGCATCAGCTGGCGCCGGAGAGAGCGCGGCGAGTGGAGGCGCGGCCAGCCCTGTGCCCGATCGGACGAGAAAGCGGCAGGGGCGGTGGCGGCGGCGCCCCGCCCAACGCCCATCGCCCGCCCGCCCGCGGGCGACAACGCCTCCGCCGCCGCGGCAGCAGCACCGGTTTGCTTGACGGTCCTGCCTGAGCGGGCTTGCCAGACGGTTTCAGCTAGCTAATTGTTTCCCCTGCAGGAGCCATGCGTCCTATATTTAAGTCAACAGTCTACCATTTTGATTAGACCTGGTTTAGATGGATTGGTGTGGTTGCATGCAAATGTCTCGACCAATTTCTTACATGATGATTGCATTCACACATAGAATACTGACAGATAAAATCACAATACACTGTTAGCCCCCTAATTTTATTTATTAAATCGTATATTCTCGAATTTTAATTAACACGATATATTTGACAGACATCATTTGTACTAATAATATTCTCTTGGTTCAGTCAGTGACTCCGGGTTACACGTGTTCTAGAATAAAACAATTTAATTTGCAATGTACAAAAACTTATATGAAAGAAAACCGTTCTCTACATTTACATCCTAAAAACCGTCTTTTGCTAACTTTGTTTTACTCTTCCTTTCGCTGGATCTCCCTTCGCCAATTTCAAACATCATTTTAACCTATTGCCTATTAAATTAAGAAGATATTAGTTTTCTACAATGTATGTAAAGTATTCAACGACTATTTCTCTATAGGACTGTACATTGCAATACTATTCTAATTCAAGTGTCAATAATAAAATGAGTCACATCGTATTTAACTCCCGAGCGTGAGAAAGTTGACGCATTTTTCTTCTATTTCTCGTTAAATAAATATCCTTTACTCCAGAAAGAGGATTCCACGGCTTATAAAGTCTCGAGAAACACACACATCGGTCTACAAGCGTTGTCGACGCTCCAGGTATTTGTTCAGCGCTTATCGCCCCGAAAGAGCCCCGACGTTTTCCCAGCCCGCTCAGTCTGGAATCCCAAATGCGAGCCGCCAGCCCCGAGGACCCTCCCCGAGGAGCCCATGTACCAAGCGGCCGGCCCGCACGGGCCGGGCCGAGGGAACGCGGCCACGTGACCTGCAGGTCGCGCCGTATTGTCCCGCACGGTGCCGGATCCGACGGCAGAAAGAGACGGGCTGCTCGGGGGCACGAGAGGACGAGAGGGCGGAAGAAGATTGTGGCAGTGAGGTGATATTTCTAGGGGTGACAGAGGCGACTGAAATGATGAACGGCAGCAGTGATCGATTCACCGGAGACACGGCAGACGGGGACTCGGCTCAAGGAGGTAAAGACGACACGAACAATGAATTGGAAAGGATTTCTGAGAGCGCAGAATAGACATGATTTGGTGAGATTGCAGGATTAGGTAAGTAGGACAAAATTATCTAAACGTTGTCGGATTTCATAGTCTGTTCAGCAAAAACAGAAAAGAAAAAAACAGATTGGATGACATGAGAATGACGGGGCGACAGAGGCAGTACGTATGCATTCCTCAAAAGAGCTCGGAAAAAAATTAAGATTGGTAAGTTGATGGTTTTACTGTTAGAGACGGCAGCCAGAACTTTTTCTTTGTATATGGCACATTTTATTGGTGAATGCTATTAAATAAAAATTACTTCTAAAATACTGCGTGGATGATTAGATTATAATTTTATTATAACAATAAAATTAATAAAAACAATTGATTTTTTATCTTAAATCATTTCCAGAGTATCCAGATAGTTCGGAGAGCCTCTTTCAAAAATTTCGTACCAATTCCCCGAATTGTCGTCTTAAAACAATGAGAAAATAAGGAATTGGTCGTTTACTGAAATAAAACGTTTTGTTACGTACGACTACCGAATCTCTTTCTAAATTTTCAGGGCCTTTCAATTTTCCCTTCACCCTCCATTATGCGCATACTTTTGACATTCTAACACTGACAACAACAGATGCATTTCCAGAAAAAACCTTTTCCGATTCGTCACTGACGGCGGGATTGCCGGGCACGGCGGCGCTGAGTGTTGTGTCAGGATGGGGAGGGAAACGGGCGGCGAGGGGGCGGGTAAATTCTTCTCTGGCGGCATCACACCAACAGGTGGGGGGTAGAAGAGCAGGGAAATTGCGAGGCGCCGCAGGGAGGGACGACGGAGCGGAGGCGACCGTGTCGCGTGGCGGGTCGCGAGGTCAGCGGCGCCGATGCCGATGCGTCGCTTTCCCGCGGAACGGCGCGGCACGGCATGGCGCGGCGCGTCGGGCGCTTGGCGTCATCGCGGTCAAGGCGAGGCCCTCCCCCGCCCCCGCCTCCGCCCCCGCACGGGAGCGCGCCGCGCCGCGCCGCGCCGCGCCGCGCCACCGCGCACGGGCGGCGAGCCGGTTCAGCGACCGCGGCCGCCCGCAAACTGCGAGCTTTACGAGGCTCCTCGCTGTCCGGGCGCCTCGGAGGGAGAGCGATGCTGTCGTTTCGATTCATTAATAATTCCGCGCACGTCAACTGCTAAGGTCATTAGTCCGTTAAGTGTAGTGCATTTCCACCCCCTGAATAGTGAGATCCGGAGCCGACTTACCGTCAGCTAGCGGGCGGAGTTTTCCCCAACCAGGTATCTTCCATCAGCGGGGCACCGTCTCAATCAGCACAAGGTCTAAGCTTCTGGACTGTGTGGTAGTGCATGTTCGTGTAATTGTATGCAAGGGGTGAGGATACGACAATAGATGAGAAGGGAAGATCGCGCGCGGTTCGTGGCCCGTTTGGTAGGGTACTTCCCCAACATTCGCCTGGTGTTGCTGAGAGGAACCAAGGAAAATTACCGATCCGAGCAGCTGGCCGCTAGAATTCTCCTCCAGATAGCGACTTAAGATAGCTATCTAGATAGTGTCGAAAATCCTAGCACCGTCCGGACTCGCTCCTAGGCCCTCCCGTTCAGAGGCATTGCAGTGACAGTTGATGGCCTGAGCCATCTCTCCCGGTCCTCGTTTCGACCATCCTAGCGTGGTCTTCCTCACTTGCACTCGAGTCCTGAAGAAGACCACGATAGGATGGCCGAAACGTCGCCGTCACCCGGGCAGCAGAGAGCCTTCACATGATACTGGCCGCGGAAGCGTACGACTGCAAGCTCGGCAAGACGTACTTATTCCGAAAAGTGTGCGTCCAGAACGCTACATCAAATATACTTCCACTAATTTGAATTACCTACATCGCTACATCAAATATACTTCCACTAATTTAAATTACCTCTCTATAGGTCTAGTTTCTACAATTTCTGAAAATGTTACTAATTGAACGAAACTCCAACGGAAAGCATTCGGTCAATTAGATAATATGTGATACCAAGATGTGATGTTTGGTAAATATTAGATAAAATTGTTTCACGAATTTTTCCACGAACATATTATTGTTCCTGAGAATTTGGAAGTCAAGAACGAATATTTTTTTTAGAAAAAAAATCCCTAGTTATTTTAATATAATGAGAATAAACTATACAACGTATATGTAGTAAAGAAGTTGACGAACCTGACTGTTCATTTCATATCTGATCGCGAGATGCAAACGCCACTACCAGAGTGTGCGACGATCAAAGATATTACTTTATGTGCAAAAAGTGCACGAAGTAGTTCTGCGGATCATCATAAATGACCTACTTACAGCGTTACACGGGCAGAAAATCTTCGAATCTACCAGATGATCGCATTTAATCTCACTGAAAAAAACATTCCACCTATCAGAAAAGTAAACATAGTAACGCACGCAATACGAAATATGAGTAGTTTTCATGAACGTGGAAACGGTGGAGTTGATATCACCAAAGGCTTCGCAATGCCAGCCGCGCCCCCGTCGGGCGACGTACGGCCGCTTCGGTCGAGGGCAAAGGCCCATTCACGATGCAAACATAAACATAAGCATGGCGTTAACATGGACTCATTCACAATGCGTTCGCATAAGCCTAAAACGTAAGACGTTAACTGAAAAGCTTGCAAGTTTCAAGCTTCTGTGATTATGTTTAAGTAAGACATAAGAAATCAACCAATCACAGTACGTTAACTCAAAATTAAGAATCGAAATTGGAGCGAAGTCGATAGAAAATCTAACGCCAAATGGGCCATGGACACAGTCGATACCTCGAAAACGATTCTCACATCCAAGCAATAGTTCACTAGAATGCCTCACAACCAATAGAAATTATTTTGCTTATGTTTATGTAAGACATATGTCAGTCTATCACTTATGTTAATCTTTAGGTCTAGCGTTATGCTCATGTTAATGTTGCATTGTGGATGGACTTAACGGCGGACAACAGCGCTGGGAAGCAGAGGGGGCGGCGCGGGGCGAAGCAGCGGCAGGCGAGCGAGCGAGCGAGCGCCGCCACGAGCCTCGACAGGAGCTCCACACGCGAGACCAGTTGCCACGGCAGAAGACCTCATTCAGACGATCAATCGATTCTCTTCCGGGGGAACTACCACGTCCGAATACTAGCCGACGAATAAACAAATTTCAGTCACGCCGTTAAACGGGCAACGGATATCTAAAGCCAACTCAAGAGTTTTGCGTTTGATCATATTACCTCATTATGAGTTACTGTACGCGCAAGTTTTCTTGATATTCCACAGCGGGGGGTGGGGGATAGGAGGTCTCTCGCTACCTCACAGCTTAAAAGGACGTACCAACTGTGGGTATGATATTAACGCGTCAAAGCGTGCCAGGACAAATAGTACGAATGTTTTGAAGGTACAAGGTGGTTGTTGGCATCTTTGTAAATTGGTACGTGCCGTTTAGAGTCGAACCTAAGAATCTGAACGTTCCGTGCTCTTCAGCGTTGGGTGAGAACAAGTGAGTCAATTTATCAACAAAAAAAAAAAAAAACTTGCGCGAGCAATAATCTCATCACCTCTAATGATGTTTCCTATGTTTGTTTTTCCGTTTTAAAATATTAGAACATGAACAACAATTTTCGCAATAAGAAACATTTCTTTTGTAATTAGTATGCAAAATATTAACTGAATACATTCACTAGGACTTTTCAAAGTCAGAATAAGCACAATCTTAAGTAATTCCGTTAATGAAAAAATATATCGATGACTAAACATATTATTTATGTCACAGAAAAATGTTTGAAATAACTGATGTATAAAATTGAAGATTTTCAAAGTTGCGTACTTCAGGTTTTTAACCTATAACGCATTAATTATTTTAACTGGCCGTACATACCTATACGAGTATTTCGAAGAAAAATGGCAATGAAAAAGATGATTCACATCTTTATTCAATTATGAGCATATTGTTTTTAGTATTTTTTCTTTGACGAACCTTACACAACTCGAAGATTACGAGGCTAAGTGTGTCAGTGGGCTGTAATATGATAGGGGAATCAGATGTTTCCCTTTCAGCTCTCTTCCACATACGCACAGGGCCTACATTTATCCCTGTTGCGAAACCGTAACACAAACCATTACACCCGCATCTTTGTCCGTTTAACACTTTCAAACGCCGTTCAAACTTGGCGAGCACAATGCCCTCCGGCTACGCGGCGTCCTACATCTAAAATCAACAAGGCGCACACAAATTTGCCACTCAACGATCCCTATCTGCGCGTCCAGCCATTAATCCCAGCGAAAAGCGGATTCGTCAGGAGTGCCCGTGGAAAGTTTGTGGGCTGGTCCACCGCCATCTCTTCTGCCGCCGCCACCGCCGCCGCCGCCACCACAAGAAGAACTTTCGAGGAGGCTCCACTGACCCACTGATCACAATCCCCAACGCCCACTCGCCTGCCGGCGCGCTCGCCCACTCGCTCGCTCGCTCGCTCGCTCGCCCGCCCGCCCGCCCGCCCGCTCGCCCGCCTGCCGGCGCGCTCGCCCACGCGCTCGCTCACTCGCTCGCTCGCTCGCTCGCTCGCCCACCCGCCCGCTCGCCCGCCCGCCCGCCCGCCCGCTCACTCGCCTGCCGGCGCGCTCGCCCACGCGCTCGCTCGCTCGCCCGCCCACTCGCCTGCCGGCGCGCTCTCCCACGCGCTCGCCCACGCGCCCGCCCGCCCGCTCGCCCGCCCGCCCGCCCGCTCACTTGCCTGCCGGCGCGCTCGCCCACGCGCTCGCTCACACGCTCGCTCGCTCGCTCGCTCGCTCGCTCGCTCGCCCGCCCGCCCGCCCGCTCACTCGCCTGCCGGCGCGCTCGCCCCCATTCTCGCTCACTCGCTCGCTCGCTCGCTCGCCCGCCCGCCCGCTCGCCCGCTCACTCGCCTACCGGCGCGCTCGCCCACGTGCTCGCTCACTCGCTCGCTCGCTCGCCCGCCCGCTCGCCCGCTCGCCCGCTCGCTCGCCTGCCGGCGCGCTCGCCCACGCGCTCGCTCGCCCGCCCGCCCGCTCGCCCGCCCGCTCACTCGCCTGCCGGCGCGCTCGCCCACGCGCTCGCTCACTCGCTCGCTCGCTCGCCCGCCCCGCCCGCCCGCTCGCCCCGCTCACTCGCCTGCCGGCGCGCTCGCCCACGCGCTCGCTCGCTCGCCCGCCCGCCTGCCGGCGCGCTCGCCCACGCGCTCGCTCGCTCGCCCCTCTCCACTCGCCTGCGGCGCGCTCGCCCACGTGCTCGCTCACTCGCTCGCCCGCTCGCCCGCCCGCCCGCCCGCTCGCCCGCCCGCCCACCCGCTCGCCCGCTCACTCGCCTGCCGGCGCGCTCGCCCACGCGCTCGCTCACTCGCTCGCCTCGCTCGCCCGCCCGCCCGCCTGCCGGCGCGCTCGCCCACGCGCTCGCTCGCTCGCCCGCTCGCCCGCTCACTCGCCAGCCGGCGCGCTCGCCCACGCGCTCGCTCACTCGCTCGCTCGCCCGCCCGCCCGCTCGCCCGCCGTCCCGCCGCCCGCTCACTCGACTGCCGGCGCGCTCGCCCACGCGCTCGCTCGCTCGGCTCGCTCGCTCGCCCGCCCGCCCGCCCGCCCGCTCACTCGCCTGCCGGCGCGCTCGCCCACGCGCTCGCTCGCTCGCTCGCTCGCTCGCTCGCTCGCCCGCCCGGCCGCCCGGCCGCCCGCGCGCCCGCTCGCCCGCTCACTCGCCAGCCGGCGCGCCTCGCCCACGCGCTCGCTCACTCGCTCGCTCGCCCGCCCGCCCGCCCGCTCGCCCGCCCGTCCGCCCGCCCGCTCACTCGCCTGCCTGCGCGCTCGCCCACGCGCTCGCTCGCTCGCCCGCCCGCCCGCCTGCCGGCGCGCTCGCCCACGCGCTCGCTCGCTCGCCCGCTCACTCGCCTGCCGGCGCGCTCGCCCACGTGCTCGCTCACTCGGCTCGCCCGCTCGCCCGCCGCCCGCCCGCTCGCCGGCCGCCCGCTCGCCCGCTCGCCCGCTCGCTCGCCTGCCGGCGCGCTCGCCCACGCGCTCGCTTCGCCCGCCCGCCCGCTCGCCCGCCCGCTCACTCGCCTGCCGGCGCGCTCGCCCACGCGCTCGCTCACTCGCTCGCTCGCTCGCCCGCCCGCCCGCCCGCTCCCCCGCTCACTCGCCTGCCGGCGCGCTCGCCCACGCGCTCGCTCGCTCGCCCGCCCGCCCGCCCGCCTGCCGGCGCGCTCGCCCACGCGCTCGCTCGCTCGCCCCGCTCACTCGCCTGCCGGCGCGCTCGCCCACGTGCTCGCTCACTCGCTCGCCCGCTCGCCCGCCCGCCCGCCCGCTCGCCCGCCCGCCCGCTCGCCCGCTCACTCGCCTGCCGGCGCGCTCGCCCACGCGCTCGCTCACTCGCTCGCTCGCTCGCCCGCCCGCCCGCCTGCCGGCGCGCTCGCCCACGCGCTCGCTCGCTCGCCCGCTCGCCCGCTCACCTCGCCAGCCGGCGCGCTCGCCCACGCGCTCGCTCACTCGCTCGCTCGCCCGCCCGCCCGCCCGCTCGCCCGCCCGTCCGCCCGCCCGCTCACTCGCCTGCCGGCGCGCTCGCCCACGCGCTCGCTCGCTCGCTCGCTCGCTCGCCCGCCCGCCCGCCCGCCCGCTCGCCCGCCCGCCCGCTCGCCCGCCCGCTCGCCCGCTCACTCGCCTGCCGGCGCGCTCGCCCACGCGCTCGCTCACTCGCTCGCTCGCTCGCTCGCTCGCTCGCCCGCCCGGCCGCCCGGCGCCCGCGCGCCCGCTCGCCCGCTCACTCGCCAGCCGGCGCGCTCGCCCACGCGCTCGCTCACTCGCTCGCCTCGCCCGCCCGCCCGCCCGCTCGCTCGCCCGCCCGTCCGCCCGCCCGCTCACTCGCCTGCCGGCGCGCTCGCCCACGCGCTCGCTCGCTCGCCCCGCCCGCCTGCCGGCGCGCTCGCCCACGCGCTCGCTCGCTCGCCCGCTCACTCGCCTGCCGCGCGCTCGCCCACGTGCTCGCTCACTCGCTCGCCCCGCTCGCCCGCCCGCCCGCCCGCCCGCCGCTCGCCCGCCCGCCCACCCGCTCGCCCGCTCACTCGCCTGCGGCGCGCTCGCCCACGCGCTCGCTCACTCGCTCGCTCGCTCGCTCGCTCGCTCGCTCGCTCGCTCGCTCGCTCGCTCGCTCGCTCGCTCGCTCGCTCGCTCGCCCGCCCCGGCCGCCGGCCGCCCGCGCGCCCGCTCGCCCGCTCACTCGCCAGCCGGCGCGCTCGCCCACGCGCTCGCTCACCTCGCTCGCTCGCCCGCCCGCCCGCTCACTCGCCTGCCGGCGCGCTCGCCCCGCTCGCTCGCTCGCTCGCTCGCTCGCTCGCTCGCTCGCTCGCCTCGCCCGCCCGCCCGCTCGCCCGCTCACTCGCCTGCCGGCGCGCTCGCCCGCCCGCTCGCTCACTCGCTCGCTCGCCCGCTCGCCCGCCCGCCCGCCCCGCTCGCCCGCCGGCGCGCTCGCCCACGCGCTCGCTCACTCGCTCGCTCGCTCACTCGCCCGCCCGCCCGCCCGCTCGCCCGCTCGCCCGCTCACCCGCTCGCCCGCTCGCTCGCTCGCCCGCCCCCTCGCTCGCTCGCCCCCTCGCTCGCTCGCCCGCTCGCTCGCTCGCCCACTCGCCCACTCGCTCGCTCTTCTCGCCCTCCAGCTCGCCTGTCCGCTCTCCTTCCTTCCCCTTCGACCGGTATCGCCCGCTCCCGCCCGTCAGCTCGCCCGCCCACCCTGGCCCCTCGCTGCAGAGCGAGACGTCGCCATGCGCAAGATTAATGCAAGCACGTCCCCTCAATGCAATACACCACGCAGGAGAGCACTCCTTGCTCTCCTTCTGCTGAGCACTTGAAAGTTTCGTTTTCTCAGTTACTTCTGCAGCACAAAACGATCGTGCGATAGATTTTCACCTGCATTCGTACCCCTTTCATTCCAGTTCCTTTCAAACATGAAGACTAACGTGTATTTCTTTTCGATGTGACATGTCACGAAGAAGAGAATGATTTACAGCACTTGCTCCTATTAGGATAACACACCTGAAAGTTAGGCTCTCCATTAATTCATTATCCTACAATACTGAAAGCGGTTGCATTTAACCTTGATCATAACTTTCCCTGTGCCATTCCAGTATTCTTAAGTCGTATCTGCAACATGCATTTCTAAGAGGCAAAACAACATACAGTGGAGAACATTCTGGGGGTACAATGCTCGATGCCCTTCTGGATAGTGTACGGTATATGAAAGTTGAAACCCTACTAGTTAACTTCCGCAGCACAAAAGGCCCAAGGGTAATAATCCAGTACATTACAAAATTTAAGGAGGATGTACCTTTATCCGGCAAAATGTAGCACGCGGAAGTGAACACTCAACAAACTCATTAGAGCAAGGAGATTTCGGCAAGTTTTCATTAAACTTTTACTATTGTATTTTCAATTCCGTTTTGTATCTTGAATTTTCATCACAAATATACATCTAACCATTTCGTAAACGGAGAACTTCCCGCGAAGTTAAGTACTCTCTTTTTCTACTATTAGAAGGTAAGCCTATAACTATGGTTCCGTATTTTCCGTTATTTTTTTTTTCTTATGATCGACACAACCTTCTTAGGTAGGTTTTCAGGTGGCATGATAGTTGTGAACTATTCCTGTTTTTTCTAACTTTGGATTCTGATTCGCAACATACACTAGCCATAACTATCAGTTAAATGTTAATACTGCAAAAGGTATACATTACCTGTATGAATTGAGACAACTTATGTCATACGTCAACTTTTTGATATCTTGCTTCTAATCATATACTTGCTGACGAGAATGTATGATGTTTAAAACAGGTTCTACTCGTTCTTCCAGTATTTTATTTGAATATACTTTAATAATTTTACTCGTTATTTAATAACATCATTTTTTTACCTACCTGTGAATATTTATCTTGCTTCCGTACTTTTGTTCAAAATAATGAATGACTTATGAAGATAAAATAGTACCCTGAAGTTTTAATTCTGGAAACCAATAACGACACCTGTTTTTGAATTTTGCTTTCTTGAAATTGCTATTTAACCTTCTTAGGACTTTCTTGAGTATAAGTTATTTCTAAAAGTCTGTAAATAGTTCTTTGTATAAATTACGAGCTGTTTTCTGACGTATGGGCAATGTTGCCTACATTTTCGTAACTTCTGCACTGAGTCATCTACTCTACTTTTCCTCCAAGAACTTTAGTGTCAGACAATGATAACTTCAAAATTTAAACTTGGTACAAGAGACAAAATACGAAAATTTATCGACAATAAAAATTAGAAAAAAAATTGAGGGAGTCAATGTTCAGCTCATTGTTTTCGTTTTTGGACCCATGACCATGCTACTTTTACAACTGGAGAGGATGGCAGTTTCATAATTACAACATAACGAGGTTACATTAAACAGGAGTATGACTGGTAGTACATAAGAATTAGCTCATCTCTCGAAATGACGGTTTTTGGAGTTAGCGTTCTCTGACACTATACCACCGAGAGAATTAATGTTACTCATGCAAACTGTTCCAAAACTGAAAGGCTCTAACACCCCTTCATTTCTCTCATGTCAATCACGATCGTAAATCCCCCAGGTGCGCGCGGAGGAAGCGGCGGGAGCCAACGGAAGTCGACGGGAGCCGACAGGAGCCAACGCGAGCCGACAGGAGCCAACGGAAGCAGACGAGAGCCAACGGGAGCCAACGCGAGCCAACAGGAGCCAACGAGAGCCAACGGAAGCAGACGAGAGCCAACGGAAGCAGACGAGAGCCAACGGAAGCAGACGAGAGCCAACGGAAGCAGACGAGAGCCAACGGAAGCAGACGAGAGCCAACGGAAGCAGACGAGAGCCAACGGAAGCAGACGAGAGCCAACGGAAGCAGACGAGAGCCAACGGAAGCAGACGAGAGCCAACGGAAGCAGACGAGAGCCAACGGAAGCAGACGAGAGCCAACGGAAGCAGACGAGAGCCAACGGAAGCAGACGAGAGCCAACGGAAGCAGACGAGAGCCAACGGAAGCAGACGAGAGCCAACGGAAGCAGACGAGAGCCAACGGAAGCAGACGAGAGCCAACGGAAGCAGACGAGAGCCAACGGAAGCAGACGAGAGCCAACGGAAGCAGACGAGAGCCAACGGAAGCAGACGAGAGCCAACGGAAGCAGACGAGAGCCAACGGAAGCAGACGAGAGCCAACGGAAGCAGACGAGAGCCAACGGAAGCAGACGAGAGCCAACGGAAGCAGACGAGAGCCAACGGAAGCAGACGAGAGCCAACGGAAGCAGACGAGAGCCAACGGAAGCAGACGAGAGCCAACGGAAGCAGACGAGAGCCAACGGAAGCAGACGAGAGCCAACGGAAGCAGACGAGAGCCAACGGAAGCAGACGAGAGCCAACGGAAGCAGACGAGAGCCAACGGAAGCAGACGAGAGCCAACGGAAGCCGACGAGAGCCAACGGAAGCCGACGAGAGCCAACGGAAGCCGACGAGAGCCAACGGGAGCCAACGCGAGCCGACAGGAGCCGACGAGAGCGAACGGAAGCCGACGAGGGCCAACGGGAGCCGCCGGGAGCGCCCATCGAGGCTCCGGGATGCCCCGCGCATGCGCCGCGCCGCACCGCGCCGGCCAAGAGAAAGTCCCCGGAAGCCCCCGAGTGGAGACTGTAATCCTTTGTTTCAGCCGTTAAACGCCCACGTTACGTCCTGGAATTACGCCGGCGGCATCTATATTACGTTGTAAAGGTTGTTACAGCAAAATTACTAATAGTAATAAACAAGATATAAATTGATAATAAATGAGCTTTCACATCAAAACGACCATTGTAGGTCATTATTTTCAAATTACAAACTACCTTAAGTACTGATAGCGTTTAATACGTTTTGAATCATAAGTTTCATTATTAATACATTCAAGGATTTAAGAGCAGAGTAAAACATTACCTGCTGATATTTGAAAGTAACTCGTTTTTTCATAATTACAATGTAACGAACTTACATTAAACACGACACTATAATGTCTCGAGGTGCAATATTTATCTTCAAACATCTTCAAAGCTAACATCATGTAGTGTTGGTTAAGGAGGAATTAAAAAATACATATTTTAGTGCACCGACGTTTGAGAAATTTACTGCCTCACGAAAATACTTTTCGTATATCTTTTACCAACTCTTCAATATTTGTTACCACAATTTATGCAACTGTAAGGAATGTACAACAGCAACTCCCTTGAACATTGTGTCGCCTTTCGGAGGCTAATTAATTCGTTTTCACGCGAGAGCAGTGGCACATATCTCAAGCAGCTGTTGGCAACGCTCGAAGAATGCGTGCCGGCAGATATCATCACCTCCGTAAATACACATAATTTAATGCACTCCACTTCTTTAGTGTTCTATCTGCAGTAGCAGCTTTCTAGGAGCGCCTATTTCATGCGGACGAAAGTCCGCGAAACATTAACGGCCGCCTAAGATTAATACATCGCTGTCACAATGTTTATGACTCATTGATTGCAGATAGCTTCGAAGTTGCTCCGAACCAGCTCGAGACGTCCACAGGTTCAGTTACGATTCAGTTAAGATTTTAAGACCTCTTCAGTTGAGATTTGTCAGTGAGCTATTACTCTCCCACGCGTAGGTAATGCAATTTTGGAAGAAAGAATCAACGCGAGGAGTTGGATTATGTAATAATTACATAATCCAACAGATGCAGTAGTAATCGACTTCGCGAAAGCATTCGACGTGGTACCGCATAATTTACTTATTAGGAAAGTATTAACCTCAGGAGTTGACGCTAGAGTTGTGAGGTGGATAAGCGAATTTCTTAGGGACAGGAAACAAAAAGTTCGAATTGGCAATCAGTTTTCGACTACGGGAAATGTTACTTCAGGGGTTCCACAGGGAAGTGTGTTAGGGCCATTACTCTTCTTAGCGTACGTGAACGATCTCCATGTGAACATACAATCAAAGGTGCGTTTATTTGCCGACGATTGTGTTATATACCGAAAAATCAAAGATAGCACTGACGAACAAATATTACAGCAGGATTTAGAGCATTTACGTGATTGGGCTGAAAAAAATGACATGGGAATTAATGGATCTAAAAGCAAAACAATAACGTTCGGGCGGGGACGAAATTATGAGGAACCAGACTATCGTTTAGGTGAGGTAATCATCCCAAGAGTCTCATCATGCAAGTATTTAGGCATTCATCTAGATAGTAAATTAGGGTGGGAGGTGCATATAAATCAGACAGTAAGAAAAGCGTGGAAGTCTTTACATTTTGTAATGCGAATACTAAAGAAAAGTTCTGCAAACGCCAAAGAATTAGCATATCTTACGCTGATTCGCCCTCTCATGGAATACGGAGTTGCGTGTTGGGATCCATACAGAAAGGCGCACCGGAAAAATCTAGATAGAATACAGAGAAAAGCGAATAAGTTTACCTATAGACGTAACGTAACAAAAAAGTCATGGGAACCTCTAGAAACGAGAAGAACAAAGGCGAGGCTTTGCGCTCTTTATAAATCGTACGTAGGTCAACCAGCTTGGAAGGAAATTCAGATTAGACTAGAAAAACCAAATTATTTCGGCCGAAGCGATCACACCCACAAAATTCGAGCAAGGAAACAAAATTCAGATCTTGGGAAGTTTTCCTTTTGTAATAGAACAATTAGAGATTGGAACAGTTTACCTGCGGCAGTTTTCAAAGCTTTTCCTCTCAGTGTCCGAAGTTTTAGAAATAAGTTAGAACAAGATAACAGTAACTGATATTAAATGAGTAAGTGTTGTGTAGTGCGGTGTAGTGCTGTGAAGTGATGGTCAGTGTAATTCAAAACAAAAAAGTGTAGTGTAGTGAAGTGTAGTGAAGTGAAGTGCGATGAACGCGATCAATGCTCTTTTCAATGCTGCTTTTCGTCTTGTACTGTATTGTACGGTATTATTATTATTATTATTATTATTATTATTATTATTATTATTATTATTATTATTATTATATTGTATTATATTATTGTTATTATTTTATTATTAATGTAAGTCTTGTAATTTCTACAATTATTGTCACTTAACTGCCACCGGGTTATACCCATTTGCAGTTCTAATAAATCTATCTATCTATCTATATTTTAGTCACATTTCTTTAGTAATATTAAAAAATTCCCGTGATTTCATTATTTGTATTACATTCCTTTCCTCCATTAAACCTTATCTAAATACCATCCACCATACATCCGCCAAGGGCATAGCAATGGATATTCAACTGTATAAATCCACTCATGAAAAAATGCATAAAATCTACTGTTAACCTACTAAACATATATTTCAAGTGAACTTCGATCACAATTACCGTATTATTTCTGATATTGTGAAATAGTAAATAATAGTTATAACAATATATTGATCGTAAACTGTAAATATAATAATAGTAATATAATGAAAGTGACCACAATGAATATTTCAAGTATTCCAATCAAAGTTTATATGAGAGAAAGAACTCAAGATAGAAAAGAATAACCTTTGGAGTTCTTCTGATTGACAGATATCGATGCTGGAAAAGATGAAAAAAGTCTACAGAAACAATCGGGTTTAACATTAAAAATCCAAACATGATTCATCGCTTCCTTGAGACCCATAAGAATAATAAGTCCCGTGTCACATGAGCGTTGAGTTCACGTGTGTTAAGTAACGCGCATCCTAGATTAAGACTATCTTTTGCAGAACAGCCAGTGCGCTCGTGTGCCGATTCGCATAAGATACAGTGTTATTCCACGACGCGCGTCAACGCAACGCTCGTGTGCAGAGGCACTAAGAAGACCAACAGAAGGACGCACTTTGGTTGACAACTTTTCCGTCCGTTGTTTCCTCCATTAGCGGCAAGCTGTTGGTGGCGACAGAAATCCATTTGCGGAGGCCTTGAGCTGAGCGGCGGCGAGGGTGGGCGTGGCCGGAGCGGAGCGTCCCCGCGCGTGGCGACAGCCGCCTGGCTGGGCTTCCTCGGGCAACGGGACCTCCACTTTCGCGCGCCGCTGCCGACGCGTGCCACACTGCGCGACTTCGCCCACGCGACCTCGCAACTGACAACATTGCCGCTCCACCGCGAAGAGACGTCCGGTCTTGCGGAAGCTTGGGCACGCTCGCATGTCTGTCTTTGGCCTTCTCCTCACCCTTATGAGCCTACGGGCTCACACGGCGGCAACAACAACAATAATTATAACAATAATAAATATAATAGTATTAATAATAATACATAAGTCGGCCCCGTGGCGCAGAAGTTGCGGCAGCCGAGGAGGCTGCAGGTTCGAGTCCTGCGTAGGCATTGTCCCTTCACCCCTCATCATCTTCCCATCATCTCATAATTCGCACGTCAAGCTGTAACAACCTTGTTCTGAGGGATACAGCTAAAAAGCTGATCCTAAAATTACACACGTTAATCGTGTAGCGTGGTCAGTAATGGTCTATATGCCATAATAATAATAATGTCAATAATTCCCCCAGGGTTAACAACCTTGTGGTATAAAAATGAACGTAACTAGCATCTAGCCCAATTATCGTCTGCGTCCCGGTGGGATGCACGTATTGCGTATCATCTTCCTGTTCCTCCATTTCCTCATTCGAATTTCGCCCTGAAGAAGGTCGCGGAAAGGCGGCCGAAAAGTTGGCACCTGTATCTAGGACAGGGCGTCTCCCGGACAGCCACGTAGCTACCTCAATATTGCACTGTGCTTTACTCGCTCTCATTGTTGCCGTCTCCTCGTCACCCGCCGTCATCATACTCCCCCTGTCCTCTTCTGCATCCATCATTCTCCTCCTCCCTCTCCCCATCATAATGCTCCTCTCCCGTCGCCCTCAACTGCCCTAAATTTCGCTTGCCATTTTCTTTATCTGCACTCATCCTTGCTGACAACTCCACTCTCGCCCTCTTTCAATACCACCGGACCCTCGACCACCTTGTCTTGCCTTGGTGTTAGCCCGCCTTCCACCTAAGCCCCATTCATGATTCTCTACTTTCAATCTCCGTCGCTTCCGTCCGGCCTGTGCAGCTTCCACCTGGCGCAATGGTTCATTAATATTATTAATTTTGCCTCTTTTACGTAAAATCCGAAATTATATTTCGCATTCACACAATATTATTGACAGTAATTCATTGTAATTAGTTCTGTGGAAAAAGAACTCATTATCTCATAAATAATGACAATTGCGTTTGGAAATCTATTTATACATAAGTAATCATGCCAACAGTGTAAAACATATTAAATAAAAAGATAATTGGCATTAATTCGACTTCATTGAATAATAAAACTTCGAAGGCTATGTTGTCAGAAAACCATTTCCACCAATCTGCCTTTTCCTACACACCTATTACATTGCAATTGTTTCATTGAGTTTATTGAACAAAGTAGCATCCAAAACAACCGCGGTTAACTGTTCATGTGTCTACACCATATATTTGTTCAGCACGAGTGCATACACGGAAGGTTCTCGTTGAGAGACCTTTGATGAGACCTCCTACAGACTACAGTTCAATTGTGGTGTCTCAACACACACATCGCCCCTACCAAAAGCCAATTACTTCTCTCGTCTGAAACGTACGTTACTATTGGGAGTCGAAACCTTTAGGCGCACAAAGTTTGCAAAACACCTACATGCTAACACACACGGTTCCCATCAAGCAAGCATTGGAAAGAGGAATCAAGTTCAGGATCTGACACTACGAGAGGTAATGCATCCTCACTCTCAGCACGGAACGACTTTCGTTCCGCAGTTGCGTGGGAACCATCTTCTTGCCCCTGACCGAGGAAACTTAATTAACACCCTGACGTGCGTTTGCGGAAACAAACACTGCGATATGAATTGCTTCATTAGCTTGTCCGTGTGTCAAGCTCGTGTCGTGTGCTTGGAAATGAGAAAGTTCGAGCAGTAGCTGTGTCAGATTCCATTAACATAAATATAATCTAGCAGTCATCCAGGGCAGACGACATCGTTGAAGCGGTAGTGCGCAACTATCTCGGATCTAAGGCTCCCGGTTTGAATCCCGTATGTC
This sequence comes from Gryllus longicercus, assembly GCA_038098605.1. Taxonomy (NCBI): domain Eukaryota; kingdom Metazoa; phylum Arthropoda; class Insecta; order Orthoptera; family Gryllidae; genus Gryllus; species Gryllus longicercus. Next base: position 270,783 of record JAZDUA010000534.1, read on the forward strand.
TTTAGTGTTTACTTGCGGGTTGTGTCACGGCTGCACTCTCCGTCATGTGTCAACTTTTAATCCTCTTCTTTACGTTATTAGAATAATTACGCTTTTCCCTAACAAGGCAAAGTATAGCGTTTATGAGCCTACGGGCTCACACAACGGCGGGAACAACAACAACAACCACAACAACAACAACAACAACAACAATAATAATAATAATAATAATAATAATAATAATAATAATAATAATAATAATAATAATGCCTTTATTAATGTGATAATCCCCCCTGTGCTAACAACCGAGGTGCATAAAAATGGAATCAGCATTGAAATGATAATTCCCCCTATAGAAAAATAATGTGCACCTACCCCGATTATCAAGTGTGAGCCCCGATGGGACACACGTATCGCGTGGCGCCTTGATGGCAGAATCGCTAAACAAAAAAATCAATAATAACAATAACAGGAAAAACTGGTCGAGACGGTTCTGTGGGCTAACTTGGCAGTCCAGATAGGAGAGGGTTTCCTCCTGTCAATAAGAAAAACGCGAAATTTGGAAAGAAGAGGGTTGAGATGTCCAGGAAATCAACGGAAAAAGGAGGACGGATGAAGACCGAAAGTGTACAGCGACTTAAAAAAATAATTTTAAAAATATTGTGATGTAGCAAATTCTGGGTGTAAATACTAGTAACTTAAGACAACGTGTCTTTGAATATTAAGAACGTCATAAATACTATATTTCATTAATTTTACGTGCAGTGCGAAGAAACATTTTCTCTACACATACTATTTCATGGAGATTTTTATTAATGGACACAGAGATTTGATAAAATTCCTATTCAATGTAATTCGTAATGAAGTTTGGTGCTTCTTCGTTCATTGATATCTCCGAGAGCTTTGAATAAATTGATATGAAATGAAACCCTCACTAATACAACAAACAATTTATTGATGTGGTCTGTAGCAAAGATATTACTGTAAATTGGAATTATCTTAATTGTGGTTTACATTTTTTCATCCAAATTTTATTTTTTTATAGAGAAAATGTGAGATATCGTGAATCCTCCGCGCTTCTCGCCTGACGTCCCAACGAAGCGACAACTAGTGCGTAGTGGGCAATGGAGCATTCAATTCGCATGACGCGTCGCAAGAAAGCTGCAACAATGGATCCCAGCCCCGTCGCAACGCACGGAAGGTGTCTCATTAGGACGCTTCGGAATGTGGCCGTTGGATGTGTGTCAGCTTCCCTTAATTTCTTCTATAAAACGGATCGCCATCAGCATAAAAAGGCAGGCGGACGGCGCAAGGTCGCTTTCTCCGGCGGACTCGCCGCTCGACCGCGGATAATTGCCGCCCACCGCGCCGCCTCGGAAGCGCCTTTAACGAATCGACGCTTTTTGCCGAGGCGTGGGGCGCGGTTCGGGCCTCCACCAAGCAGCCGAGCATTGCGCCGGCTCCCGGCAACTCTTGTTGCGACGAGACACTCAATGCTTTTTTTCACGAATGAGTTTATTTATTTATTTACTAGGTAAAAAGCCCGCCGAAGTGGTCATTCTGTGAGGAAAATAATGACACAAACAACAATTTATTACAATGAAATTATATTTGCTTTCTAGAACCTTTAACGAATTAAAAAGTAACAATAAAAATGAGAACGTACGTTTTAAATTTCCGAAAATTGTAAATTCTTTAAAAGAAAGTAAATGGCAGTCTGAAGAGGGAAAGGATCCAATTCAGATTAACTCACTTCTCAAGGTTGCAAACTACCATCCCCGAAGGAAGTATTGGTGTTTCACAAACAGTAGGCGCATACCTCTTTATATATTACGATTTTTTTAATCTTTTTTAAGCTGAAAACTAAAATGTATCAGACACGTTTGATTGGAAGAAAAATCTTTGTGTAGAAGACTTTCCAAGATTGCAACTTAAATTTAAAACTACTGATTAAGGAAAAGTGTTGATTAGAAACATGGATATTTAAACGTAGAAACACAATAATGAGTATTAAATTTTTCTTGATTTTTCATAGCTATTCTGAAGAAATGCTTGTAATACGATGACGTTTTCGGCTTCCAGTTGTTTTTAACCAATGTGAACAGTTGACTGCATATAATAGATTTCTAGTGAGCAAAACAAAAGTTCAATTTAATATCTTGAGTTAATTTGGTTCTAAATTAATTATTGATGGATTTTTTGATAATGCTGGCAGCTACATCGTTCGAAATAACACAGATGCTTGGACTCTCCCAATAAATGACGGTAATTATCAAACATTTCTATACACATCATCTTTAATATTTGCTTATTTTATTCTTTGTGTGTCGAATTACAAAAAAGTCATAATTTTCAGTAACTCCTCCAAAAATGCAAGATCTTTCGCGTACTTAGACGTTAAGGAGATTAAAGAATAATCGGACTGATGATTATCTAGTATTTGAATATATACTTTGAATGAAATAAATATAAATTTGGGTAATAATAACATGAAATAATAATACAACAAATAATAATACAATAGTAATAATAACAATAATAATAATATTATTTTACAAGTTTCCTTACGCTCTACAGTACGATATCTCGATATAGTCGATACACTTGTTTTTGCAAGTTCAAGGTCCGTAAAAAGTTGGTAAGCATGATACAACCTTTCCCCTTGATGTCGCTGAGCGTCAGGTTTTGACAAGCCGCTGTAGAGGAAAATCTCACTAAATGTTGCGTGTGGGTCCGGAGAAACGGAGTGGTGGAGCCGGTACCAGAAGAGTTCATTACTTCTCGACTCTTCCTGTTGGCAGTGGCCACTTCCCGCACTGCGGCGCTTGCTCTCGCAAAAAGCTTCCTTCGGCCCAATTTACCATCAAAGAGGCGACTCTGATTACAAAAAAGCAGGGGATATAACGATCTGCACTTCATCTATGAATTTGAATTTGATTTGTTCTTCTACAGTCACTGGTCTACAAGAACGTCTGGAAATTTTGCTCAAAAAAATAATTAAATTGCCCTAAGCCTCGAACTGAAAATATTGACAATCAGAGAAAAATGGTTACAATACGCGCAAACGCCATTGTTCTCGGAGAAAAACGTTCCCTTGCGCATGGCCGATGGCCCATCCAGCGCAAGGTGCTGGTTCCCAAGATTCTCGGGCACCGGACTGAGGTGCCCGCGTTTTCGGAGGCAGACCCCACGCCGTTGCTAGGGCGATAAACGGTTTTCAAATGTTGCTCAGTGTCGCTATTTAAGATAGCTGTTATTTTAAATTCCTCAAATCTTTGACATACTACTGGTTTCACGTATCTTCCAAAGGAAAGCGAACAAAGGATTTCTCACCCATAAAATTCATCCGTTCCATCGAGATTGTATCTCGATGACCTCGAGACAAACAGTCGAATAAACCTTTTCAACAAACCAGTCTTGATTAACTGATTATTTCGTATTTATTGAGATCTTCAACGGCTATGGGTACTAGTTCCATAAGTGTTGTGCATGTTTTTTAATCGTGGGAGGTGTCGGTATTCCCCCACTGAACCGATTCGGCTTGCGGAGTTTTCCCTACCCAGGTATCAGCGGGCACCACTCCAGCCGGGCAAGCTCTGAGCCAGACTGCTCTCCCGACATCTGTGGCGGTGAGGTGCATGTAAGTGATGGTGTGTGTCAGTGAGGAGTGAGAGCGCCCGTCGCTCTTTCGTAATACGGCACTGCTCCGGTATTTGCCTGCTACTGATTGGAGAAACGTGGGAAAACTCCCGATCAGAGCAGCCGAATTCGACCCAGCCGTCGAGCAAGTGTCGAAAATCAAGCCACAGTCTGGACTTGAACCCTCCGATTTCCCGGTCAGAAACAAAGCAGTGATATCAGTTGATGCCCTGAGCCACCTCAGCCAGTGAAACGAGTCAGTCTTCTAAACTTGAAGACGTGTAAAAAAAGAAGATGAACAACAACAACAACAACAACAACAACAACAACAACAACAACAAGAAAGGCGTTTGTGTTAGGTTTCACAATCGCATTAAAATCGTACAGTCATTTCGTTTGTCACTTTGTTAGCTTAGATGATCACGATATATATTCCTTCTTCGCTTGATTTTTGGTCTTGTGATTGGAAGTCACAGGAAATTTGGTTTTAAAATATTAACTTATAATACTTAAACATTTTGAAACATTTTTAAAAAATTATTTTTATTGGAGATCTCAATTAATTTTTACATATTATATTATAACGATATTGAGATAAAACTAAAGACCAGTGTTTCATTTGACTTATCATTGAATTTGTCTTTAAACCTTTCGAAACGCTATAAAACTTTCATTAACAGGTGTCGTAATGCCATCCAATATCACCCTTGAGGAATACGGATTGAATAATTGGATATCTCAATAAAACTGTTCAGTGAAGTATATTTCAAATAATTTAAACTGCATTAAACACGGCAAACAATAAAATACAGATTACTAGATGTTTTAATGGTTTGTAAACATATTCAACACGTTTCTTGTCATAGAGGTAATTGAATATGAAAATTACATTGTCATAAAGACCTTAATGAAGTAAAATTGTGAGAAGTTATAAGATCAACATTTTGTTGGAGATATCTTCCTCGGAAGAAGAGGATAACTAGCAAAAGTGAAGTATCTTGTTGTTTGACAAGTTGACGTAAACAATCAATTGATACAGCATACACGCAATTAGTGGAAAGCCGCTCCTTGTCCAACTTCATTGCAATTCTGCTCATTGCTCTACGTAGTATGAAGGTTTCTTTTCACTTACATGAACTCAGGTCTACTAGTTTCCTTTTCGGCTTCTACTTTCCCTTCGCTGTTCAGCGCAGAGTCTGATTTCCTTTCACGCCTGCACATATTTAAGAAGTATTTAACAAAATCCTGATCGAAACAAGAGGGAAAAATGTATATCTTTTACTTTATAAATTCATCAAAATTAAACAGTCAAAAACAGATTTACTTATACTCTACAATACGGTTCAGATGGAACACTAATGGGAATGTGCCTTGGACCTGCGCTGTACTGTATCTGAAGTTGTACTGGAGCAATGAAAACGAGTGATTTTACGATTATCTGGAAGAAATGTGACATGACTGGTAACAGCAGATAACAAACTCTAATGCAAGAACAGCGTTGCCTGGCGCACGGTGAAGAGTACATTAAGACTTCAGTCTTCCTAGTTTGTGTAACTACAAAACGTTAACGTATATAAGCAGAGAAACGTTCTAGAACACTTACTATGCATCATGTTCTGTATTCATCATTATAAACTTATTTTTTTATGCAAAAAGACATTACAACAGTACTTTACATACCATAAGCATCAAAAACGCCATAACGTCACAGGTGAACAGCACAAATATTTAACAGCGGATGGCCTCTTGCTTGGAGGCTTGCTGTCACATAATGTCAGCTGCTCCGTAAGCAGAGACTTATGTGAGCATTTATAAGTCGGTTGGTACAGTTTGAGAATAGGCGGAAATACGCAATCAAATATTTGCATTACTTCAGACAAAATCGAAACTTTCTTTGTTTTGTTTTTACTTTTACCGAGTTTCTGGACACCTAACTGAACATCTCACATGGTCGGAGGCATATTTTCTTTCAGTTTCTGCACGCATTGGAAATAAATAATATAGAAGGGTCTTCATACCTATATGTAATCGTTTGCGACTCGTCAGGTCAGTTACGCAATTGGCCTAGAACGTCTGAGGAGGATAATTCTATTTTTGTTACCGTAACATGTCAAGAGATTCATCAAGCAATTCGAAAATGCACACGAAGGCTCGGTTTGGGCAGCAGCGCCTTAGGAACGAAAAAACTAGCCGACGACTGGCATTCAAAATGTTATCGAACATAGTTATCGTAGACAAGGTCGCCTCAGGTCGATTGAGCTGTAGAATCTTAGAAGAGAAAACGTTGCCTGTGGAAATTTGACCTCCCGAGAGACACTGCATTTTTAGCAAAGCTGCCAACACTTTGACCGTCTCTCAGCGTCCTTCTTCAGGTCTAACGGCATTAATGAGTCGCGTATGACGGCCGTAATGAGGGCAACTCTGCCTGGATCGCGGCGTCTCCCCGACAGCCGAGGCCCCTGTGGCTCCAGCCGCGGAAGCCCCCGTCCTCAGAAGGCGCCGGTGCAGTGCGGGCGCCGGGTTTTCGCGGGAATCCGGGGGCGGGAGGGGGGCCATTAGCCGCTGACCGGCGGCGCTTCGGCGCGGAGCGATGTACGCGTCTTAGCGCGCTCACCTGACCTGAGCTCTCCCGTGCGCCTGACCCTTCGCAAAGACCTCGGTGTGGAGGCGATCAGGGCAGCACGAGATTGGTAGAATTACGGAGTTCTGAGGAGTGGCTGTGCTACTTCCAGGTGCCTTTCATCCCAACTTGTGCTTAATCGATTTTTTCGTACGCTGTCCCGATTTTCCAGCACCACACGTTAGCATCGTCAAATGATACCGGTGCAAAAACACGTAACAACTAATCTGACATCGCATTGCATTTCTCTTTTCTATTTTACCGCAAATTACTGTGTTAATAAACTCGGCTTCCTCCCATTATACAATTACTGTAATAAAATGTAACACCTATGTTTGATTTCTGAATTAGCCAGTTAATAAAACTATCCAAAATGGGTACAAAAAGTAGGATGAAGGAAAAACATTACGTATATTCTGGTCTTTGGCGGTCAGATGAAGTTGACTGTATCCAACACGAGGGGAATAGGGTGAAGTACTATATGGTGACAAGCTAAGAGAGATATGAGCTATTGAAGGATGAGGCGTGTAGCTTCGTGTTCCCTGTGTCAGTTGCAAATTTCTATTTACACGAAAACACCTAATCTAACTCAACCTCACTATGCACATCAGTTGGCGATTTGCTACGCATTTCCGAGCTCGTGATGAAGCTGCATCCTTGAGCCTTTGCGACTTACATTAAACTTTGAGAGTGTGCAACTCACATTTTCCAATGTATATTTACGCCAAAATACTTCTTGACACACAACTCCTCGCACTCTGACAAACACCCTACATTAGCCAGCGCCCTGTAATTAATACCATACGTTGGAAGAAGTTCGACCTGATCCGATTTTGTTCTTTCACGCACATTTATCAACACTGTCTGTTTAATTTGTGAATTAATCGGATACTCCTAACTTTAACCATATTTCAGACTTCAGCTGTAACATACATTACATTACATTAGTAGACTTAATAATTTTCACTATTACAGCAAACATACACATTCATGTTAGTCAAAAAATGTCGCTAAAGCAGTAAAAACCAACTGGCCCATTTCAGAACAACAATAATTGATAATTCAAGAAGGAACGTATTAATATATTTGTTTTAAAACAACCATCTTGAATGTAATCAAATTTTAGAAGTGTTAGTCATAATTCAATATTTCATCTAAATTAATAATTAAAATTTTAAATTTCTTTTAGGATACAATGTATTTTAAAATGTGCACAGCAAGAGCCAGAAAGAGTCTTTCTAATGGCTTAGCCAAAACTGTACATACTTTGTGATGGAATTTAATGAATATAAGATGCTTGAAATATTTTTGAAATCTACAACTTTTCTAACAACGAACATGAAAATGTGTTCAATTATACATCTACCAACTATCTATAAAGTATTTTTTCTCTCTCCAAGATGCCTCCTACCAACTGTGAGCTTGGCTACCAACGCTGTTCGGCTGCTTCCGTTTATAGGCATGCTTCGATCACTGTCATTATATGTGCACCTCACCAGCTATCTACTTCATTTTTAAAGGAGTGTGGTGTTGACAGCCAACAGTAATAAATGTTTTCACTTCTGCCATCTCTTGATATCAAAAAAGTCGAAGTTATTTGACAGCTTACGTAATATGTGCCTTCGCCTTCCTCTAATCAAGTGAAGACCGAGAATGACAGAGAGCTGCAGCCCCAATCGGAAGTGGCTCTCGCCGCTCGAGAACTGCCGGTGGCAGCGCCTGAGGGCCGGCGGTGGAGCCGAAGGTGTATGCTGTTGGGGAAGCGGATGCGACAGCGGCGACGGCGGCAATGGGCGTGGTGGCAGCAGTGATGGTGGCGGCCGTGCTGGTGGCAACCGTGTTAGTGGTGGCGGTGAAGGCGATGGAGGCAGTGTTGGTAACGGTGGCAGAAATAGTGACAGAGGCAGTGGCAATGGTGGGTTGGGGGTGCGGAGGCGGTAGCAGATGTGGGTGATTGCGGAGGCAGAAGCTGGGCAGGAGCGACGTCGGAGGCGGAGGCAGGCGTTGGTGGCAGCGGTGGTTGATGTGGCGGCAGAGGCGATGGACGTAGCCCCGCCGGTGGGTCCACACGTGCAGTCGCACTCCGAAAGCCTCCAGGCGGGGATAGCTCGAGGGCAGGCCGGGCCATGGTTTTGAGTACTTCCCGCCGCGCCACTGGGAAGTGAACAATTTAATAGCGGCCGGGATAAGAACAAGGGGAGACACGAGACGAGGAGAGATGAGAAACGAGGCGAAGAACAGGGAGAAGAAACGGGAAGGGCGACGGGCGGGGCGACGGGCGGGGCGACGGGCAGGGCGACGGGCAGGGCGACGGGCGGGGCGACGGGCAGGGCGACGGGCAGGGCGACGGGCAGGGCGACGGGCAGGGCGACGGGCAGGGCGACGGGCAGGGCGACGGGCAGGGCGACGGGCAGGGCGACGGGCAGGGCGACGGGCAGGGCGACGGGCGGGGCGACGGGCGGGGCGACGGGCGGGGCGACGGGCAGGGCGACGGGCAGGGCGACGGGCAGGGCGACGGGCAGGGCGACGGGCAGGGCGACGGGCAGGGCGACGGGCAGGGCGACGGGCAGGGCGACGGGCAGGGCGACGGGCAGGGCGACGGGCAGGGCGACGGGCAGGGCGACGGGCAGGGCGACGGGCAGGGCGACGGGCAGGGCGACGGGCAGGGCGACGGGCGGGGCGACGGGCGGGGCGACGGGCAGGGCGACGGGCAGGGCGACGGGCGGGGCGACGGGCAGGGCGACGGCGGGGCGACGGGCGGGGCGACGGGCGGGGCGACGGGCGGGGCGACGGGCAGGGCGACGGGCGGGGCGACGGGCAGGGCGACGGGCAGGGCGACGGGCAGGGCGACGGGCAGGGCGACGGGCAGGGCGACGGGCAGGGCGGCGGGCAGGGCGACGGGCGGGGCGACGGGCGGGGCGACGGGCGGGGCGACGAGCGGGGCGACGGGCGGGGCGACGGGCGGGGCGACGGGCGGGGCGACGGGCGGGGCGACGGGCGGGGCGACGGGCGGGGCGACGGGCGGGGCGACGGGCGGGGCGACGGGCGGGGCGACGGGCGGGGCGACGGGCAGGGCGACGGGCGGGGCGACGGGCGGGGCGACGGGCGGGGCGACGGGCGGGGCGACGGGCAGGGCGACGGGCGGGGCGACGGGCGGGGCGACGGGCGGGGCGACGGGCGGGGCGACGGGCGGGGCGACGGGCGGGGCGACGGGCGGGGCGACGGGCTGGGCGACGGGCAGGGCGACGGGCGGGGCGACGGGCGGGGCGACGGGCTGGGCGACGGGCTGGGCGACGGGCGGGGCGACGGGCGGGGCGACGGGCGGGGCGACGGGCGGGGCGACGGGCAGGGCGACGGGCAGGGCGACGGGCAGGGCGACGGGCAGGGCGACGGGCAGGGCGACGGGCAGGGCGTCGGGCAGGGCGACGGGCGGGGCGACGGGCAGGGCGACGGGCAGGGCGACGGGCGGGGCGACGGGCGGGGCGACGGGCGGGGCGACGGGCGGGGCGACGGGCGGGGCGACGGGCAGGGCGACGGGCAGGGCGACGGGCAGGGCGACGGGCGGGGCGACGGGCGGGGCGACGGGCATGTGAGCGGGAGCTGTTGGCAGCAGGCGAACGTGGCGACGGAGCGCGCGAGGAGGGAGCGAGGAGGGAGCGAGGAGGGAGCGAGGAGGGAGCGAGGAGGGAGCGAGGAGGGGCTGGAGGGGCCGCAACGTCGATAGCGCGGTGCCACGCGGTGCGATGCGCGGAGCGTCGCGGGTCACGGGTACAGTTAGCGCGCGGTGACCCCGGCCGCACCTGCCCTCGTGCCTTGCAAAACAAACGCAAACGCCCTCCGCCCACCGGCCGCGCGCGCAGGAATTCGCCCTCCGGCGCCGCCCCAACGTCTGCCCCGCCCCACACCCCACCCCTTCATTCACAACGGAGACAACGTAGGTCAGCAAACACCTCCAGGAATTTTTAGTTCAGAATATTGGATAGTTTAGAGAAAAAGCCCGCTTGGGTGTCTATGGAATCTATGTTACCTTTAGTGGGCGTCGTCGATTAGATGTTCAGTCCGCTTTCAACAGGGCCGGATTTACAGAAGCAAAAGAAGCACTTTCTTGGGGTCATACATTGATGACGTCACGCAAAAAGGAAAACACATATTTTTACATCATATAAAATGTCTGTGTCTGTAAAATAATTGAAGGGTGTTCAGTAGAACAAGAGGTACTCCCATATTGACTTCGTTCTGAGATGTTGAGGGTTTACTAGAACTTCCATAACATACCTCAGAACACGGTAAAACACAGTACACTTGCATGTAAGTTCATACTGAATTTAAATAACGTAATACACTAAAAGAATAAATTTTGAAGTTGTGTTTAATGATAACTCAATTTCACAAAAACGTGGGATAGCGCCTTTTAGCTCCCTTCTATCGACACCTTCAATTGTTAATAAACTAGTCCTCTGTAACAAAAGTGGAAACGGTCGGTAAGTAAAGGGAAAAGTATAAAAAATGACATGGGTACGTCTGAGCCCACGAAAAGTTAGTCATTTTAGTATTATAAGTCCAGTGTGCCAGGAAAGTCTCTTCGCAGTGAGCCGAATCATGACCTTCAATTAAAAACTGTATTTCTGTTGGTAGCAAACAAATCACTGGGAAGCAAATGAGAGGGACAATACTTCCAGCACGTTTTATGACTGTTGTGAGTACGTAATTTACGCTTTCTTTTGTTACAAGCTGTAGCTCGTCCTACCAAGGTAGTTTCTGATGCTAAACACTCTCGTGAGCAAGGTCCACTGCAGAGAGATGTTCCTGCCGCACTATATAATAAGCTGCAAATTGTTCGCTTTAAAAAAATTATCGACCAATTTTCTGTAGTCGAGAGTAGGAAAAAGAATGTGAGTGGAGCGCAAAGAAACAAACCATACATTTGCAAACAAGAAATTAAAAACGTAATACGCGTTCCATTTTTCAAGCAATGTGAATTTTCATATCTATACAAAAGATATTCAATTATAATGGTTTTGTACATATTAAGTGCGGTCCTAAAACAATATTGTACTTTGGGGACTCGCCGAAAGTAAACACGACCCTGGCTTTTCCCAGGCGAGCAGTGGCGCCTCGAGACAGTGTTCTCTGCTTTGTACGTCACGCCGCTCACCACCTTTGCGCGTTTTTAATCCAAGTAAACTTTATTGGAAATAAAAAACAAACACGTTTTCAATCCTTAGTTAAAGTATTCCAGGAGAAAGACAAAAACAAAAATGATGCAAAATGGTGTTTGTATTGAAACATACGTATTGTACTCGGGGAAGAGTTGACTGAGACTAAGAATTGAAATATTTGCAGCAAGGTGTTGCGTTTTATACCGGAAGATGAACCTCAATATAAATGATACATAAAAAGCATGGATAGCAAGTGTTTTTTAACTCTTAATAGTGTCTGTATTCCCTTTCCTCTGTTGTTCACTATATTTCTCAGTAAATTGTTCTTCTTGTACCACTGCTCATTTTTGCAATAACTAAAGGAGTAAACTACTTTAATTCCAATAACTCATGATGACATTGTTCTCTTCAATCGCATTATTGCATATTACATAGTTTGACACAAAACCTTCATCCGTAATTGGCTCCCTTGCCGCATCACCATACGATCCGAGCCCCTCGCGTCCCAGTCCCTCCCGCATCGAAGGCCACAAGAAGAGCAAGACGAGTAAACAGTGTAATTACGCTGCTGTCCGCGCGCTGGAGGAGCGGCCGACCTCCTTCCGCCCCCGCCGCGCCCCGACGCGCCGCGCCGCGCCGCGCCTGCGAGGTGGCGTCCACGTGCGTGCACTCCGCGTAGGCACGGCCGCCCACGCCCCCCCACCCACCCACCGCACACTGGATGGAAAGCAGCGCGTAGTAGCAACACGTTACTTACACACGGGGTCCGCGGAGGAAACGTCGAAGCTTCGAAAATAAGCTCTTAAGACAATTTTAAGCATATTTTGTCTAATAAACGACTTCGATATTCCGAATAGTTGAGACGCAACAAGCACTCAAAAGTTGGTTTTCTAGGCAAAAATTTGTATTACAAAAGCATGGGAACACTCCAGAAACATGTAAATTGTTTATTGTTTACAAAAGGAATTAATATATATGCTCAGAAAGAAATATTAACCCAGAAATAAACAAAAAGCATCCAATTTGCACAATTACACTGCGTTTTTATTTCTGGATTAATATTTTTAAAGTTTCCTACCCGGACAGCTTGTTTAATAAGGGGTTTCTGTATGGCTTTATTTACGAGAAAGGTTTCGATGGATAGCGCGAGGAACATAATTTTTCCAGAGAAGGGCAGGGCGACGTGGTAAATTCCTGCACCATATACAAAACCCTTTTAAACAATTTTTCTTTAGATTGTTTTTAGTTTTAAATATGCCTACACCTTATGCTACATTGCACAGTGGAAATGTCTACCTTCTACATTTAGAGGCTGTGATAGTTGCAATCAGCTGACTTACGTTACAGATCTATCTACTTAGTATAGTACGAGAGGATAAACGAAGACACACTTTGTTCAATCTGTACTTAAAGTTCCCTAAAATGTTGGCTATTTAAGTTCGGCTTTAATTGCGGCAATCAAGTCATTCTTTAGAAAAGACATAAGTGGCATTCAAATTGTATATTAAACACATTTAAACATTAATAGAGTTAGATATTTTTAAGTATTGTACTATGTCTGAGTTTCTGTTCTGTTTCATTTTGAATATTGGTTGAGAAAATCTCAAAAACTAAAGGGGAATAGATCTTCCGCTGCCCTAATCGATTAAACAATAAACAGACCGAAGAGGAGGGTTAAAGAGAAAACTGCGAAAGTGAAAGAAAGTATCAAAATCTCGACATGTGAATAAAAATGACATTTCAAATGACAGTAGGATACCCATGCCTACAAAATTAATGCTTAAATGTTCAGGGAATCTTTGAAGAACAATAAGGAACACAAATGTTTCAACATTTTTCTTTACGTTATGAACTTTTTAAAAAACGTGTTTAGGTGAATCGTCCCGAAGAAACGACGTTTTCGCCGGCTTTTGAAACGCGTTAGCGCTGCTCTGCCTCAAGAGTTACGAGCTCCAATTACATGAAATGTTTCTGTATTGATGATTTCGCTTTGTGGTTCTGATTGCATACAATCATCTAAACGAGCATTCGCTGTTGCGTAATGGACGAGTTGTAGGGGGGAAAGGAAGAGGTAAGAAGAAAATGAAGAATGATGAACGAGGTGAAGAAGAATGGAAGGGACAAAAAGGAGGAAGAGTAAAAGAAAAGGAAGGAGGAAGAGAAGATAAATGGGGAACAATAAAAGGAGGAAAATAAGAAAAAGGATGAAGAAGGAAAATGAGACGTAAGAGAACGAAATAACAGAAAAAAACTAGTAACAGGGAAGAAGACGAAGAAGACGAAGAAGACGGAGAAGACGGAGAAGACGGAGAAGACGAAGAAGACGAAGAAGACGAAGAAGACGAAGAAGACGAAGAAGACGAAGAAGACGAAGAAGACGAAGAAGACGAAGAAGACGAAGAAGACGAAGAAGACGAAGAAGACGAAGAAGACGAAGAAGACGAAGAAGACGAAGAAGACGAAGAAGACGAAGAAGACGAAGAAGACGAAGAAGTCGAAGAAGACGAAGAAGACGAAGAAGACGAAGAAGACGAAGTCGAAGAAGACGAAGAAGACGAAGAAGAAGACAAATTTGCGCCTGTTTTCTCGTCCTCCTCTCCGCCCAGTGTGCGCGGCGCCGCCGCTGTGCCGCGGGCGTCGGCGCTCGCGCAGTCGGCGCCGCACCGGAGGTCAGTGAGAGGCCGCATGTGCTTTGGGATTCCCCGTTCGCAGTCGATCGCGGGAAACATTTGAACGCGCGCAGCCAGTGCTGCACTTCACTACAGAATAATGGGATGCGTTCGCGAAAGCAACTCACCGCAAGGAACCTTCGCCGACGCAGATCTTTTACGAGCAGTGGTGCGACTTAGCAATGATTTGCCGTATCCCAAGAAAGACGCGGATGTAGGATGTTCAGCAAGATGGGTGGGCCTAGAAAGCTTTCTGAGCCATCAAAGATACATAAATATCTACTGTTTCAAAGGAAAATTACATTTTGGCCGTTCAGATTCTTGCGATGTTTCCATTGACTGGGCTACGGATGTCCTTTACTAGCATTGGAAACAAACGAAGTGAAATCAGTTAAAGGGCGCAAATGTACGAAAATTTAAATAATAATGTCATTTTAGATAAACACATAAGTAATATAGATCCAAATTTAGTTGTCGAAGTTGTAATGAGATGTGCAACCTTTTTATTGCAACCGGAGAAGTGACGTACAGTACCGTCAAATTTAGGTTGTTTTGTAATAAATCGAAAGTTCCTCGAATCGTGCTTTTAGAATAATAAAGAGGTACCGTTGAACCGCATAGGGCTGAAGAAATTATTAGTTCCGTTGAACTCTCTGACATATGAATATGGAACATTTATATTCCTTCTGAAAAAGAAAATTATTTTTATTCTGATTAGCTGGGTAATAAAAATATTTTTAATGATTCATGCTACAAGAATTTTTCGATAAAAATAGATCTACGTCTTGCTTTAGGGCAAATGGTTGAGTGAATGAACTCCTATTCCAGCATTTAAACGGCGAACGATTATCAAACAGCTCGTTTACATACGGCAAATTGCATATAGATGTAAAACTCATTTACAAACATGTCTTTACGTGAGTATAATTGCCTGTAATTTGCATTAAAGGCCTGAGGTTCTTATATCCCATAATTAACAGTATTTAAAGACGAAAAGAACATGTTTTGACTTCATATTCAGACATTCTGATCCTGATCGCTATCAAAACAATGTTGAAAACAGAAAATGCATTGAAGTTAAAAATGAACACATAAATTGACAATGAAATCTGAGGACCAAACAGATGGAAAAGGCAAAATTCGAGTAAAATGAAAAACGAGACGGATCTACAAGGCAAAAGGAGAAAAGAAGGAAAGTAGGTGAAAAAAAGAAAGAGGAAAACATTACAGAGATAAAATGTATAAATGTTGAAAGAAAAGGTGGAAAGTGAGTTTAAAACAGAAACCCATGGAGAATGAGAACGCAAGAAGTTGTGTTTGAACTGGAGGAGGAACAGAAAAAGGCGATAGTGTAGAAACTGAAAGCAGTCACACTACATGGCAGGAAAGACGAAAATTTGCACGAAGAAAATACAGATAGAAGAGCAGAAAGTGAGTAACCTAGCGAGAATTGCGAGCCGTGTGGTGGGTGGTCGCCAGCGAGAGGCCCTAGCTGCAGAGCAGCGCATTCCATTGCATCGCCGGTTCCAACATTTTATATCCAGTTGTCAGGAGAGTAGCGAACCACCCATTTACCCCAAATCAATATTTACATAATCAAAAATATCCGCAATTCCTTTGTTATCCTTTCCCTTCCACTTCTGAATGCTACGGGGGGGGGGGGGACTATTGGGTGCGTGGATATTAGGCGGCGGCGGCGGCGACGGCGGTTGTACTATTCTGTGTCTAGGGACAACGCAGGCGGACGGGCCGACCCCGTCACGCTCTAATGCTTCGGATTTTTGAGAAGCGGGGGGGGGGGGGGGGGTCTGAGATCGCTTGCTGGGTGCTTATGGAGCCGCTGAATCATTGAGTTGTGATTCCGGGCGCGACAACTGCTAAGGTCATTAGTCTTACTCGTATACGTGTAGTGCGTTTTCCCTCTCGGGAGGTGAATTCGGTTTTCGCCCGGTAGATGGCGAGATTCGTCGCCGAGCTTCACGTAGGCTTGCAGGCATTCCCCAGCCAGGTATCTCCCACGAGCGGGACACCGTCCCAGCCGCGGGAAGCTCTAATTTCCCTACCGGTCTCCTGACTGGTGCGGTAGTGTAGTGAATGTAAGTGTGTGATGTGCATGTAAGGGGTGGGGTTAGTACAAGGAAGTGGAAAGTAAGATCGCACGCGATCCGTGGCCCGTTTGTTAGGGTATTGCTCTGGCATTCTCTGGTGATCGGAAAACTACCGACCAGAGCAGCCAACAGCCGGCCGCTAGACCTTCCGTCCAGACAATGTCTGAATTTGGCCTAGCCAATGAACTAATGTTGGAAACGGAGGCGCGAGGGGGAGATAGAGGAGGGTGTGTGGGGGCGGGCGGGGGGCGAGGCGGGACGGGACCTCCAAGGTAATTGGACCAGCGCCGCGCGGGCGGACGCAAGGTCGCCGCGCGGAGACAAAGCCTAGGCGCAGCTGCCTGCAAGGCGCCCCTCCCGCGGGGCTTCGAACACCTGCCCCCCGACACAGCCCCTGGGCGTTGTGGGCTGCGGGGAAAGGAAAAGCGATGCAGATTCGGCGGAATTTCAATACTTCGTAAGTCAGCCGATTACATCTGCGCTTCTGGCGGGCAATTTAAGGTATATGTATGTTCTAAGAGACATAAAAATAAAATCATAAAAAATCGTATGTCTGATTTATTGTTATGATAATCGTGATTTGTGTTATTTCATGATAATTGCAACATTCCTTGGTACTAATAATAACAACACTTCTTATAACTAGTAATACTTCCGACTTTCAGTTAATATAAGTTTCTCTTCTCTTTTGAAATATATATGTGTGTGTGTGTTTTTACTTCCGTGCTCTTTCAACGAAAGTGGTGATATGATGGGCAGGTGATGGAACTAAAACTGTAAGTTTATGCAGCCTGTTTCGGCAACTACGAAAACGGAACCTGTGACCCACATGTGCGCTTGCTTTTCGAACTTGGAAGCCGGAATTTTTATCCCTGTTACTTCGTGTGAAATTTAGAGGTAATAAAATAATTTCTTCTCCTAAAGCGCCGTAAGTCCGCGACTTCCTTGGTTGCATTTTGGGAAAATATTTCCTTTCACACACACACACAAAAGTTTTTATTTAAAGTCTGACCTATAAAACAAAGACAACCGTTCGGATACTAAAAAATGTACGAATACACCGGTGGTTCACGCCGAAAGCCCAAGATACACTACACATCTTAGCTCTACTGAGACGTCGAGTTTTTGCTCCAGGTTCAAAGGATATTTTCAATTCCTCAGGCTATTTTAAATCTTTCTCCATTCGCCAGCTACGCAAGGAAAACCAGAGCCCTAAGACATCGCGTTTCTGCTTGGTGCTCCGAACGCTCTGCATTCCAGTCGGTTTATTCCTTGTTGCTTTCACCGCGGACTTTCTTCGAGTGAGTTTGTGCGTCCTCATAATTTTTAAATGAATCGAGCGATTTTGATGTTTTAAGAATCTGATCTTTTATTTTCATCGTGGGAAGGATATCGGCAGTATGAAATTGCTTAAGAACCAAAATGATGATTAGTAGCGATGTTGGATTTTTAAACTGTTTTTATTTTTTTTTCAGTTAACGTGATAAAAGGAGTGTAATAGAGAACCCGTTAACGCTCTTGATGTGCAATAAATATAATAACACACAACTTCGTTGTATAGCATCACGGATAAGATTTTTAAAACAGTAATCACCAACCGATGGTCAGCAGTTCACTGTAAGTCTCCTAGCACATGATGTTGGCTTCCAGAAAAATCTCATCATTTGCGATTTTAATTTACAATTACACATGTCAAAATCTATAAACTTACTTCCAAGAAGCAGGTGCACATGTCACGTTCATATATGTAACCCTACTTAAATTAACATTATAATATAATTATTTCTTAGTAATGCAACAAACGTTAAAACTTTTTGAAAGATTTTGTAATGATGAAATAAGCGTGGGCGATTTGCTTGTACTAAATGCTTGTAGATACATGACGTATTATTAAAATCAAAGTTCTCTCATCTTTAGTTTTCAATTTAGAAAAGGCGACTGCTTTCATGACACGCTCAGAGATTTTTTTCGCAATTGTATCAGCAGAAATAATACGATATCCGAGATGAACCAATCCAGGGAACCGATGGTCGACGCCGGAACTAACTCGCACAAGTTCATTACTTAATTTCTCGGCTCCTATGGGACGTACTAAGTTGCGATATTCTCTATTATACAACCATCGCCAAGACAAACACCGAAGGTTCGAAACTTATTTTGTCAGCGACTCGTAATTTAAATACAAATCAAACAATGCACTTTAGTACGTTGCGCTCGCATCAGTCAACGTGTCGATTTACTCTACAACGAAGAAAGAGGCTCATTTCAAAGTGTATATTAGCTGCCCGTAAAATTTAAAATTACTCATTTCGGAAGGAATGTGTCTCAGAAAGTTTGGAATAGCATATTTTAATTTTTGATTACTAAGCGAACGCTAAAGGACTTGGCGCGAGCGGCCCCGCCCCCGGAGGAAGTTTCCAGCGCCGCGGGCGCGCGCGCGGAGGACGGGCGGCGGCGTCCGACTCCATCGACTCGACTCGACTCGACTCGACTCGTCGGGAGCGACACGAACCGGTCGAGGAATGGGGACAGCGCCGCTGCCGGCTCTACTTTCTGACGCGTCGCCGCCGCCGCCACCACGTGCTGTGCGTGAGCCCCGCGGAGAGAAGCATCTCGCGGCGCTACGGGCTCCGCAGCTCCAGGCCGGGGACACGTCTCGGAGTAAGCGCCAAGGCGATCCACCACTGCCCATTTCAATGTTAATCGGAGGAGGAGGAGCGGGCTTTGTTTTCCACAAAATAAATTAACCCTGCAAACGTTTTTTATTTACCAGAGTATGTACAAGCATTACAAGGAAATGAAGCCTTAATGTTTCTAATTAATGCGATGACTGTGTCTGCATATCATGCTGCAAACATTGACAATGAAGTATACCATTAGTAGACTTTTGAATTTTACGCACAAAAAAGTGATGATTTAAGCACCTGAAATATAATTAAATTATGAAATTAGGCATTATTAGTTTCGAAAAGTGACGTTTCAGGCATCTACAATAGGTTACAAAATGATTAAACCAGACATTTAACAAACATTAGACATGAAAAATTATTTTTTTACAACTAAAATTGACCACAAAAGGATTAAATTAGCCACTTTTTATTATTTAGAAAAATCAAGTATTTATGAGAGACATCAAGCTTATGATTTCATTCGCTTTCTTTTCAGGACTGTGTAGAATTGCCCAAGTGCGTGCTGGCCGGTGACGTGCGTGAAGCAGCCTCTTTGTATTGACTTGCGGAGCACTACGTTCGGTGGGTGGGGTGAGAGATTTCCGTGCGCAGTAGATTGCGTATTTGATGACGTACTATTAGGGAAAGTATTTGTGTTTCGGTTTAAGAAATTAAAAAAAAATAAGCTAATCTAATATGATAATTCTTCAAAATTACTCATTTTAGGCAGATTTAGGCAAAAAAGCATTAAAATACGCATCAACCGCTCTTTTAGATCATTTTAGACACTATTAGATGCTTGCAGTTGATCTATTTGTTGATGATTCCTAAACAACTGCAATTATTTGCCACAGCCTCCTAAAGGAACAAAATAAGCATTTGTCCTAAAATCCCAGGTCTAATCATTAGTAAGAGCGAATTATAAGAGAGAGTATCCAAAAAAAAGCTGCGATCGTCTTGTCGATCGTGATTAACTTGTTGCCCAGGCCTACTTCAGAGAGATTGCTCTACGAAGGAACAGCTTCGTCAGCATCTGCTTGCTTATGCTAGTAGCATTACTGCAAGTTGTGTTCATGTATGCAATTTATGCGTTCGTTTGCAGTTGGCTCGGTCGTAAATTACTTCGACAAACGACTATCTCTTCCAATGCGACATGACGTTGATTTGTTTCTAGATCTGTCAGACTGGTCTCTTTTAAGACCAACTTCTCTATGCATACGGTACGATATTCAGTATGAAAACAAACGAAGTATTGTTTCTTTCTTATTAGCGAACATTATTGTTGATACGGCATGGAACTTTATTGACACATGATTTAAAATTTAGGAAGAAGAACACGCTTTTACAAGATTTTTCAGATTATTATTAAGATTTGAAACATAACTACGGTTCTCTATTTTTTTTTTAAATAAGCATGACAGTACTTTTAAAACATTTCATGCATTACGTTAAAACTATTTTTAAAAGTATTTTAAGGCTCCTTTCCGACCTCGTCCTAACGAATCGCCTTCGCCGCCACCCCTCGTCTTCGGCGGCGTCCACGTCGAACACGTGCTCTCCACGAGCATCGGCACTTAATTGTATCATGCAAAGATTTAAAATGTAGGAAGATAGTACACATTCTCAAAAAGATTCGTCTGAGTAATTAGTATGAATATTAAGCGTACTTGCAGTTGAAAAATACTTCCTATTTTTTATATTCATTGAATCAATTCTAAAACATTTCATACGTTGCGTTACAATCATTTTTTTTTAAGATTTTACAGAGGTAATTAATTTCCTTTCAATACCGATTCTGAAATTTGAGGGTCGATACATCAATATTTTTGATAGGTACCTATAGCAAGGATCCCTAATCACCAGTCTCGCACGAAAGAGTGTGGATGTTTCACGTGTATGAGAAGAATCGGAACATTCTCGTCACGCACGGCGAGGCGCTGGCCAAGCGAGTTGGACGAGCGCCGGCCAGGGCGGAGGATCCGCCCTTTGGCGACCCTGGCCTCATCGCGCACCCGGAAGTAAGCGGCCGTCTTGCCCACCGGTGTGTACATGAGGGCGGAGAGCGACGACACGTCAACAAAATGATTTCAGCCCCCGAAAATTTGGGGGAAAAACAGAAAGGAAATTCTATCCAGGGTCAAATTAAACAATCGAGACAATCTCAAAGGACCACTAAAAAAGTCGTTCTCCCGTAGAGAGGCCTCCCGTAACTGTGACAAAAGCAAACAAGGGGCGGAGGCTGATGAGAAACGAATGTTCCCATTACCTACACCTCTGCACACTGTTTGTATCTCCAACTTATACCGGTTTTTGACGTAAAATGACCTAAAACTATTTCTGTAAGTTACGAATTGAAGGTATTCTGTGAGTAATTTGTTCAGGTCTAGGTAAATATTCATTTCAATTACAGTTTCAGAAGTATATTTCACATTGTGTTTAGAAGTAGTGATTGTATTGCTCCAGGATTTGTGAACCACCTCCATCTCATTAGTTTTGGAGAATAAGAACTAATGAAACTTTTTTTTCGATTTTCCGTACAGAGAATATAAAGTGCAGTTTGGTTGTACCTTATCTACAGTTCTTCCTTTTCTGCGAGATAGTCGGGGTTCAACTAGTTATTTATAAAAGTAATATGTATTTAAATATATTAAAATTAATTTGGTAAAAATGTAAAGTTTAAGTCGTTTGAAGTATGTTAAAATTCACATAATTTTGATCAGAAAATGAGTAGTAGTTGGATTAAAATATTCAATATCAAAGAAATGTATAAATTAATTATTATCATAAATTGAATTAAAAAAAACACTTTATCTAAAAAAATGTCTTTCCCCCTCAATATTTTCTGAAACCTTCAATTCAGGGCGGAAAAGTAGGTCTTAAATGGTCAATTCACATCATCAAGATAATCAAAAAAATTAAGAGTGAATAAGGATAATCGTTTTCAGGGCGATCAATATTTTCTACGTAAATTAAATATCTTTAATTTTTGAAAGGATTAATTACGTTCACATCATCGGTTTTTATTCACTTCAACATGATATTTTTAAAACGCTGAATTAGCATTGGAACAATATTAAGAATTAAGACAATGCTGTTTTTTAACCCCGAGCAGGAAATTGATTTTCATCCATAGATACATTAACGTACAAGAAGGGTGTATTTAAGTAATACTTTTGTCCGACTACTGTGACGAGAGGAACCATAGCGGCGATATTGCGTAAACACAGGTGAAACGCGCGGGAGTGTGGTTCGTCCCGCTCGAGATGTGCTCTCGATGAACGAATCGAAGCCGGCGGCGGAGTCAGGCGACGCCAATTTGCCTGCTCTCCTTCCCGCCCGCGGAGAAAAGGGAGCTGTTGCCACTGCAGCCGCCGCACGCGAGCTTCCAGTCTCGTCGGTCGTGCGAAAGAGTCGACGAGGTAAACACGCTACGCTACTGTGCCGAGGCGTTCCACAAGGCTTCCGCTGCACTGCGAGAGAGAACGGTTTTTTTCTTATTCCCCTGATTAGAAACAAATTTACTAAGCTATATGTAGGATTGATAGCTTCACTTTAGACTTCAAATATCTAGAGCAAATATCTTCGTACAAAACAAAATTCGTTATATTTTTAATTAAATTAGAAAACAAAATACCCAACTGTCCTCATTATTCGTGACGTTTTCGCCCGTGAATTAAATCTTGTTATCTTCGGATGTTCCTTATTATACTATTCCATTTCCACTAAGTGAACAAAGAGATAAATTGTCAAAACAATATAGAAATCACATCAACTTGCAGAAGCGTTTTGATGAGAATTCGTCACTGAGACGTAAACAAATTAATCCCTTGCAATATATACTGAAAAATATAATGTTAATTGGATTTACTTGTTTAATACTGTGCTCAAACGCCGCGTCAAATTATCCTCATAACACACAACAGCAATAAAACCATTCACCATACGTCTTACGCTAAGACTCTTCATAAACTGGAGGAACTGAATCAGTTGAATTCAGTCAATGAAATTTAATCAAAGTTTCATTACATTGGAGAAACTAAGAAAATTATTACTACGCTCAAACATAAGATCAGATCTTGGCGAGAAATTACTGGCATAAAGAACCGCACTATTCGTTCTTTTATTTCTCAAAAAGTGTTCACGCTAAAATATATCCTTGTAGATGTGAATGCACACCTATGCATTTCTTACAAACATACACATGAGGATATTTATATTGTTTCTTGTTTTCCCTGAAAGCTAAATTGTCTCTTTCTGATCAGATGACGAGAAGCCTCTTCTTCTATGTAGCGAATGATGCTATGAGTAATTTGTGTTTTGCACGTCATTAGCCAAAATATCGTCAAGAACTTTACTTGGAGGACATAAGCTCTTCGATCAGCTAACTGGCACATTTAATTAATAAAACCTGTTGGCTATTTCAGTTGAGATGTACCTTATTTAATGGTAATATTAACTTATTCTAGAAATACTTTTTTACCCCTTCTGCGACAAATATTTTTACAATTTACTCGTGCAAGTAATGACTAAATGGTCCATGCATTTTATATCACGTAACCATTAGAGTATTTACAAACTCAATGAAAAGAAGATTATTCATGAAAAATAATATAAATAAAAATTCGGCACCCGTTGCACACTGCTTACGCGAGTAAGAACGGACGAAGGAAATATATTTTTGAATCATTCTCGTATTCTAGAAGGCCAATACAATAAGTACACACAAAATGACTAAATTGACAATGTTTCAGCTATTAGGACGGGTAAGAGGTTGTTGTTTGTCCTTTATGAAACCCGACAACCTCCAGAAGCTCTGTTGCTTTGATGCTTGTTGCGCTCCAGAGAAAGGGCTGTTTGTCTTCGCCTTCTTCGCTGGCTGTGGGAAGCAAGCCTCCGCGCGCCCGTCCTTCCCGGACGTTGAGAATCTCTTCGCACAAAGCTAACGAACGGCGCATCAGTATTTGCCCCGTTCCCAACACACGCTACAAGCACAAAGCAAGAAGACCACTGGCAAACTTGCTACCTTAGATAGGTTGGGGGTCCAGCGCAAATTATACAAATAATGGAGCTTCTCCTCACTGCTCCCGACAAGTGCATTCCAGAGGGAGCGATTAATACGTTCGCAACAAAACTATCAAATAGCCCGCTCGTACAGGAGAACCAAGAAGTCCTGCAATATTTCAGGCCTTACTAAGATTATTTAGGGAACACTTGTCACATAGTTATGGTTCATGATTATCCTAAGCAATAAGTTGTATTTCTTTCAGCTGTAAGCAATAAGTTGCATTTCTTTCTAATTGCCTTAGGAAGCTTGATAACGGCATTTCACTTTTAACTAATTTTAGAAGGAATAACCTGTACGCCTGTTGTGAGACTCTTGTGAGAAAAATGTGGAGAGAAGTGCTAAGTCCGGAGGTTCTAAACTTAACCAACTTTTACAAATCATTTGAAAAAATAATAATGCCAGTGTAACAGTATTAATAGAGAATATATCCAAATGTTATTATCAACCCAAAACCCATAACAATTAGTATCAAAATGAACGTATGTATGTGTGTTTACTTCTCAAAATGGATTAATATTTTATTTTCACTAAAGGCCGATTCCTTTTCCAGTCGAACACACTGATGAAACTTTTCATGAAGGTAGAGCCTCAAATATATGGAATCATTTTTGTAAAATAAAGGAAGAACTTTCTTGGCATGATTGTTATTTTTCTTTGCTGTTAACTCCCATTGCACGGTTTCCTCATACCAAAAACAGAATACCTATGTGTACCGCCATTTATACTGTTTGTAGCTTCAACTCTCAAAGTTGGCATTCGCAGAAAAGCAAAGGCCATTTAAAGCGAATGATAAAATCTGGGCATATATGAATCCATTGGTCGACTTTTTTTGTACATTACGGAGTACTACATAAAATTTTCTACTAAATTCTCTATTAACTGTCTTTAACGAAAATAAAAGCGAAACCTAATGAACAACTTGAGTATTCCTTTACCGAAGTGACGCCAGCCACACTAAACCCTTCATTAGATCAGAAAGTAAACATTGCGTGAGGATGGCGGTGCGCCTTACCTTGGGTCTCTTCCAGACGAACTGGAAGGGCGGCGTCTGGTGGTAGAAGACGGACGCCTGCGTGGCGGGGAACTCGGGG
Organism: Gryllus longicercus; assembly: GCA_038098605.1. Classification (NCBI taxonomy): domain Eukaryota; kingdom Metazoa; phylum Arthropoda; class Insecta; order Orthoptera; family Gryllidae; genus Gryllus; species Gryllus longicercus. The sequence continues at coordinate 295,782 of JAZDUA010000534.1, forward strand.
TCCTCCCAGAGCTCGCCCCGCTTCAGGCAGGAGCGCTTGATCAGCTCGTAGTCTGTCATCGGTCGCGCCTGCAACAGCCGCGCATCAGCCCTGCGCCCTGCCACTCGCCGTTTTCATTTACTTACTTATCTATTCGTTTATCGCCGAAAGCAATGAAAACTGAATTGCCAGCCCGGATAGCCGTAAATTACGTGAGGCCTTCAGGTGCGGAGGGGGTCAAGGCGAATCCCGCCTAATATATGCAAGGGAGAGGAGTCTCGGCAAATATCACGTTTTTTCGCTAAAAACAGTGCTAAATTACGAGAAAACGGAAACAACTTAAGTAAAACACGTTTCTTCACTACTGAAAAAAGGCTAAATCTTCCACAATAATTTTATAGTGGTTTTGTGAATGCTACAATATGTGGCACAGTATACTAAAAAAAGAATAATCTTAAATAAATTTAATTAATAAAATTATTTTTTTAAACAAATCTTAATGCAATCAATCACAAATTAACGTATTTACATTAAAAATACGTTTTGAACAATCTCATGTGTGATTAGAAGGGGGAGGGGTGGTGCCAAATATCACACTCACCAAGGGGGGATGGGGGAGTCGAAAAATCGCCAAAATCACCTCACGTAATTTAGGGACGGCTCCTAAGGCAGAAGAGCCGTAGATTCCTCGTTCTTGAAGGGGCGCACGTTCGATTCCCGCCCCGGGCATGGATGTTTGTGCGAGTCTATATGTTTGAAATTGTCCATTCATCCTTCATCATTATTATCATTATCATTTCATATCTCATCCCCCAGGGCTAACAATCTTTGGGTGTAAAAATGGATCCATAATAGAAATGCTTATCCCCCCCCAAAGAAAAGACACAAAACCCCGAGAAAATATGACTGAACCTCGGTGGGTACAGTTGCACGCTCGCGTGGTCCTAAGATGACCGATTCGCGACCAAAAATCTGTACTACGTATAGCAGAGTAAAATAATCTGTGCACGTTTTCTTGGGTGCTTTCCACTCTTTTTATACACTACATAGTTGATTTATGAATAAAAGGTACCAACAAGCGTGGTTGGCATCATTAGGGCAAAATTGCTCCCGAATAATATAAAACGTATTTTCACCCGCAAACCAAATACAGATTTGATTTTTTAGCATTGCTAACAAAATAACAACTCACATCCTTGGCACAAATAGCAAAGGAGAGATCAAAAACTCCGTGCGGATAGTGAATCTACATTCGCGTCAAGAAGCAAAACGAGAGGCCGTTTCAATATTGGCTCAAAGTATCAACAGGAAGTGGACAAAAATAAGTGGTCGAGACGGGTTATTAAATGACACAGAGTCTTCTCCGTATCTTCCAAAATAGCTCGGCAATTAGTGAGTTGCTTTACATTAGCCTTGTTTGCGAGTATCTGCATGTCCGAAATTATCATAAATAATACCATGAATACTTTGGAAATTGTCGATAAATTCCCAACTCGCGATGCAAGGTGGGGAATTATCTGAGAATTTCCAAAGCACGAGAGGTATTTAATAGGACTATTCCACGAGTACAATTATGACCAACTGAGTTCCAAACTGCGCCAAATATTGAACATAACTGAAAGTGTATGTTAAAATCAGAGTTTATGTTATAGCACATACGCTGTGTATTGGACATCGACATAGCGATCGATGTATACCGTCTCCTAAGACAGATGAGTTACAGTTTATGATTGGCCAGTAGGGAGAAGAGGTAAGAAAAATCGGACAGAAAAAGCGATAAACGTTTTGCGATACACCGCACTCATTGGGGCGTTTTGTATGAGTAGTTAAACACTACTGGTTTTAATTTCACGAGTGGAACAGTCTGTTTAATTAGCTGGCATTAGTCTAAATTCTGTAAGCGCCTGAGGCGGCTGTAGTCTTCCCACTAGACTTGTGGATTCACAACTCGCGTAGGCAAAGTTGTTTTCCGCTTGGGATAACGACGCGGAAGGGAATGGCAAAAGCAACCACCGAACGTTTCTAGTACCCCTTGAACTCCAACGCTTCGCTAAAGACATGACGAGCCAAGCAGAAGGACTCAAGAGAAGCAGGAGAGGAAGCAGAAGATGAACGGAGAAGAAAGAAATAAAGGGTGAGAAGAGAAATCCCTTATAACAGGAATGACAAGACATTCTTTTCGAAATTTCATTATAACTCTTAAAAAATACTCTTGTTCAAATTATTTATAAAACAATAGTCAAGAGTGCTGATAAAAATAGAATAAAGTGCTCTTACTTAGACTAGCAAAATAAATCCTTAATAGTTACCGCGACCTATTGAGAAGGTTCCCAGAAATTAAAGATCTGTAATTTTGTCTGATTGGGTGTGCGTGGGCGTAAGATAAGAATTTGGGTGGCTACAGACTGAAGGGACAAAAACATTCAAAGCAAATAACTGTACCGTGTCCTATATCCTCATGGTTATAAGCATTAGCAAAAGATAATTTGTGGTTTTGTTGCTTGAGAATGTTTTTCTCTGTCCGCAACACAACCTACAATCTCTGCGAATGTTCCGTATTCTGAAAGTACCTAGACTTCTAACTTAATATAAAGCAAAACAACAACAACAACAACAAACAAATAACAACGTTGTATTCTAAGTACCAGTCAGTATGTTAAAGTTTGTTCACCATATAACGAGCTATTGATTTAACAGTTCCATGCATGCTTTAATACAAAAATCGTAATTTACCTTCGATATTCTAAAACGCAATAATAAAAGCAATAAATCATACTATACTATGCTCTACAATAGGTTGGTTGGAACTACTTTTTTTGAATACCAATTTACCTTGAACTTAACTAAGGGTGCCTAAAATATACATCAAATTATTATTTTCGATTTCGCAGCATTTTATTTTAGTAAACATACAATCCAATTCCTAAATAACTTATTTTAAATGACTTTAAGCAAGAATTGCTTCAAAAAAATTATTTGACGCGGTGATGAAATCCAAGAAACTACCTAGTGCATAACACAAATTACCAAGAATGATTTGCAGTTAGTTGGTGAACCGGGAAATGTACCCGAAGGGCAGAAAGCAAACACTGGCTCTAAGAGGAAGGCCGCTCACGGAGCTTACGAATCACGGCGCCCATTTGGACCTTGGAAGCTCCGTTGATTCGCTGGTGCAGATCAAACAAGCGAGCAGGGCTCGGAAGAAAAGAAACAAGCGGAAGGAGAAGTACACGTGAATATTAATCAGTACTCAGTTTGGTCGCCACCCCAGTCTGATTATTCTAGTGCGCCCAATGGAGCCAATGAACCTTCCGTTAATGTATTTATTGCACTCTTAAATGAACGCGATTACGAACTCATGATACCTTCGATTCAAAATGTTTGTTATCTTAATTGACGTTTGAAATACGACTGATTTATTTCATTTTAATGGACAGTTTATTTGATTTAGTAAAGTAAATGGGAAATTAATATGTATTTTGAAGTTGCGGTTGCCAGCTGACTTCTCTAAAAGATCGCCATGGGTCAGGTATCCAGTGAGGCATGGCCATCCCAGAGCATTTCGTATAACTTAAGACAACCTAGCACCTAGGAATCTGGTGCTTCTTTATTACGTTTCGTAAACACTTTTTAAATTGTCTTATCAATTCTAAATTTCGTCTTCACCATCATGCTCGAGTGTCGATTCCCTTTTCCGAAAAACTAGCAGTAAGGAACCTTGTTCTATCAGTTTATATTTCGTACCCTTGTAGATTTCCTTCTGAATCTTCACCTCGACTTTTGCTGAAAAACGGATTCCCGAATTCCGCGCACCTGGGACATTCATTCTTACTTCCTAACGTTACACAAATACTCAAACTTCTGCACTCGGGTTTTAGGCACCTAATTCTCACAATCTTCCACCACCGTTCCACCCTTTCACATCCTTATGTCGGCTTTCGCACGTCACAGAATTCCGGGCACCTGAGTTTCTTATTTTCCTACATTTAACAAATATTCCATTTCAAATGTGACATTTACTTATCGATTCCCTAAACTGGGCATCTGATTACCCGATCCCCATTATTTCACGTTTCTCAAAATTCCTCTATTTGAAACGCAACTTCTCTTTTCCTATCCCTCTCATCGATCTTTGCGCTCCTGTGACGGATTACGTATTCTGTGCACTGGGAACCTGATTCTTATTTCTGTTTGAAATCTTACTAAACACACCGATTCCCGAAATCTGGGCCTCTAGATATCTATTCTACGTTATCTCCCGCTTCAATGCCAATCCACCGCCATTATTCTATTGTCCGATCCCTCTGTTCTAGGTCTGTTCGCGCACATGCCGTATTCCGGGCAGCGTGGCGTTGCGCGGCGTGGCGTGCCGGAAGCGAGTGGCGTGGAGTGGGACGGGGAGGTGACGGGGAGGGGGAGGGGATGTTGTCCCGTTGGTGCGGGCACGAGGACCGGCGGTCGCACGTATCCCGAATTGCGGCAAGTACTTCGTATTTTCTTATGATTTCAATGACTTCTCGATTTGAAAAGCTTCACATTTCCCACGTCATCTCCGCGCTGGAGAGTTAGGTTTCAAAAATACTTCCTTACAATTCAAAAATTCCTATACAAATCTTATGTATGTAGCCAGTGGGGCAACCGCGATTTTTCTTGTATGCAGAATTTAATATTTCTTTTTTTGTTGATTTATAGATATATGAATTGAGATATTAAATGACTTTCATTACAAGAGAAATTTAATGAAATGTGCATTTGTGAATACGTGCCGTCGGATTCTGCAGAGACAGAACTGAAGTCCCCTCCCCCACCTTGGGTGTGCTACTGCTAATCCTTATTGTGTTGGGAATCCAATCTAGGACTTTGAGCTGACGAGTGTCCAATTTCTGGGGTGGGGAATCGCCCAACTCATCCCGACCCTCGCTTCCAGCTAATCCCCTTTCACTTTTCGCTACCTGGAAAGGCGCTCCCCTACTGCGTCCCGTTTCCATCATCCGGCGCTTCGGAGGAGTAAACATTTTTAAGTTTCCATTCAGACGTGTTGCAAATACATATTCACTAGTCCCAATGGGGAGTCGGGCAATGTCTTTCTGGAGAGGTGGGTAACCGGCTTAGGAAAAGTGCTCGGCACACGCCCTTCGGGTCGTCCTTGGCGGTCGAGCGGCGACGCCCGTCGTACTCCGGGCTGCGCGGCGCGGCGCGGCGGCCCGGAAGCGCTGGGGCGGGGGGGGGGGAGATTTCGCGTGGCGGCATTTCGTCCCGTTGGCGCGGGCGCGCGCGTAGAGGCGGCTAACTGTACCGCGGTTGCGCACGCTGCCGCTGCCGCCGCTGCCGCGCCGGCGCAGTAGGACGCACGGCGCCCGCCCGCTGCCAGCCGGGTCAGCGCTGCCCGCGGAGCGCAATGCAATGCAGGGGAGGTCACGGATTAATGCTAAATAATACACATATTTGATATCTTGCGTATTATTTTTGTAGTGTATAAACGATAAACAATATTACTTTTTAAATAGTTACATAATTCTAACATTAATATTCAATTAATATACATATGCACATTATTATTATTATTATTATTATTATTATTATTATTATTATTATTATTATAATTCAAAAGGTATGTACGAATAAAAGGCGTGACGCCCATTGCAGTTTGGAATGCAGGAAAATGACACCATAACCCTCATTGCTAAATACGTTTTCTAGTACAAAGGCATGCACCAACCAAATTGAGCAATAATATAAACCCCTGAGTACTTTTTCTATTCCATGTCCTAAAATTATTCCATTCCATGTTTAACATTTTTTTTTAAAAAAAATCAACTCTTCCAGTCAATCTAAAATACAACGTGTGATCATCGCACATAGAGAGAATAGAATTACGTAGTATTTTCTACATATGATCTGTCATTTTCCGTGGTTTCTGCCATCAACACCAAGACAATGCCGGAGCAGTATCGTAACAAACAGGCCACAGATCGGGCACAAGCTTTTCTTCCTCTTTCTTGTCCTGTCCTCTCCTCTTTCTCACACATACACACATTATACTACCACACACACACACACTAGGTGACCAGTCGGGAGGCTAGAACGTGTCCCGGCGGGGGGTGGGTGGGTAGGTAGGAAGTACCTTGGAAGGGAATCCCATTAAAGCCGACTTGTAGGTCGACGCCGGATCTCACCATTCAGGAGGAAAGGACTTACCACCACCTGCTCGGATAAAACATTCACTACACTAACGGAACTAACGCCCACAGCAGCTGACCAGAAACATCAGAAAATCAATCAACAAATAAAAACACTCTCCCGCTGTTCTACGCAAATATATACGTTTATTTGTTTCTCTTTTGGATATGTGCACATCTTACGAAGGTTCTTTCTGAGACGAACTTCCACTATTCCCACCGATATAAACTACATTACTTGAGGCAATAATTTATTTACTTGCGTATTGGTAACTTATAACTAATGAAAGAATGTCATTCAATTCAACGTCAAATTACATTTGCACGAAAACACGTTGAATCTGGACCAATGTATTATTTGTAATAATGTATGTACAGAACCTGAATGATTAGAGGTAACAAATTAGCATAAGTGCGTTTCTTACACACATACTTCTAGTTTTGTGTGGAAATTATTCTCATTAATGTTATGAATCTTATCTCGATTGTTGTCACTGAAATGTCAATTGGTGCGAGTAATCATACGAAGTTTCAGAAAACGTAAATGTTCAAATGAATACATTACACTACAATCTAGAAAGACCGAAATAAAAAGGTGTTCTTGCTTCACACTAAAGTAATTTGGGCATTTTATTTTGATACTTGAGAAGAAAAATGCAGTTTGTAAAGTATAAATCGTACTCCAAGGTTACACGTCTAGTCCATGTAGATAATTACAGATAATCTCGTTCGAAATACAGGACAGAGGAACTGTTAATGACTAATTTTGTGTTTTTTAAATAATCGTGTAAATTGTAAATTTGATATTGCAATGGCTTGTAAAGGCCAAATGTAACCAAACCAACATTGCGATATCAAACAAAAAATCTCAAATTCAGTCGGACCTCATAAGAAATTTTGTAAAACTGAAATTGGAAAAACCTTTGTCAGCATTGATACACAATGCTCAAATTTATCGTAAATTGTCTTTGCAGTTTACAGTGGCGGTTGATGGCAGTCCGCTTCGGGAGACAATTGTCGGGGGGGGGGGGGGGTGTGACACCATCAGACATTTTAAATTTAAACTTATGTTTTAACGTGTTGATTTAAGATTGGGTTAGTCAATTTTCATGATATCTTTATGATTCAGTTATTTAATACAATATTTTTCTTGAAGTTATAAAGATAAATTGTGCGGGATCTTTCATTGAAATATATATGTTATTAATTGTATTAATATTAAATTTCCTCAATATTCAACATCCCCTGTAATCTGTATTTTAAATAACAAATTTTTATGTTGCATTGGGTGGGAGGTTGACAACTATTCTATTGTCCTAAGTGTCATCATTTCCAACTAGGCTACTGGTTCTTTGCATATCATTTTATTAATTATTCTAACTGGCTAGCTGCTAGGAGTGTTTCTCTTTATACTTGTTCTTTAATAATGATAAGAGCTAAATTATATAGAAGTCAACAACTGGAAACGAGGCGACGATGGAAAGAAAAAAAATAAATAAAACAATTTGGGGCCCTCACTCAAACTGACAGTTCTAGGAGGGACGCGCGTTCTAGTAAAGAATTGCGCGCCATAGACTACGCGTACGCCAGGGAACTATTATACCAAATCTGTGGTGGGTTTTACGATGCAAAATAATTTATATTACGAGTACATGGGAGCGAACATTTCTTGTTCTATTTTGACAACAACGCTCATTAACAAAGGAGTGAGGGTAGGCGCCAGGGGCTCGAGAAAACGGCGCCTTTGAATAAATTAGTGATTTAAGGAACACGGATGGACTTTAAAATACAGCAATAGAGTTTGCTGCTCAGTTTTTTTAACACTATTAATTAGTAATAGAATTATAAATTATTCCTTTACGAATGAAAAATATCTCCCCATAATCACGTTACTTTAAATGTCATTCCCAACATACTGTCAATATCTAAAACATTTTCCCAGACTCGGTAGGGGAAAGATCTTATTCTAACATTGTTTAGCTTTACTTACCGTGTTAACAAAAGACTGTAATAAAATAATATGAAAAATAGTCACTATGTTCGAACCGCTGGACACGTGTAGAACAGCAGTAGTACAGCAACACACTACATGTGCTGTCAAACAATTAAAACGACCGACACAAACGCCACTAAACAACTTCGTATCACATCACTGAAAACATCACTGTAACACACGTTCACTGTCGCATTGGCTACGATAGCACTTCGTAAGAACCGCGTGGTCTTGAACCAGCTACCGAGCGACGCGAAATAACTCCGTCGACTGACTGGAACTCAGCGCCCGAGTTCTCACCTGCGTCCCCCGCTTCATGAAATCTCCTGCTCGCAACCTGAACTCTCTCGGCCGGCAGGTGAAAATGATTCCAGACTGCTACGGACATCTACCGGCCAGGCATAGAACTACTTTGTGATGTACAATGCACCCTGGCCGCTGTCAGAAGCAGAATCCGAGCCGGCTGTTCTGATCCAGTGGGTTTCCATGGTTACTCCGATCAGTAGCGGATCCGGAAGGATGGGGGGGGGGGGGGATAGGGGGCATGGGGGGTCATGGTTCCACTCAAAAGAGCTAGTTAACCTTCCTTTATTTGACAAACTTGATTTAAATATTTATGTTATAATTACGTAATTATTTAAAAGCAGTGGTGCTAAAACAGCACGTACTTGTACGCCGTTCGTAATGGTTATGTAATACTATTTATACCACAATTTCTCTCCAAATTCTTTTTTGGAGAACTCATTTGAAATCGTAGAACATTAGATGCAAAAAATAAGCAGTAAGCGAGAAAGTAAAATAAATAAAGTAAAGGATATAATATTCTACATTTATATAATAATATTCTACATTTGTATAATATTACAATATTCTATTTTGTACTTTATTATTAAAGTATTTGTTTTTATTGCCGCGAATGAAAAGCAGCCGTCATTACTGTCTTCTCTGATCTGTGCGGCGTTACAACAATGGATAACAATCAACAATGACCGCTCATCTATTCGTTTTCACAATTAACACAATTCAAGGTCGCAATTTACAATGAAACATACAATAATATAAATGTAATAATAATATAATGAAATATACAAAGGAAAAATGAAATAATATACACATTTTAACTTACGTAGCATCTAACGGCCTCAAAACACCTCTAAAATTAAAATCATGAAGCGCAGTATTTTCAGGGCGTGCGACTATTTTTTATGGCCAATCACACCAAAAAATACTTCTAGAGTTTTTCTGCCGAAAATTCGCCGTATTTTCGCGCAGCATTACATAACTTTCTCCTCTTAAACGTTCCTTCTTAAGTGCGAGAAAGTAACATAATATTGTATAGAATCATATACACACTATAAAAATAATAACGATTATGTTAATTATTTAACAAAAATCTATCAGCGGCTGGATGCGCCTCTGATTCCGATCGACACCCGGCATATTTCCTTTGGCAACCTTATTTCGTGTCTTACACACACGCGCGCACGCGTCGGGAGGTACCTATACTTCAATTTAAACAAAATGTTGACGCAATTTGCTGTTACGGTGTCATCCAAGCTCCTGATTGGATGACACCGTAACAGCTGTTGATCTGTCAAAGGACACCGTAAATAAATCGAAGTATATAAGAGGGAATCTCCGCAAACGAACAAGTAGGCCACCTAATTTACACCTGCGTAAAATTTGCATTTTTAATTATAAGTAAATATAATTTTTTTTTATTATGTTGCAACGAGTACCTAGGATCTACTTTAAAATAAACAGAAAAATGTTTCAATTAGGTACCTTCCTTTTTGAAATTGAGTCACGTAGTACTTCAATTTCTTCACTATTCCTCTCATGTTGAAAATATACTTTTAAAACTTATATAAGTGCAGGAGCGCCTAAAAGGGGGAGGGGGTAGTTAGGGTAACTTATCCCAGGCCCCGAATTTTTTTTATTCAAAAGAAATGAAAAATATATTTATCTCTCATCTAAATTTAATGCTGTAAGCTATTTCTGATTCATAAAGAAATTAATTCAATTTTTGAATTGGCGGGGGAGGGAATTTTTGGTTTTAAATAAGGGGCCCCAGTGGATTAACTGTCTCAGTCCCCTGATGCGTGCACGTGTGACTGCATGCAATATTTCCATGTTCATTTCATGAAGAGGTTTAAATCTGATGTGCCCTGAATAATGTGAGAAAGCTCAAAAGTAATGAATTTGTTATAGCTTGCTCATTGTTTTTCACACATACGTTTAACATAATTAATGAAAATATTTTTTTCACTCGTCTTACAATTGTTGGAAAGTTGTATTTGAATGAATTTGCCTAACATACTTGTTGAGGCTGCGAAATACTCGCAGAATAAGTTGGGAGACCAATTAGTAGAAGCTGCAACGAAACATCGCCTCTTCTATCAGTAGTTTTTATCAGACAAGAGTGTTCTGGAAAAGAGACGGCACAATTGACAAGGATTGTCACTTGGAGAAAGAATTAACGAGTATTGAAGAGAGTGTCACAGTTACCTCTGTCCAAACGAAATCAAACGTTTCTTTACGAATTTCGTCGTTTTTACTTCATGTTACGACTGCATTCAAGTGCCTGGCACACCCTGAATCGAACCTTGAAGGCGTCCAACACGTTTTTACTAAGCTTTCTGCTCTTCGTCTCGAATAACAATGCTAGCTTGTGGCTTTAAACGAGAAATTTGGGCATTCTCAAAATTCTGACAATGTTACAAATGGTTCGAACGAGGAGCTGCCCAGCTGCCCAGGAGTCGATGCGATCTTTCGAACCGAACTAACTGGAAGCAGTTGACAATCTACGTCAAGGAATTTCGTACAAAAGAAGTGAGTATTTGCTCAACAGGGAAAAAATTCGCGCGGCTTCTTTTAAGTAAAATTAGGCTATCTCCAGAGCGACATGTTTGAAAAGTATGATCCTTTCCCCTGAAACGCCTTCAAAGAATATCAAAAGTGCCCTATTAAAAAACAAGGCGCCAAATTTGAAGTAATTTGGCGGCCAATGCCAACAAAACACATTCGCAGTACAATAAATTATTATTATTATTCTGCTGTAGCTACTATTAATGAAGCACTATAGAAAATGAGTGCTATTCGGAAATGATAGTAATTCGCAGTCCTGTATTGTGAAAATGACTTTTGCATGAAAATATTTAACTCCAATGCCCTGCACAAAAACCCAAAATAAGAAAACTAAATCGTGGATTACCATAGGTGTGTAATCAAAGTGTCATGTGAAAGAAAACACAACATGTATAAAATACTAACAAACAACAAATGTAACTCAAACATCATTTCATATTACAAAACATATAATTCGATCCTAATAAAAGTAATCAAACAAGCAAAAATTATAACAAATTGTGTACATTGCAAATGAACATAATAAAACAAAAGCTATGTGGGAGATTATTTAAAAGACTACAGCACCAACTAATAATAACAGACAAAATATAAAGCACCACTCCAAAAACCAAACTGTACAAGACCCACAAATAGCTGATATATTCAATGAACACTTTTCACAAATTAGTAATAAGTTTATCTTGCAACACTCTCTAAACAATAAAACATACCAACCAAACACTAATGTTATACAAATTGTAAATTCCATTTTTTATATGAAACCACTCTTCTGAAATTTTTAAAATCATTGGACAAATGGAGAATAAATTCTCAGGAGGCATGGACAACATTCCAGATTTTCTTATTCTCCATGTATAGTGCAACCACTCTCTCAAATCTGCAATTACTCTCTAAAATCAGGCATATTTCCAGATATATTCAAAAGAGCAAAAAATAAACCAATGTTTAAAAAGGGCAGTAGTTATGATCCAATGAACTACAGACCTATCTCCCTGTTATCAGGATTTTCAAAAATTCTGGAAAGGCTTTTCAATGATACACTCAAACAGTTTCTCAATGCAGATAATGTCCTTACAAATGCACAACATGGCCTCAGGAGTAATAGATCCACAGACACAGCTATCTTCTCCTTTTTAAATGACATACTTGTTGTACTAAATCAGAAGGAAATTACCATTGGCCTTTTCTTAGATTTGTCAAAAGCCTTTGACATTATTGACCATCACATACTTTTAAGAAAACTAGAAATGCTAGGGATTTGAAGCACTTCAGGCCAATGGATCAAATCATATTTATCAAACCGTAGCCAAATAGTTGCCCTCTAGCACACTTAAGAAAACAAAATCTCCTCATTCTACTCCTGCCCTCAAATGATAAATTGTGGAGTCCCGCAAGGATCCATTCTTGGGTCAATACTATTCCTTATATACATAAATGACATGCCTTCGGCTTTAAGGAATAACAAAATAATTTTGTTTGCAGATGACACAAATATAATCGTCAAAGCAAAAACACAATAATCATTAGAAAAAGAAACTCACAAATAATAATAATAATAATAATAATAATAATAATAATAATAATAATATTAATTCAAAACTTCGCAAGCACTAGTAAAATGGTTTCAAGACAACAAACTCATCAAAAACACCAGCAAGACAGTCTCTCTAAATTTCATGAATCCCCAATCTGAAGAAAAACTCTCACAACATTTGCTCATAAATAATAACCGTGTAACGATATCTCATAAAACTACCTTCCTCAGTCTAACAATTCAAGAAAACCTAAAATGGACTGCTCATATCTCAAATCTTAACAAGAAGCTCACCAAATCTTGCTATGCCCTGTACACCCTCAGGTCAAGCTCCAACATTGAGACACTTCGAATAATGTATTTTGCAAAGGTGCACTCACACCTGAAATATGGAATAAAATTCTGGGGAAATGCCTCTGAAAGCACTCGCACATTTATTATCCAAAAAAGAATATTGTGAACAACGACCAGCACTCATAAGCTGGAGTCTTGCAAACCCTTGTTCAATAAACTAAGGATTCTTCCTCTATCATGTATGTATATATTTGAAATAGTGGTCTTCACAAAGAAAATTCTCATGGAAAACAAGACACTTTTACTTTCAATTCTGATGTACACAACTACAACACTCGCCAAAAGGATAACCTACATGTTCCCCACTCTGAAACTACACTTTATCAAAAAAGTACCCTAATGGCATTACACTTTACAACAAACTAGGCAATGATATCAAAGACATAAACACATTTCATACATTTAAAAGTAAATTGAAAGCTTTCCTGCTTAACAACATATTCTACAGTGTAAAGGAATATTCAAATCACAACAATATTTCCCTTAAAAAATATAAATAAATAAGAATTTCTTATCCCATTTCACTTTCTGTTTCATGTGTTCTGTTTTGAGCTGAAGCAAAGAAAAAAGAACTGGCATATCGCATCCTGTGATATAGAAGGAGAATACCTGTCAAAAACAAAGAACAAATCTGTTTCTCTCTGAATTCGAAGCTAGACGCATTAGGTGCTGCAGTAGGACTACGTGTTCAAATTGAAAGACGCAAAAACGAAAAGAAAAAAAAAAAAAAAAAAAAACTGGTCAAAACTTGCTTCCTCCTCACCATTTCAAATTTTAAATATAGAATGTATTAATATTGTTAAATTTTATGTAGTTGCTAACAAAATTGATATGTATTGTTTTAATATTATTATTATTATTATTATTATTATTATTATTATTATTAGTGACATCTCTTTTATACAAACATGAAACTTTTATTGAAGAACTGGTTTTATGCATGCTGTGTACTATCAATATTTTACCTAAGCATTTTTTCTGACTTCAGCTTGAATATTTCATTTTTATAAACTATGAAAATCACTGATTGGAACCTGTGTCTCACTAGGCTGTTATATAAGAATACGAATAAGACACTACTTGCATTCTATTAATTTTATTCAGTATTTGAAAACCTATCAAAATCACAATGAATAAGAAACAAACATACATATTTTAATGTATGAGTATGTTCATGTTAATGGCAGTATTTAGTTATGTTTTTTCTTATAGTTAACTAATTTGTAAATGAATATTTATCATGATGTATGAGTGATAGAAATCTATAGCTATTGGGTTACTTTTTGTGATTTTTTTCAATTTTTCAATTTTTAGGTCATTTTGTTGCATTTTATTTCCTGCTCATGTTTTTTTGTTGGATAATATTTTATAAATTTACAATGACACACAAAAACATTTTTATTGTATCCACAATTCATAATGAAATTCACTACTGCAGTGGACTCTTCTTCAAACTCTCAAAATTACATGGATCTTTGGTAACTTTTTGACCTTTCAAAACTGATGGTTGGAAGATCGGACCTAAAGATTACATTTCTTCCAAAAATAAAGACTTTATATTAAATATAATTTTATATAAATACATTTTATTTAAAATTGTAAACATTTCATTGAATAAATAAACATTTTTATACAAATTTTTGAAAAATCGGGTCTTTTTCCCATATTTGAAGTCTTTTAGGTCAATTTCAAAGAATTTTTAGGTCATCATAATCTGAGCCCTGGTAATTACTTTAGTATTTTTTTCTATTATTTTATCATCAATTTCACCAAAATTTCAAGTCAGTATGCAGACATATTGATGAATTGTTTTTGAAGGCAATGGTGATGAGGAAGGTAAATGACATTGTAATAATTTAAATAATAAAAGCTATAACTCACCAACAGCATGGATTGTTTTGTAATTCAAGAGAAACCTTCAGTGCAGTAATGAGTTACCCCCAAAAAACCACAATTTGAACTACACTATTACTTTACCTCAACCAGAAGCAGGGGCATAAGAAAAGCCCAGGAAATAAAAAAGAAAATGAATTCATAAGATAAGAATAAATGTGGAGTTGGAATGCTTTTGTTTTGTATGTCTCTTATGTCATTTACTTATAATGAGAATGTATAAGGACAAACATCAAACCAGTTTGTTTCCTAGACCTGCATCTGATAAAATCTCTTAAGTATTTCAATGTTCAATATTACAAAAAGGCAGGTATGATTTAGCCTGTGAATGTATGAGAAACAATGCCATACAATTCAAGCTTATAAGAGTTACACAGGAAATTCATGTTGATTGCAGTTTCTATTTCACTTTTTATGAAAAGATGGTAGTCAGTTTACATATGAATCCTGGAACAATGTTGTGAATCTGTAATAATATTGAAATTACATAACATTTCCAAAAGTTTGATGTAATATAGATTTTCTAAAATGTTTTAGAAAATGAAAAGTAAAATGTAGTGATCTATTTCTTCTAACAGAAGTGTTTCCATTATAATGAGAGAAAAATAAATAAAGGGTGCAATTTTATGAGTATAGACACATTATTAATAACTGAGAATTGATCTTTCTGTCAACTTGTTTGCATCTTCACGAACATAGTATATATGTATATGTGTGTGCAAATAGAAATATCTGTAATTCTTTTATTGTTTTACGACCTTTTCCAAGAGCACTTTAGTCCAAGATAATAGCCACATTGTTGAGGGTGACAATTTATCTTTAGTAAATTATTTATATTCCTTTAATAGGGCTTTCACTAAAAGAAAAAAAGGGAAAAAAGCAGCAGTTATGTAGTGAGTAAACTTTTCTTTTATAAGAAATATTTTCACCTTTCCTAGTCCAATTGTGGACTTTGGAGGAATTCTGAAAATAGTTTTCAAGAATATGAAAAACGTTAAGTAGACTAAACTCTAGATTGATTTAATTTAACTTTGAAAAGAAGGCTAATGAAATTGTAATGCTATTATTGCAATGCATTTCTGAGGAATCCTGCCATAAAACTAAATACCTTACACACCAGCAGACATGTTGTAGGACAGGGTACACTTACCAATCCTTAGAACCCATAAACAAACTTTGGATGTGGAATAATGAATGCAGAATGTGTTTTTTAGTATAAGAAACCTCAAAAGAAACAAATCTTGTCTAACCTGAGATTGAACCATAAACCTTGCCTTCATTTAAAAATAAAAGGGGATATGATGACATATTTGAACTTTTCCTCCTTTTAAGGTCACTAATTATTACTCTACAATTATTCTCTTTTTAAAACCAAAGTGCACTATATCATTTAAATGTGTAAAACTGAGGGATGAACTGCCCTGAAAAAGAAATATATAGATATACTAGTGAAGGTGTAGATCATGTTTAAAATTAAATTTGAACTTCACAATTTTCAAAATTTCAACTGTTTATGAAAATCGGAAATATTCTTTTTTTATAAATGCATTTTCTTCTATTACGAATTAAAGAAATGAATTGCAGCCATTTTCCAGAAAATGTCACAGGGGCTTTATGTACAGACCCCTAAAAATTGAAATATCGTAATGATCTCTGGAATGGCGCGACTACAACATATCGTTCTCCAGACAGCTCAAAGGCTTAACAGATTTCAAAAGCCCGCGTTTTCGTCGCAAGTGTTATATCTTTGATCTGACGTACTACTCACGATGTTCCTGCTCTCTAGCGCCGCATTCCAGCAACAATATTCGGACATCGTACTTACGTACGTAACATTGAAATAAAACGATCGAAATATCCTTCCGAAATCTTCGTTTAGTAAATTTTGATACCTCATAGGTCAAACTTCGTTACAACACAGCTCTTTCAGCACAATACATCCGAAAACATTTAGATTTTCATATTTTACCAACACAAATAACCTAAAATCTACACGTCTTATCATGCATTGAAATTTGGTTCATTGATGTACACGGTGATACAATATTACCTCCTTATTACAACTTTATGGAGGGTAACAGGAAATAAAAATAACTTTATGTAACCATAAACATAACCTGAATCCCAATTTATTTTTGAGCAAAAACACATGCCAAATCATGGGAAAATCAAAAGGCAATAGAATACATTATGTGGCATATACATGTTTTCAAAACACATATTGCTGTGAATTTATTGTACATAAATGTCCATTCAATATTAAATAATATTTCAAATCTAGAAAAGACATACAGAGTAATTATATTTACAATCTCTCTGAAATTATTTTCTTATGCTCATCAGAGTTTTTATGATCTATCACAGTATTAGAATCTGATGTCTGATTAAGTTGTACAGCAAAGGAAGACAAATCCCTTTTCATGGCATATGCATCTTCACCATCAGCATAGTATTTTGGTTCAATTTCAGAAATAGTGAATTTCAAAGTAGTAGTGTACAAGTTCAATGCAGCTCTGTTACTTTTTCGGACATGCAGTGACACATATTTAGCATTAAAACACTCTACCATTGCTCGAGATGCCTGATCCATTAATTTCTGGGCTAATCCCAATCTTCTATGGGAACGTTTCACAGCTAGCGATGTTATATGGCCATGAGGATTATCTTCACTATCTTCTTCCATTTTTGCCAGAACGTAACCAACAATTTGACCCTTTTCATCCTCTGCCACATAACTCAGCTGAGGCCATGACAAACCATGATAAAAATAATATTTCATTTGATAATTTTCAGGCAAGCAAAGCAAATTGCAATGCTGCATGTTCATCAGATCATCAGGCTTTGCACATCTGATATTCATGGTGCCTGCGCAAGTTTTTTAAATTACAGAATATAACTCTTTTGTAACAAGTAAATAAAATATTTTCCCGAACAGTAAAACAGTCCTATGTTAAAAATATTGGACAATAACACCCACACAAGAGTGAAAGGAATGTTTATAAAATCAGAAATAAAGCGCACTTTTTCAGTCACGGCGAGTCTTCTTCATGCGTGAACGACCATTCTTCAAATCATTCACAGAAGCGGATTCTGACATAGCTCCAAGCAGCTCTCTCACAAACCTAAATCTAGAAAGAAACAGCTTCCATACAAGGTACCACCCTGCAACAAAGAAAATAGGTCTTACTATTTGCTAATGACAAAGCTACGATAGGTGCCTCAATGCGTGAGCGTAAAGATTTCAATGGCACATTCTCACCTAAAAACACTAGACCCAAGACTAACAACACCGATGTTATTATGGAAATTACAGCCAGGAGCAATTCCATCATACTTGATGCACTACCAGTTACATACAAACTAAGGCACTCAAAATTGAGTACATATGCAAAAATTCATTACAAAAATTGTTTAAGCTACATGCATCCACAACGTACTTAAAAAATTGCCATTCATCGAATTCGTTGTCATGCTAACTTCGCCATTTTGCACTTATGAGTAGGCCACAACATGAGCAAATTATTTATATTAAATACATCGATATAGTACCTTCGATAAGATAGTGTTTTTCGATACGATATTATCAGATCAGTTCAAGTGATTATGGTTTTCAGGGCACAAATTCACTGATATCGGAACGAACCTTATTCTCCGTCGGCACACACAGCACGAGAGCATGAGCTCTCACACGAGGTGAAACAATTCCGAATCGCGGAGAAAGCTGCACGTTGTCCGTCTAGGAATAAACAGCACAACGCGGATAGCTCGAACTGCACTAAACCGTTTAGGCTTGTTTTAGCAAGTACTGTTTTGAAGGTACAATAAAGTAGGTCAGAGCTTTTTCAAGATTTTTAATATCTATTTTCATGGAACAGGTTTTAACAATGTTATGTGCACCAACTTAAATGTTTTATGCCAAAATAAACTTGATAACTATTCTTATTTTTCATGCACCTCATTCAACATTTTACTTTTGATACAGAAGTAATAAAAACTGTAAACACATCCCTGTTTACACTCCTGTTGCAATGCTTACTGCACCCTTCGTTTTCAAAAATATATATTTTCCTTAGTGCACCTCTACATATTCACATCGGGTAAAATCTGCTAAAGCTACATCAATATTTCAAACTTTTTATTAATACTTGTATCAAGAACTAATCAAAATATTCAACAAAGTATTGACCAAATACAGTCTGAAAATACTTGTACATTATAAATCACAATTTGAAATGAAATTTTGTAGAAAGTAATAGGTTCAGTTAATATACAAGATAGCTGTAAATGGATTTCCATTACAAAACTCCCAAAAGTCTTCAGAAATGCATTTCACTTTGCATCCCTGAAGGACTATCAAATTCTACATGCACGAAAAGAAATTGTAGGGTATTTACAAGTGATAAAATACTGAAGTTTTCCTACAGTGTACATTCAGAAGATAATGATCAATACATTATACAAGAATAACCCCATTAGCATTAGTACTCAACTTCTTGTTTTGTAAATAATTTAGAAAACCAATTGGATATAATGGGCAAATTGGAATTTTACTGTAGCACCTCTATTAATACAGAAGACAATTTCAACTGCCCATCACAAATAAAAATCAGTTTCAATCAATTTGTACATCTACATTAAAATTATGCTTTAAAATGATACATGCAATGAACTTTGGCACCATTAGTCATGTTCTCATGCACAATTCAATTTCCAAACCTTTTAACTTGAGATGTTTGTACTATGATTTCTTGATAAGCTCTTTGTAGTTTTAGAAATGACAAAAAGCAGCTACAAAAAGCCCCAGAAGGCTAAAGTATTAATGAATAAGTACCTTTACTCTAAGATTTAATAGATTACTCAGCAAATCGTTGACTTGCAACCCGCAGATTCTCAAGAGAAGAATTTCTACAAACTCCCTATGCTATACCAATATCACAGCATGTATAAATAACTTTTAATAACATGACTTCTAAAACATTCTTATATTGATGTACTAAATGACAAAGACGTCTAATTATAACCAAAACAGGTGTAACAATGAACTTTAAAAAACATGTACAAGAATATGAGACAAAAAGTACAGACACTAATACAGGTACACAATATTCCACTACGGGGGGGGGGGGGGGGGGGGAGAATGAATCAGCTCAAAATAAGGGTAGGAAAGTCTTCTGGCTTTTCTTGCATCATTCATAAAATAAAATACATGAAATTTAATTTACAACAAAAATCCTCTATTCTGTTAGGAAAATTATTTCTATATAAAATCAGTATCTTAAGGTCAGAAAGTAAAATTTACGAGTAACAGATAATCAGGTTTTATGAAATAATACAATTTCAAGTTAAAATGCATTTTAATGTGTGTCTTTGATTATGCAAGAAAATTGGCAAAGAAACGTATTAAATTTCATGAAACTGTACATTACCAAAGAAAAATGAATCATATGATACATTTCCTACCAGAGTAAATGTACAATGATTATTATTGAACTGGTATATACCAATGACTCATTACAATATTTAACAGAGCTTCATATTCCAAAAGTCTTTGGAAAGCCCTCAACACACATACTGTGTAGCAAATTATTTACACCTTTTTTTAAATTTGGGATTACATGAATTCTGTTAGTTTGGTATTCAAACACCAAACACATTGACTATTGTACATAATGTCATTTTGACATTTAAAACTGCACTTAATTAAGAAAAATATATGTACTTTAAATGATCACTAATTATGTAATATTCTTATATCTATTTATAAAATATGAAACTTACACTAATCATATCTTAAAGAAATAAATAATTGAAGTTCTTTACATAACTTTCTTTATGCAGTATCAATTAAGCAACTACCCCTTTTCAACAACTATACACTTTGTTTCTTCATTCCATCTTGCTCTTTTCAGCAAGCTGTTTTACCTTTGATGCTTATTGTACTCAACAAAGAAAATAGTTACTATTTGAATAATTTGAAGATAACTTACACTAGCCAATTATGTTCAATGTGTGTTATTTAAAAAACAAAATTTATACTCCCAACTTACTTGAACACAATATTGATATGTGAAATCAAAAAGTAAAAATCTGATGCCCTTTCACAAACATTGAACATTGATTATTTGAGAAATGCACAAGTTCTTTGAAAACTTAATAGTAGAAACATTTAAAAACCGTTTCAATAATTTAAAGAAATATGCTATAAAATAGCTTTAGAAATTCTAAAACCAGTTTATTGCCATTCTTTCTGAAGGAATTTTCAAAAAGAATTTGTTTAAATTTTAAAATTGACCATGGATGAACCTCTTCTTCATCTATCTAGACAGTGAACTCCAAATGTTGAAATTACAAGTAACTCTTGATGTGAGAAACACTTAATTTGATAAGAAAAGCATTTAATGAAAAGGAAATTTTATAGTAGAAAATGATATCACTGAATTATCATTATGGATTTTTCATTACACAATTCTATGAAAAAGAGTGAGAAATATTAAAAGAGGCAATTCAAAACCATGTTCTTCATGAACCTTTCAAACCAAATAAAACAATCTACGTGCAAGTACAATTACAGATTTACAGAATGTTCATAAAAATTATTATTTACAAATACTGTCACTCATGGAATCAACATATAACACAAATCAAATTAGCTGAATATTCATTTTGTGAATGCCAGTGCAAAATGACTGAAAATTAACTTAAATGAATTGCTAAAATATTTTTGCATTTAATGTGATTGTCGTTTTCGCAGAATTGTTAGCTTTGAATAGGCAAACTGATTAATGCCAATGATAAAACAGATTAACATATTACACACTTTTTGTACAATAATTAAAACAGGTAAAGACACAAAGCCGAGAAACAAATTTACATAATGAAGTTTCTGACAGGTGTTGCTTTAAAGCATGCCTTTAAAAATATTACCACACAAGAAGTTCAAGCATCAAGTTGTACATATATTAAATGTTAAATAAGGAATGCACACTGACTGACTTGTGTTGTTTTATCAAATTATTCACCATTATTTATACACGTGTTACATCATGAATGATGCAAAACACTCCTCTAGAAACAAAGAACTACATTGTCTATCCCAATCATTTCAGCCTATTTTTCGTACAAAATACCATCACTTAATATCCAGCTGCATGTTTTACAATTTCAAGCCTCAACTCGCTGCTTCTGCAGTCCTACATCTTCATCATCCAAGAACTTCTTGAAACTTGCTTGACATTCAGCACTAATCCAATGCTGTACAAGGAGATGGGTTTCAGATTCAAGAGCAGCATCTAGCTTAGTACGCAAACTGTGCCTCAGCAATGCTTTGGTGGCTTCCATGGACTGCAAAATAAAATAAAAAATAAGGCACATGAATCATAAATTTGAAATAATTCAATTAGGTTTCTTTTACGCCACACCTCTTTGATTAAATAAAAATATTCTCAATGACTTAAATGATTTTACCATAAACTATCGATGGAGGACAAATGGAACCTTTAAGTCTTTGCAGAACTACTCTGAACTGTAATTGATTAGTTCAATCATAATAGTTCATCATCATCATAAATGTCCTATACAAGTGCCTAACATTTTGAAAGATGTGAAGTCTCCAGATCATCAATGTAGGTGGTTGAATACTTATTTAAAACACTTAGAGGGCAGGTCAAAATTTAAATTGGTTCCCCATTAGTTCTCTTTTTGGAAATAGATTTTTTCAGAAATCCACAATACATTAAGGTGAGACATGTAATGCAATGGAGCTGGTACAGCAGGTGGGTGAGGCAGAGTAGGAAGAGTGGAGCCCGAAGGGTAAACAGGGCAGCGTCAGCAGTCCAATGGGAAGTGAGAATAGCAGGGGCCAGTCAGGAAGACTGCTCAAGAGGTCAGAGGGATAGTGGAGTCAGGCAGGAAAACTGGCAACTGGGTTGGGATTTCAAATAAAATTACTTTAATTTTTCAGTATAGACAGACTTCATTCATTTTCCTGTTTAATTAATGATTTTGAAAAATAAATACCTGGGCAATGGCAGGTTTCTTCATCTACTTTTAATTGTTATGTATTGTTTTGTTTTATTTCTTGATAGAATATTCACCTTCAAAAGCCCTCTCCAGCAAGTTAACAATTATTTAATAATAATTAAATATTAAACAATTATTTGATGATAATTTATATTTAATTGATACTTGAAAAGTTAAATCATCTAACAAAACGACAGTTTTTCTGTTCTCTGATTACCTGCTCAATCTTAACTTTCTAATATATTGATAAGCAGTGTGGAAAAAGTTTTATTCCAAATGAAAAAGAAACATTATTTATTTAAATAATAATTTCATTATTAAAGAATTCTCCCCATAAATGATTCTAAATGAACAGATATAGATCTATCCTATGGAACTGGAAATTGCAACTAGAGATGCAATAATGTCAGAATAATTGATTTAAAATAATTTATGGATGTTTTTTAAAATTTAATAGAACATCCAAAATTATGACAAGACTTCATGTGAATTTAATAAGTTCAATTTTAATTTCAAGAAACGGAAGTTCTAAGTTTTGAGATTGTGAATATTTTCTCTTTAAATTTTGACATGTTCTCATAACAATTTCTATAAATAGAGAAAAGCATTTTCAATTCAGTGCAATAATTTTTCAGACAAGTTTTACAATTGATGAAATGAAGCCCTCTAATAATAACAATAACAATAATAATAATAATAATAATAATAATAATAATAATAATAAAAAATGTACATCATAAAAATTAAGATATAGTTATTTAAAGAATTCGAGGACTATACTACTGAGCTTTTGTGATTTGAAGTTGGTGCCCTTGGTTAGTCAAAACACTGCTAGCAGTTAAAAATAGCACAAGGTCAGTGACTGGAAAACTACACATTTGCATAGCATGTCACGTTTACTATTTGTTACTTCTTATATATTATTTATTTCATTTCAATGTGCAACATCAAAATTTGATCATGTACACAAATCTTTAGAAGACTTGGATATAATTTATCCCAAAAATGTGAGTGTGGCTAGCTTCATGTGATGTTCAGTTAATAAGTATTTATCTTGTAAAAGATTTGAAAGTATATTAATATTTTAACTACTGTACATATTACACAGCTCAGTTGGACATATATTAAATATACTAAAATAAATATATGAACAGAAAATTTGCAATAATTTACAGAACTACAAAATACATAACTCAGACCATGTTCAACCTTATTCTTTAAAAACGCTCCTCAAGAAATTCAAATTAACAAGTTACAATTTTAATGCAAATAAAAGTTAATACGAGAAAATTAACTTGGGAGGTGATGATGGGAATGCATTGTCAACAATAATAACAATTGTAATAATAAACAAAAAATTAAAACTGGCATAGGATTTAAGAACAAATTGGTATATAAACTAGAAAATCTTTCTTCCAGGTTTACAATGAGAGAGGATTGCGAGAATGTCAACCAAATGCAGCTTGCAGTATTCTACATCGACGTTTCTGGTTTAAGTTACGAGTGGAACGTATATGTCAATGCTCTGCATTTCAGGAATGTCCAACACGTTGGAGTTATGATGGATTAGATAATTTTACCATGATGATAAACAATCGTGCACAAATGAAGGTACTTGTAATAAAAAATAATAACATATAGCAGATTTCGTAAGATATTTACAACATAAAAAAGGATTGTATACATGTTTTAAATATTTTATTTGATTGATTGATGTGTCAACTGCTGTGGTTGTAAGTTTCACTACGCGTTGTCAATGGTATATGCTGGGAAGTGAAGGTGTTTTTCCACTGCTGAAATGTAAAATACAGTACTGTCCAACACGTTGGCTTGCAGAATCTCTCTCTCCATCACCCAATCCAGGACAAGCCCACTTGACTTGTCTCCTGACAGCGGTAGCATAGTAACAGTAAATGTGAAAAGGAGGAGGTGGAAGATGAAGAAGGGAATATCATATGTGGTCTGTTGCCCATTTGTTAGAGTACTGTTTCCACATTTGTCTGGTGTTGATCGGAGAAACCACAGATAACTACTGTGATCGTAGGCTTCCGCAGCCAGAGTCAATACATTCTTGGCTATACGGAATGAGCCGCGTCTCGGTCAATTGTGCTGACATTACGGCCATCTTGCTGTGGCCTTGTTCAGAGCCAATGGCCAAAACATCAGCACAATTGACCGAGACGTGGCTCATCCTGGGTAGCCAAGAATGTACAGATAACAACTGATTAGAGCAGCTGGCCTCTAGAATCCTCCTTAAGACTGTGTCCAAATTCAACTTAGATATAGCTGGTGCTGAAAAATCCACCACTTCTGGACTCGACACCTACGAACTCTCAGTTACAGACACTGCAGAGGCAAAATTATTATCTTAGGCTAACACAACTGGTAAATCTTATTCAAAGAATCCATTCCATTATAAGTGCAAATCGTCATTGCGCTTGCAAAAACGGCCATCTGAAGTGCATTTAGAAAGAGAAAATGAGCATTAAAGGACAATCATATCATTAAAAGTTTGTAAATTCAGGCATTCCTTCAGGTTCATTTTCCCTTACTAAATTATTTTCACATGGCAGTTTTTGCACACTCATCAACAAAATACTCTGTAACTTCAAAATAAATTGGTATTTTTTAACAGTTCTGTCATCCTGTCAATGAACTCCCAGAGTGTGAACCATCAGAAGAAGCACTGATCATCACCTCAAATACAACAGTGAATCCTGATAAATATAACAAAAGTCAAAGTGTCGAAGTGACTCACCAACAGGCAACTACTAATTGCAAATGTCAATTTCCAGGCTACTGGAGACTACACAATGTCACACAAGTGAATAAAAATGTTTCAATCAGTATCTACATGTGTGATGAGGTAAAACTGAAGATTCAAATAATTCTGTTTGATACCTACTAAGTAATTATGAAGTAGCTTCATTGCATTTAATAATAAGATGCTTTTGGGATTCACTTGATTACATTTATGTGTTGATTTACTTTTGTATGTATGTATACATGTCATTGAATTTATTTTCAGTACAAGAAATGCAGAGCTAACGAATTCTGTGGTCACATCCGAGCAGATTATTTTTCAACTTATTACCGGTGTTCTTGCCCTATCGGATATCTTTGTCTCTTTGAAGATTTAGAGAACAGAAAGTTATTAAATGCAACAGAAGTACTATTTGAAGGACTGGCTTACAGAGGAGCATGTAAATTTAACAGAGCAAAACCAATGTTAGAAAGAACTTCACAAACTTAAATATAATCAATAATGAATCTCTCAGTAATTGTGCTACAAAATATTTGAATACAACACAGGCACAAAGATAGTAGTTGGTATTTATTCAATACAATAAGGGAAATATCTACAATTGCACATCTTTATAAAAGATCTCAATATACAGGATGTCTGGGGAAGAAATGTTGAAACTTCGCAAATAAGGTCTTAAGACAATTTTCAGGATATTTTGTCTAATAAACTATTTGGATATTCCGAATGGCAAAGCTGCTATAAGCACTCAAAAGTCGGTTTGAAAAAATGTTTTCTAGGCAAAAATTTGAATTGTAGAAGAATAGAAACACTCCAGAAAGATATAAAGTGTTTATTATTTACAAAAGAAATGTTTATATTTGTTTAGAAAGAAACATTAACCAGAAATAAAAACGCAGGCAAATTATGTAAATTGTGTGCTTTTTTATTTTTCTTTCTGAAAAAATATATTAATTTCTTTTATAAATAATAATCAATTTACATGTTTCTAGAGTGTTTTTATGCTTCTGCAAAGCAAATTTTTTTGCACAGAAAGCATTTTTTCAATCCAACTTTTAAGTGCTTAATGATTTGCCGCTCAACCATCCGAAATATCTCAGTAGTTTATTCGACAAAATATGCTTAAAATGGTCTTAAGAACTTATTTGTGAAGTTGTGAAGTTTCCTCCCCGGACATCCTGTATTTGTGACTATATTATAATCTCCATTAATGACATGATTTGTTGGATATTATAGAAAACATTTGTAAAAGCATAAAAGAAAAAAAAGAGAGAAAAAATTTATATTTTATGAATGATCATTAATGGTCAAAAAACAAGAATGAAAAGTTTGCTGGATAATACAGACTGTCCATTTCTCTGACGAAATAGAGCAACCAAGATTTTTTAAGCAGGGTGGGTGACTGTTGGTTGTGTTATAGTAGTTGTGTCCAAGTAACTTTATATTTTATCCTAAAAACTGTCTCATTATGATCAATTTAAAAGTAATTGTAGTCTGTTAATGTAGAATTATTTATAACATAAGTGAGTG
Source organism: Gryllus longicercus (assembly GCA_038098605.1). Lineage (NCBI taxonomy): Eukaryota > Metazoa > Arthropoda > Insecta > Orthoptera > Gryllidae > Gryllus > Gryllus longicercus. Next base: position 322,898 of record JAZDUA010000534.1, read on the forward strand.
TGATACTGAATGATATTCATTACTATTCAAAATAATGTTTGTATTAAGAGAAAGACTTTTTTTTTAATTTGAATATCTCAGTGAATTACTGAGTATTGTAGTACTTAATTCATATTATAATAAGAGTAATGATACTAATCATAATAATAAGAGTGAATAATAAAACAATCATTTATTTGAAAATTTTATTCAGAAAGATGATGTGATGCATGCTTCAGTAATTGGCAATGCCAACGAAATGGGCCCCTCCTGGAGTTTTGAAGAAACTACATAAGAAATCATTTGAAATAGCTACATGTGCTTCCAAATCCAATTAACTCTAACACCTTTAATATAAATATTAATAACATGAGAGATATTTAAAAAAAGTAGTAATACATTTGGCTCCATCCATACAATTGTAAAGAAAAAAATTTGGGGGTATTTTCCCGAAAACTTTGAGAATGTCACAGGTTTTACGTGAAGTACCCCCAAATTCCAAGACTTCTTGTCAGGCTCTGCGATTTTTATAAGAAGTGTCAATTTTTTGACATTTACAAAAATATGTGTCACAATACTTGCTTGCGATTTACATGGAAGCTTTACCAAACCAAATAATGTTTTCTGATTTAAAAAAGGCAACACAACAGGACAAATGCCTCAAAAAAGAAATTCAATACTTTGAAAATTTGTTATTTGTCAACTGTAGAGGAATTTTTACACAAATATTCTCTTAAAACATAAGTCAGGCTTAGAATACTTATATTCTACCACTATTTGTAGTTTTATCTAAATATTAATTCCAATTATCTTGAAATATAGTTTAAAACAGTAATAAATCAGAATATTTCAATATTTTGTGTTAGTAACATCATTAAATGCAAGATATTGGAAAGTTAAGAAAATATTGATCTTTTACAAATCAGATGATCTCACCTGAGCTGATTGAGTAGCCATACTGCGAATAACAGGAATGAGTTCTTCTTGAAAACGATCTGGCCACAATATGCGGGTAACTAATCCAAAATGGAGTGCTTCGCTGGCCGTCAGCTTACGGCAACCAAACAAAAGTTCACTTGTCTGGGAAAACCAATAATATTAATATTAATAATAATAATAATTACACAAAAGCAAAACTCTCAGAGAATTGCGTTTAAATCCCTAAAAAATTACATTTTTTAAAATTTCATGTCAAAGGCAGTTGGAGCTTTTTTTGATGCAATGAACTTAAATAATTTTTCAGTTTTCAATGAATTTTTCCAGGAACTTCAAACCACTTTCAGTCCATTTTTTCAAACAAAAGAACTTACCACAGCGTTCCCAAACATATGAGGAAGTGTGAGAATAGCAGCTCCTTCAGGAACTTGACCCAATTTTGCATATGGAGTGTAAAATGTAGCTTTGTCACTAGCAAAAACCATGTCAAAAAAAGGCAACATGGTTACTCCTAATCCCACAGCTGCTCCATGAACTCCAGCAACAATTGGTTTGCTGAATAGAGCTAAACTTTTCATAAACTCCCTGGAGAAAAAAGAAATTTATTTAAAATTATTGACTTAATAACCATTAATATAATAACATTACTAGAGGTTTTTTTTTGACGAGATATATATTTCATTATTAAAAATAATTCTAAATCAAGGAATTTCTAATTTTTCATGTTCCAGAATACCGTGAATATTTAATGAGGCAAATCTTTACGTCACTTAAATAATTTCTTTTAGTAGCATGAAGAGAAAAACTTCATACTTATACATATCTAGATGAAAAAATTAATGTCCTGAAGATCAGAAAATTTGGGGTAAAATTCTCACCGATTTATTTTATATTAAATTTATGTCATTAAATAACATGGATATCAACAAAATCATTGGGGGTGTATTGTAATGCATTTGAGAATCATTAACCAAAGGATTTTTAATGAATTAAATAATTCAAATCAAAATATATCATTAATTTACACAAAATTATTTTAACATTTATATAGCAAATTTAGATAAAATTAATATTCCAAAAATGTAAATAAGTCAAACTAATAAATCAAATATTATTGTATTATTGAGATTTTCATTATTACCAACTCTTTCAGTTATTCAATACAAATTTTAAAAAAAATAAGAATTTTGTATGGAGTAACAAGTTTGAATGTTCTAAGTAACAAATAATGCAATACGTCATTTAAGAATGCATTCGTTTAGAGATCAGAATAGATTAAATCTTGAACAAAGAATTAATCTGAAAGTCACATCACCTAGTAGCAGAAAGTGCCCTTACTATCAATACCAACATTAAAGTGTGCCAGAAAACGGACATTATAAAAAATTCTGGGACTGCACAATTTTAATTTGCATGATAGTTCCTGACGTTACAATTTCAAAAAGAAAGGAATTGCAAAATACTTATGAAGCACATTGAGAAAACAAATAAATATATAGTGAACAATTTGAGTTATAATGCCAAAAAGTAGAGGAATGAAACGTCAAAATAGATATTGATACATTTTATAAGTTAATAAGAGAAAGAGGATAGGAAGCCCCAGCTCCCTCCTTTACACAAGTACCTAAAATTCAGAACCTAGGTTGCCTGCCATGCAATAGACAATTGGGTCAGGAATTAATGTAACTGGCTGCTGTCAAAATCCTGTTCAGTCAATATAATGGAACGCAGTGGTTTTCAATTAAATATATATATTTTGTAGGAAGAAATGCATACATAACTTTTTATATATGCTTTATATTTGCATGGTATGACAAAGTAATACAACAATTTCGTAGAAAATCAGCTTTCCAATTTTTCAGTGTGTTCCACAGGTGTTGCTACAGCAGCACATAATTTCTTGCATTATTTCAAACTTTTGCTATTTCATCCTTTACTCTTTATGAAAACCAAGTTTAATAAAAAATTTTTAGTCGTATTTGAGAAAATTTTGAAAACACAGTAGAACATTGCTAATGCAAACCCCACACATCCAAAATTTTGGATAATCCAAACACAATTCGGGATGGAGGAAAAGTAAACAAAATAAATAAAATGCTTTTTGAAGTATAAAGAAAGAATTTTATAATTACCCTAGAACTGAAAAACTACTAATTGAAACACAAGTTGTTGAAATGAATAATTTATTGCACCGGTAACTACAGTGTACATCACATGTTTATGTGGCAGTAGGTTTCACTTACAGGAACTTGCACACTCGATAATCTTCTTCTGGTGTAAGGAACTGAATCTGTTTGATTATGCGATGTGATGAAGTGATGATGTGATCGCTATGTTGCATTGTGTCTGGCAATGCTATAAATGCATTTGTATATGTATAGTACATGTTTTGGATAATCTGAACATTTGTGAATCCGAACAAACCACAACCCCAATTAGTTTGGATTACCAGGGTTCTACTGTATTGAGGCTTCATGTAAAGTACCCCTAAAATTCAAAATATCAGTTTCAAACACAGAGGGCCTCAGGAGATTTCAAATCAATCACGGAATACCACTTACGGAGAAAATCATTTGAACATTTTGATGCCAGCGTTGACTACAGACGGACAAGGTAAATCATTTTTGTTTTTATCAATGTGATTTTACACCATTCTCATCAGTTCCAGGAGTTACAAATTTGTATGCTAAGTAGAAAAAATAAATTATTGTTTTTATAAACTGGGGGAGAAGAGGGTGTGAGGTTCTGAAAATTGGTGAATCTTCATTTTTTGGAGTCTCAACTGTGTACTATACAGAACTGGTTAAATATTTTTTATATTATTTCTATTGTTTGTTGAGGCACGTCAACTGTTCAGGTTCCCCTAGTATAGTGCATGCTTTTTCTTCTAGAGATCTTCCTCCGCTATTGACTAGCGAGGATTTCCCCAGCCAGGTATGTCTTACTAGCGGAGCACCGCTCCCGCCGGGACCAACTCTAAGCTCCCGACCGGTCTGCCCGCATGTGTGGCGGTGTAGTGTATGTTAGTATAAGTATGTATATGTATGGGGTGAGGACAAGACAAGGAAGAGGAAGGAAAGATCGCGCGGGGCGCTTGGCCCGTGTGGTAGGGTTCTGCTCCAACATTCACCTGGTGTTGATTGGAGAACCCACATAAATCTACCGATCAGAGCAGCCGGCCGCTAGAACTCGACCTACCACCGTCGGGTCTCGAACATTACACCTCAGGGTCAGGGGCAATGCAGTGACAACTGATACCCTGAGCCACCTCTTCCAGTCATTATTTGGAAATAGACCAGTATTTGTATACATGTTTATCCATAAAAAAATAGTATTTGGCAGAAAGTGGTGTGAAAAACTTATTTTTTTTTTTTATTTTTAATGCGAAATTTTTCTCTGTTTATCACGCAAGTTTTCAGCCTCCAATCACTTAATTTCGTGAACTTCTGTATTCTAAACTTCACGCTGGCCGTTTTCAAAGGAATAAAATCCTCTAACTTAAAACGCACGCGCCATACTGTAATTTACTAGGTAATTCCACGAAGTCACGATTCAACCGGCTGGATCAGTAGCGTTACGAAACACGTGCGGGCCCCATTTGTAAACACAAGTAGTGTTAGTACCTTCAATAATAAAAATATCCCTTAAAAGTAGGCCCTCATTTCATTATGCTACTGATCCACCGGTTACTGCGGGTCCGAACGTGGCGCCTCTGGGCTGCACCCAATGCCATGACTGGATCGAGAAATTTTTATCGCGCGAGAACAAGTTAAGGGCCTGTCTTTTAAGTGCGGAAAACACTGTCCATCGGATTTTACTTTCGGGAAATTCATCTTTTAAAAAAATCGTAAAAGTTGTTCGTGATAGTGTTTAATAATTACTATTGTACATTTTTCGATCTATTTGTTTTCCAACGCTATCAGTATCGTATTATGTATTAACTTTCTTGTATTCTGCTTAATTTTCGCACCAAATGTTCTACGATTTCAAATGAGTTTTACAAAAAATAATTCGGAGAATAATTGTGGTACAAGTAGTATTACATAACCATTATTAATGGAGAGTGCGTGCTGTTTTAGCACCACTAGTTCTTCTATACTAGGCTGGGATGTATAGCGTCTCTTAAAATCAGTTTTTACTCTCGGGCTTAAGGAACTTCTTAAAAAGAGAAAGTTATGTACTGTGTGTAATATAATGGTGCGCCACAAAAGAGGCGAATTTTCGCCAGAAAAATTCATATTGCCAGGCTCAGGTAACGCAAAAGTGGATAGCTTCTGTTGCTAAATTTAGAGGGAAAAATCCTTTAACACCTAGTGTAAACAGAATCCAGTCTTGATACAGAAAAAAAATGATGGAAAAACGTCCGTCTGTGGTCTGGCTCCTAAACCGTTAAAAAAGGAGAAGTTAGACATTTTTGCCACAAAGTATGTGGTACAAAACCTGCTCTTTAAAAAAGGTCACATACATTTAAAAAAACAACAGTTTTCGCGTAATTTGCAATTGAATTGTACGACTTTTTTTTTTTAAAAAGCTCCAAATTTGTCTTTAAATTTTCTCCACTTATGTAATAAGAGACGGTAAAAAAGATGGTGATAGCCCCATTTTGGGGTATCACTAGGTTTATCAAAAACTGCAACAAAAAGTAAAATAACATTTTAAAACTATAAAATTGAAGATAGAAATTTTTTGTGTCAGACAGTATTTTGCTCTAAATTATCTCTTTAAAAAAGGTCATGCACAATTTTTTGAAGAATGTTTTTGCGTAATTTTTGTTTGAAATTAATGAAATATATACACCCATCACACCAACTACGAGCCACGAGAAAAATTGAATGTATGATATGAAAAATTTAATTTTAAACATAATTCTCTATTGAAAATGGCAATATTAATTATATATTTACTTCGTAGCACTTTTACTTTTAATTCGATTAGTATTCTCAATGTATAGATGTATTTCTTTTTAAGCAATCCGAAAATCTTAATGGAAATTTCTGCAACAATGTCGCGTAGATATTTGAGAAGCTCATTGTTGTTGAACGTTGAGATGGTGGCGGTGAAAAGACGCAGCTGCGTTATTTAGTTGAGCTGGCGTTTTCAAATCCAGAAATGATTCGAAACCTATTTGATAAACCATATTTGTTGTCGCGGTTCTCTCTCGTGCCCTAAGATTACCAGTGCTAACAATAGCACGATTTGTACAACGTGACTCCTAGGCCGAGAGCTAGTACATATGTTTGCGATGAATTTCGCAGACGTTTTCTTATAAATTACTCCTCAGAATGCCCGGTGAGGTATGTTATATACCATTTAATATCTATACTTAAAAAAAATTACTGCGATTTGAAGAGAAGAAAAAGGTATTGAACCGTATAACTTCTTTAATAACTTAAAGAAAACCGACTGTGAAAGTGTTTCCATTCGAGCCTGTACTAACTTTAAGGTGACCAATCGTCCTCCTTTTATAGGTCGTCTTCGAAAAGTGTTCTCCTTTTCGATATTTTAAAACTAATATGTTTATCTCCTAGTTTTATTCTTCTGCGTTTCGTTTGAGGCGGGGTAAATATCTAAAAGGGTGGTAATAAATTAACTTAATATCACAAATCGTAGAATTAGTAATTTAATTAGTTTATTAGTATTAGAGTTATTTAACTGTGTATAATGCACTATGACTAACCGATAAACAAGTTGAAATCTGAATGCAAATGGGAAATAAGCGGTTTTGCAAATAATTTATATTATTTGCCAAGCAAATGAACATAGTTTTGACAACGCTGCCTTGACAACAGCGCTTCAGTATAATTTGCAGCGAATACTGTATCAGTCAAATGTATTCATGTTTGTTTTATTTGTAAAAGTAAAAAAATGATTGCATCTTTCGCACTGTAATAGATAACAGGACTTTAAGCACAGGAAAGTAAACAAATAAAGAAAGTGGAAACGAACACAAATTTAATTTGATATATTCGTATTTATATCACACACAATATCAATTGTAGAATCTGAATTCTTGTCTTTCCATAGCTTTCAATCAAAAACCACGCTAGTACACTAGGAAAGAACAACTGATTCAACTCGACGCCCCGACTGCCCACACCGAACGCGCGCATTGCTGGCGCGTGGCGTCGCTTGGGCACAATGCGCAATGGCAACACTTGGACGGTAAACCCGCCTACAGTAACAACTCAAAAGTTCCATCCTAAGTTTCGGACACCGAGATGTTGAACTTTACCGAAGGCTGCAAGAACTGAACTGAGATCAAGGTTGGTGCTGAACATGGGGGATTCAGTTATGAACCTATTTAAAAAGATAGGTGCAAGGATGCAATGCACCGGTTGTAGCCATTCAATGTGCCACAGTTCCGCTTCCCTATGTTAAGAGGAAGGAGTATATCCACTTTTCCTTACCAGGAATCTGCAATAAGAGTTTTTCTTTAGAAAATTCGCAGCTTATTTCCCACAGCATTACAATTCCTTCTCTACACTGTGTAAGTAATTTCGAGAAAGTAAACATTTCTTGTGTTAAATTATTAATAACAATTGTGACAATCGTAATAGTCATATATATTTAATTATTTCGAAAATTGCAAAGTTTGAATTTTTTGGCGAGTTCCTAAAACTGCAATAATGAAGTTAGCGACTTTTTCTTCACGTGAAATTTGTTCTCTGTAATTAGTTCTCTAGCTTTAATGCCAATAAAAGTAGGTCAATTCAGTCAAATGGAACGTCCATTTAAACGAATTGAACACTAAATTAAGTTCTTTATGCTGTGCTTTCAGAATTCTTTCAAATTCACTCAGCCTCCATACTGCTCGTTGTGTATATTTCGCTAATGTTCATTCCCGTCTGAGATATGGCATAATATTCTGTGAGAATACATCTCATAGGTCCGAGACTTTTAGATTACAAAAAAGAATAATACGAATAATAAGCAAATCCCACCCACGTGATCCTTGTAAGCATCTCTTTATTAATCTAGGTATCTTACCATTATCTTGTCTCTCTATATATGAATCAGTGTTTTTGTTAAAAATGACTTTACAAAGTTTCAATGTCAATACAAATGTTTTGATATGCTGAAGTATGATCCCCTACCTTTAACTTCCCAAAATTCCAGCTAAATCGAAGATGGCGTATTTAGGGAATGAATTTTTGAAGAGTCTGGACCTTGGACATCACGTATCAGCATGGTCCTGCCCAAAATTACTAGGGGCGATTTATATCAAAAGCTTATGTGTGTCTACATCCAAAATTATCGAAATATCTATTGTTTGTATTAATTTTACTACTTAACACAGTTTTCTTTCTTAGTGCTCTGTGAAATAGGATGGGAACCGTTAATGCTGTTATGTGAAACCAAAATGAAAATGCAATGAACTAAAACAAATGAGCACATTTCTGCTCATTTGTAGATGGAAATGAAAAAGTATGAGCGTCTTCAGGTATTTTCGAGAGTGTCAATAAAATTTCGTCCGATTTTACTAGGAATGACCTTAATTATCAGTTGAATACCACAAAACATGCAGAATTTAAAAAATCAACTTTTTGCAATTCATTTTTACAGTATTTTCAGGCGCAATCTATCTGAATATCTTTCGTTTTTGATGTGACGACTTCTACCTTCTACTTTGAAAACAGACTTGGAATTAGAAGAAGAAGAAGAAGAAGAAGAAGAAGAAGAAAACGTTAAACAGAAAGATACATGCCATATTAGATTTCTTCACTGTATTTTCCTTGTATGTATATTTTGTCTCATCATATGGCGACCACTGTAACTCCTTCAACCTTTCGTACGTATACTATGGTCTAGAAGCGCAACGTATTCCACGGCTTTGAGCAATCAGTAGGTACAACTGCAGAGAGAGCGCGCGTACAGAACAAAAGAGTCGTGGCAGAGTCGTTAAGAGAGATTCGCTCAAGCCCGACCGCGTCGCCTATTTATAGCCGAGGCAATAATATGCGGCTGTTCCCGGAAAAGTTGTCAAAGCCAAGCAGCTTATCGGAAATTCTGCCGGCCACGCCAGCTGTGGACACTCGCCTATCAGCGAAGGGACGATCAAGTTTCCCCTCGGAAAGTCAATGACGTTTTATATCAGCATGATTTCGAACTGTGACTTATTACTTAGATTTTCTATGGATATGAAATTGTTCTCATTTCTAATGAAGAAGCGGGTGCTTTACCTCCAAAGTAGGGTTTTTTCGATGTGGTGAATTCAATTGTGGTGTTTTCTCCGAATTAACACATCGAGCACCATAAAGATTATCGGTTAGTAACATAAAACGTTTATTTAACCCTCCAATGCAAAAGAGGTCTTCGAGGCCCACAGTTATTTTCATTATTCCTCGAGGACTTTTGTGTGTCGGTTCTTACTGATCTTTCCTCTTCGTTCTTACAAATCCGTATTACAGATGTTAAAAGTACAAACGATACGTGTACAGGCGAAGAAAAGTAAGTTCTATTCAACTATATTTTATAAGCTGCGATGAGAAGCAAAATGCTTTACCACATCGGCTGGCAGAGTAAATTCGAAATTTGAAACACTTTTTCACAGAAAATTTTTGAGTTTTCGAAGAACATTAGAAGTAATTTGAAGCACATTAACTCACAAATACAAGAGTGTTTACAAAATGATGGAAATGTGCGTATTACCGGCGTGAGAGATCTTTCAAACAAATACATTTGTGTAATTTTTTTTAAACAAAAATACCTCAAAATGAACTCTACGTCATATTAAAGTGTGCAATTAGTACTATCCGTTCGAAAAGTTTCAATAAACAATTTGGAGCCATTTTTGAGAAATGGTGTTTAAGCTTTTCTGAAAATGAGAAATTTCGAGCTAATTTTCACAGAAAATGGCTGAGTTGTCGAGAAACTTTACATGACATTTAAAGCAAATGTACTCACAAATATAATAATGTGAACTAATTGCCGCTACTGCAAATATTAACAAGTGAGAGAAGTAAAATAAAAGTTTTTGTAATTTTAAAAAAACGAATAAAGCAATAAGACGTTTATGTCATCTTGTAGAGTACATTTAGCACTATCTCTACCAAAAAAAGAGCCTTTGAAAAAATCTTGTCGTTTGTAATTTTTTTAAATTGCACAAAAAATTGTGCGAAAAGACTAACATAATGAAAGAAGTTATGGACACATTTTATTTGAAGGATAAATCTCTTATCTTTAATTTTGTAGTTGTAGGAAGACTGAAGAAAAAATAAAACACAAACACCCTAGAACTTTTGAAAATTTCGAAAATTCAGAGTTAACCGTGAAAATAGGACTTACGTCACCTTTATAAATGTATTTTACTCTAATCTTCAAAGAAATTTAAATATATAATTTGGAGCCATTCTTGAGAAATTTTTGAAAATATCTGTGGGGCTTCATGTAAAGTACCGACCCAAAATTAGATGGACAGACGTTAAAAAACAACAAAAAACACACTTGTTAGGTATTAGGGGACCACAATACTCGAAATCTAAAGAAAAATTTGGAGCAGTTTTCTAGAAAGCTTTGAAAATGTCCGAAGCGCTTCATGTGAAGAACCCCAAAAAACAAATGAATGATTTTCAAACTCGCAGAGCTTCGACTCAGGTCAAATGAACAGAGGTTTCTTCAACTTGGAAAAAAATCCTATGCATGGTTTAGGCGCTAGTGTTGTTCACAGACACCGGACGGACAGAAGACTAAACACTTTTTCGCTATCAGGAAAGTGTATTTCCGTTGAAATCTCGAAATCGATTTTCTGCAGATTACATAACTTTCCATACTCCATATATTACACCGTATACGGGAAAGCAATAAATAGAAAAGATGCATTGCATGTTGTTGACGTTACTTTTAATGCCGTTGGTAGTTTACCGAATTAATTCCACTTGAAAACAAATCTCAAAGTACACATTTTATCGACAATTTGCGCTTTTATCGTGGGAAGCACGGTTCACGACCTAAACCCCGTTTCAACTAAAAAGAGGTTAGCACAGAATCTTATAGCGTCACTTTCCATAAGACAATATCTCGAAAAATAAATAATATTTAGAATATATTTTCAGCACTCATGAATGGATACTAGTACTTATATTTCGAATTTTTAAAGTGACCCATGGCATTTAGGTGATTGTCTTATAAAATTAATCCACAGGGGTAAGCACATTTCTGGAGCCTCGAGCCCCGTCGAGGACGTAAACGAAATAATAAAAAATATTCATTTTATAAGACAGAAGGTGTAACAATGACATTGTCATCGGCAATTAAAAAATTCGAAGTATACCTTCTCTGTTTATAGATTGGAAAGTAGTACTTTGCGGTACGCATACGGCAAATTAGACAGTCTCGTGCCAAGTCAACAACTCATTGCCAGATGAACTAGTGGGAATGCCCGGCAGCCCGAAGCGTTCCTCCTTTTAGTGAAATGAATAATTTTGATACTGTGATTAGTGTCAACGTGTTCATTTGACAACTCTTCACTCTGTCGGAAAGTAAACTGAATATATTGTCTCCCATGTAAAGAGAGCAACAGTACTTTGTATGTTTAGTCCATGCTCCATCCACATTTCCTCCTTCCTCCCCTGAATACCTCTGAAAAAGTGTATAACATAAAAACTAGTGGTGCTCAAACGGCACATACTTTCTCGAAATTCGACTCAAAGTGTTCTGGCCGAGCGCACCAGTGTGGCCCTCTGCTTGGTGAATCAGCTCGACTGGTAGGGACGGGAGCTCGGAGTGAATCGACTCTAGTCTAGTGAAATGCGAGTGACTCGCGTAGGGGTTCTCTGGCCTGATTTCAGCAGTCCATATTTGGCCGAGCAGCGGTACTCTTGGCCAGTGCTTGCAAACTCAATGCTCTGAGACGACCCAGAATCTGCTCTCCTGCTCGGAGCAAAGCGAGTGCCGGACGCGGCGTAGGGCGCACAGTTCCAATGATGGTACGGAAGTAGAGGGAAAAGGTTCACTTGAAAAACACGTAATTTAAAAAAAATGGTAATTACTATTTAGAATGTTTGTTTAAAAAAACAATATAAAGATTTATATAACAGAACAGACATAATTACATAACTCAATGCAAATACGACCCTGTTACCATAACCAGTACTGTAATTCTACTTCCACTCTTCTATTAGATAACATTTTTGGAAAAGACAGTTTTAATATATAGAATAATATTTTATTCCACGGTACGTAATAAAACGAATTAGTTTGTTCTGAAACGACAATTAATGTTAACAGATAGGTACCTGGTAGGGGCCACGTGAGATAATTTGGACCCCAGGCTTGATTAATTTTAATATACTTTTATTTGAGAATGTTGTAAACCTTATAATTATCAGTATCGTTTCCATAATTTCCAATCTGCAAATACCTTTACTCATCCCATGATTCGAGGATATGTCAATTCTCAGACTTTATTATCCCGCAGGTTTCTCTGGGTCGCGAAGCTATGTAATGCATGTGTAGGTTGGACTTTTTAATATACTACAGTTCTTTCGAACACCCTAAACACTTCGCCATTGTTCCAGTAACTACAAAAGGAAACTTTCTTTCCAAACCGAAAGAAAATTAATGGTTTCCCTCACGTTGCCTGAAACACCGGCAAAGGCCCGCCACCGACGACCGCCGTCTGCCGCTCCCTCGCTAATTTGCACGCACTGCTTCTTCGAGCGCCTGTACGCGGAGGGGAACGGGGCTCCGACGCAATTTAGCCTTCGGATGGCAAACGCTGCACTAGAACTCGATTTAGGCGGTGACATGCGAAAATCCTGTTACCCGTGGAATTCGAATCTCAGACCTCTCGGTTCAAAGAAGTTTGTTATTATCTCACTATACATTCGGTAACGCACTGTTTCCTATACGAATGTACACTAACTTCCGCGTGAAGTAAACAGCACTAAAGAATATCGGAAACAAACGTGTGACGTAAGTTGCATTAATCACGTCAAGTTAAAAACAACAACACTGGCTTGCCAGGAATTATGACCGTACTCAAAAGCGGCAAACGAATGTATCCGCATGACTTCAGCCAGCAATACTATACTGAACACAAGTGCGCACACAGTATTCATTCGAATTTGAGAAAAATGTCTGCTTTATTACTCAAACGCAAGTCAAGGTAGACGGTACAAAAATATAGACATTGCGTAAGTATTCGTGAACTAAAATTTAACTTTCAAATGGGACAACAGAAGCCGATCATAAAATATATTTTTAATTACTTGTGTTACTGGTTCTTGAGTGTACTACAAAAACTGGTTCCCAACTATGGGTGATAAAACATCTAGTACGTCAGACGGTACCAACTCTTAACTGAATTCACGACACAATGATGGTTGAAGTTGTGAGGTGCACATCCGAAAGAAACATGCAACGTGCATAACCGTGCGCATTTGCCCGGGATTTTTGTTTTTATTTTATTTTTGTCACAGTTTACGTGACTTTGCCTTAATGATTGGGCTCAGTAATTTTTGAAGTAGCCGGTATGTACAGAAAAAAACAACAACATGAAATTATATAGTGCAGCTACAGAATGGCACAGATTTTCTCTGACTAGTTATTTTCCTAATAGCTTGGGCGTCCTTTTCGGTTTTGCCCGTTCCTCTTCTCAGCTGCTAGCAACCTAGGTATAAAAGCCACTTTTACACATACACCCAATATTTCGGTCCTCTAAGAAAAGAAACGGCATATGACTAGGAAACGTTGATTCTGGCTGCACAATATATTAGAGGAAATACTTTTCTACGTATAGAATTTTCTACTTTTCCGATATCAGAGACAAACAATAAAAGTTTTTCTCGAATCGCCACTTAACTGAAGCTTTGCGATATCGGTTCTTTCTCTTTACCACGTAAGAAATATGAGTACGAGATGCAACTCACCGATTACGTTACAATTGCGAATAACTAGTAAACCATGCGCCTTAAGCCCTTAAAACAAGGTTGTTGTGCCCTTCGGGTAACACGAGGCACGTTTCTTACAGCGTAATCTACAATATTGTTCTTTTCGGACCAATTACATTTTTGGAGGTTTCGATCTTTGGGTACTTTCACTCGTGGATGGATAGACACGAGCAAAATCTGATATCTGTGAAATGAAATTGGCCACAAATTGACTACTTGATGCAATTAAATCTCAACGCAAGCATTTTTAGAATGTTTACTCAGATCTATAATGCTATGATACACAGTGTATGTGCTGGGGCCATTCGAAGTTAGTAGTTTGAAGTGGTTGGAAGGTTGTTTCACTTTTAAAACAATGTGTACACAACACTCACACGCACTCTTACTTATAAAGATAATGCTCTCAGGATCAGTATTTGATTACGTAAATCACAATGATAATTTGCGGCATGGATTTATACTGGTACTACAGCGTTGTGACTATCACCAGATCACATTGCAATTGCTCAGTATTAACACACAAGAGGGAACAGTTACTGTATTACAATTGGGGAGACGTTCGACTGTAGTTGTATGACGCTACAGACGGCTGCCAATTCGAATATTCAGGAGGTGAATGGCATATGGATTGAAGCAACTACTATATTTCTAGATGTAATGTCCAGCACCAACCCTATTGGTTTCTCTGCATATAATGAGGTGTTTTCCTAAAAAATCAAAAACCTAGACATAGTAAAATTCGCATTTTTTTTAGTTGCTTTTCTTTTCGTCTCCTTCCTTCTGTTCAACTGTTTACGAGCATTTGAAAGGCGTGTATGTTCCACGCAAACGTGACTCACCTGAAAACCCAAATTCTGAACGAACTCTCCAGCTAAGTAAAAAAATGTAGGGGGTTGGCGATCCTAAAATGTCTCCATATCTGGTTACTGGAGACAAATGGGGAAACTCTCAAAATCAGAACATATAACAACGCCTCCAAACAATTGATTTGAGAAAATTCTGCCCCATGGTACTTCACCTCCCAACAAAACACAGAGTTGCAGATTGCCACGATAAAAGAAGAAATTAAAAAGAGCAGCTCGAAATATCTTCGAAACTAATAATCCTCATACACTCCCTCTTAATCTATTTGACAACAGTGAAACTAGTTCAAGTCTTCAACAACATCAACGACCTTCCATCTAGATTGCGACCTATTCATTTCTGTCCGTGTTCATGAAGAAGAAAACTTATGCCCAGCAGCATCCGAAGCTGCACTCCTTGTCCCAACAATCATCTGTAACTTGGGTCTTGGGTCGCGCCTCTAAGTCCCGCACCATGCCCCCTTTCCCTCTTGCTTACGAGGCCGGAATCGTATTTATTGATAACCCACTGACCTAGCCACGGCCCTTCTCAGATAGTTATCACCTAGACCGTATGATAGGGAATGATTAACGGAGTATACGGAATGCACGTTGGTAGGGGGAAATGCAGTACTCCCATAAACCCTGTCATTTACCCGCTTTGTCCACTTCAAATTCCATTTGGAACCGCGGAATCGAACCCGAGCACCAGCGGAAGGCGCGCAGTCTGACCTGTTTACAGCACGTATTATTTAAGCTTTACACGTATGGATTAATGTGAATGCATTAATTTTCTCAATTCATGTACAATATCATGTGCTTTTTGACACATGCTTGCAATTAACTAGGCTTATTAATGTTTGAAAAATGGGGTTGTGACCTCATGTAATGAACTCCCCAAAATTAAAATACCCGTTTCAAATTCTAACGGCCAAGGCGAGGAATATAAAATTTAATCAAAATCCTGGTAACGGTTTACCCGCTAGCTCCATCCACAGACGTTTGGTCGGAAAACAATTTTTCGGGATCAAGGATCCACACAACTCTAACTGTAGTTACTCAATGTATTACAGAAACTACAATAATATACTACATTGCAGCAAGAAAAACCCGCATTTTTGACACCAGGGGTTTTCGCCGAAAAACTGGCTCCTTTAGATGCAGCAATAAAATACTTAGCTACGGAGTTATGAGAAAGAAATACTAAAAAGTTCGTTTACCCCAAAAGATGTTAAGGAAACCGACGCAACCCGCAATGCGGCTGTGCCGCGGGAGGGGGGGGGGGGCGACAAGCGAGCGGAGTTGGGAGGGGCGGTCGAACGGAGCGGGCTGCAGGCGGGTTACCTTAACCACAGACAAACGTGAAATCACCTGCGAAGAATACAATGTCGCATGGCTTTTAAATACGAAAACAATTCTTATTATTATATGGAGGAGAAATCTCGTCATGAGCCTTTAGCAGTTTCCTCCGACCAATTAGATATAAATTGAAATGAATCATTAACTATTCCCACATATTAAGGAACACCCTGTAGACTCGAATTAATTGTTCGTTAAAATGACAAGGTTAAGAAATAAATCCTAAAAGCTCGCGACCCAATCCAACTGATGTGACCTCCAGGAACACAAATATGTGTAATGCATAGGAGTGGATGCAGCCCGTAATACACGGGACGGCCCAAGCTGTCACTTCTATTTTCGATCGTCTAGCGAGCCGTCTAGCCAGAAAAAAATCGTTTTCAAATGAGACGGTCAAATTATTCTTTGAAATCAAACAGAGAAACGTGATTTAAACAACGTCTTTTAGGATTTGATGGATTACAAAAAGCGTTCAGACATAAGATACATACACGAGTTGCACTGATCGAGATCCACGATTTGCCCTATTGCCTCTACATTCTATGTACAAATCTATCACGCACCACACAAAGTAACTGCAACAACAGAAAGGTAGACTTTAAGATACATTTAAAGTTTGTATGCGTGATTTTTCTCTTAACTGAACAAATCTGGTCTGGTCGTCTCACAAAATACGTTTCGTTTCAATCCATTTGCGTGGGAAGCATGGAAACTGGTCGGGTCTGCTTTAATGCAGGCGATCTTTTTAAGAATTAATTCAGTAAAATTCTCATTAATTCATCTACCTGCAAACCTCCTAACTTGTCCAATTAGAAGAAAAAACGTTTCGAAAAGGTCTATGGCACCGGGCACGTCCGCGTGCGCACAACGGCCCAATGCTTTGCAAGCCACATTGCTGGGTTACGTAATCGTGGAATGAAAGAGCGACAACTGAAAAGTCCCAGGATCTCTATCTTTTTTTATTTCTATCTCAACCAATCAGTACGAAGAGTTGGAGGGAATATTTAGTTAGAAGGGAAGCAATATTGACGCTATTTTTGTTACAGGCACACTTACGGGGTAATAAAAATTGAAATACTGTAATACATGTTTAGTAGGTGTAAATATGAGGTTATTTTGATTGCATCTTTTAATATTACTTTCCGAACCGCAGTAGACGGAAAATATCATTCCGGCCTGAATATGCGACTGCAGACGGCATTCCCAAATTTAGCAATGTGATTTTTCCGCATGATGCAACACCGACGAGTTCGTAATTCGTATCAATGAGCCTTCTAACAAATGTGATTGGCACTTTTAGCAACCCCATGTAATGACGTCTCACAATACGTATTAACACCAATGCCATGTTTCATTAACACAGGCGGAGCGCGCTATGGCTAATATTGCATTCCTAGACTGAAAATTACTCACAATATATGGCATTCAAAATTGTGTACTGAATACTAGAAAACATTTTCAGTGGAAACAAACTTGGTTAATTCATAAACGAGAGCTTTCCGTGCTCAATCAGTACGATTTTGTGATGGTGGGAGGTATAATGCAATTGATATACGTATAGTTTTCAGGTACCTTCAAGCACACATATTACACGGACAGACAAAAAATGTAATTACAATTGAATGTGTATTTTTTTTAAATGATATTATAAAAAGACACCTTGGAATCATAGTCGAGCACGATTTAATTAACGAACTTTTAGACATCTAAATTAATAAATTATGAAATATACCTCTGACCCCGGTAAATAAGGTGATAAGTCATGAATGCTTAAATTTTACAGGAGAGCCCAAAAACACTTTCTACTGATGCTGTAAATCAGAGATTAATGATTTTAAACGAAACATACACACAAAAACTTTAGTTTGAATATCATTAAACCCTGATTTA
Organism: Gryllus longicercus; assembly: GCA_038098605.1. Lineage (NCBI taxonomy): Eukaryota > Metazoa > Arthropoda > Insecta > Orthoptera > Gryllidae > Gryllus > Gryllus longicercus. The sequence goes on from JAZDUA010000534.1 coordinate 340,794, forward strand.
CTTCTGTTAAAAGATGTTTTTTGCTCTCCAGTAAAATTAAGATATTTGGGATAAAAATAGATAAAATATGAATTCAGCTGTCTATTTTAATGAAAACTTTTAAAAACCTAAAAAATCATGGTCTGAAATATCGGGTCCGATACGACCCTTTTCTATGCTGCTTAAACATTTTGTAACCAGTGCATTTCAATGAAGATTGGAAACAAAGCTGCTAAACACCGGTAGCGCCTTCGATTATTAAATTATAGAGATATTAAAGAGAAAACTCTAATCTTAAAGGCATTTTTGAGCAATACTTTGCGTTATGATTACTGATGCTGTATATTACAGAGAAACGTAAGGGGGCAGATGAAGCAACCATTCGTTTGAAAGGGGCCGAGGAAAGAAGGTTGGGACTCCCTGGTCTGAACTGCCACGTGCGAAGAACGCATTCGTTTTCTTGGCCAATCGAGTGCAGGTAGGCCTCTTCCTCCTTGCCTACGTCGTTTTGCTCTCGGCACAGGCGAGCGGGTTCCAGGGGAAAAGAAGGGATGCGCGCCGTAGCACATTGGGGTCGCGAGCGGCGGCGCTTTCGGCTCCCTCTCAGCGAAAAGCGGGTCTGCGCGGGAGAAAAGGGTCTCAGCCAACTTGGCGACGGCCGGCAAATCAAGTGCAGTGGACATCCACGATGTTCGTACGTTTTCCCCGGCAGAGCTTGAGCGTGATATTTCCAAACGTACTTTGAAGTCTAAAAGTTCCTTTTACGGGTTAAATCCATCTTAACAATATTCCGAAAACGCCCATTTTTTGCACAGGTTCTTAGCGTTTTGTGTTCTCAGCTTAATGGCCAAATGGCTGAGCTTCACCCTTCCACGGTTTGCGAAGGCAAGTCTCCTTGTAGATACCTGTACCCGAACATGTGTATACGCGCAAGGACACTCCGGAGCCAAGAGGTTTCGTTCCTAGCAATTTTCCCGCACGGTTGAGCCCAGTCTCTGTCATCGTGAAGACACGTACGGATAAAACTGGCACGTACCACCGGATTGATTAGCGATTCCGGGTGCGACGCCTGCTAAGGTCATTTGTGTCTTAAGTGTAGAGCGAGTGATTTCCACGAAAGGTGGCCATGATCTTCCCCCGCTGGAAGGTGAGATCTGGCTAATGGGGATTTCCCCGACCAAGCATCGCTCACCAACGAGGCACGCTACAGCCGGGACAAGCTCTAAGCTCCCGACTGGTCTCCCGGCACATGTGAATACGTAAAGGGTGGGGAAACGACAAGGAAGGGTAAGGAAAAAGATCGCACGCGATCCGTTGCCCATTGGATGAGGTACTGCGCCGGCATTCGCTGGGTGTTGATCGGAGAAACCACTGAAAAACTACCGATAAGAGCAGGCGAGCGGTAGAATTATCCTCCTGACGGCAGCTGAATTCGTGCTAGCTACACAGAGCGCGTCTGCCCCCGTCTGCACTGGAACCCTAGGACCTCCTGGGCAGACACTGCAGCGTCGGTCGAAGCCCAGAGCCACTTCAGTGGGTCTCGGAGGAGGCATCGACGGCAACCGCCATATCAACATAGCGGCTCCAACAAGAGTGCACCAAATCCGCTCTGAACGCTCTTCTTCATAGAGGCTAATTTCATCCACACATGCATTTATTTGAACTTCTATTGGGTATGACCCGGCGTCTGTTAATCAACAATAGCTATAATAATAATAATAATAATAATAATAGAGTACAATACAATCCCAGGATGCAACAATTGCACCATCACTAATATTAAGTATTATAACAATTATTTCAACTATCACGAAGTACAACTAGCAAAATGTGGCGTCACCGACACTGTAAACTGTTTTAAAATAGTTTCATAAATTGAAAATTCCTCTCATACTTCATATCTTTCAAGCCCAGCTTTCTTTATAAATGTTTTTTCACTATCTGGTATTGCACTTACGAATGAATTGTAGTAGCTGATAATGTACACCCGTTCAAAAGTTCCCAACACCCAATGACCTTGTGTGTTACCTCCATACGGGATATGAACGGGTTTTATTGCAATTTCAAAATTAAAATCGCCGTAATAAATACTTTCAGGTTTTGAAGCTAATAGTTAAATTTTAGTTCTGCAACACTTTCACGCTTTTTTGGTAATATGTATAAAAATGCACATAGCACATTTGCATTAAAACAAATGCTAAATGCAAGTATACAGATAATTCCCAATTAGTTTCGAAAATTCTATCGCAACAAATTTTACAACTACATTTGATACTTCCGCGGATTTCCTTAAAACTGCCATACTTTTCTCCTCTAATTTTTGAAGAGATTGAAACTTTACGAACTTATTGTCTTCACTTCTACTTCTGCAATTGCTCTATTAAACTTTTGTATGCGAATCTAGCGTTGCATGCGAAAAATGTGACTGTTTTGTATGTTTATGTGAATAAGGTATTAGTTAATTTGAATAAGTTGTGGGTCACATTCACTTGAGAACGGTATTAGCACACTTATGTAAGAACGTGAAACAGGACGAGAAGTCGAACATAACGTTCATTCATTCTCTAGCATTACTCGCAGTTTTGTTTTCTCCATATCTCCTGGAATCCTTCAAGTTCAATACGTTCCGAGGCAATACTAGATATACGTAGATATGTGCAATTTTTTTTAAATAGATCATATTTCGACTCTAAATTGAAATCAAACTGCAGCGCGATTTACTTGGTAATTCAATTGTTCACTTAAAGATATAAACATCAGTGTTGCTAACATCGTTAAAGAAAATTATGGCATAACAAGCAACAAATGCATTTGGGTTCTAGTACTTAATCAACGCCGCCTACCTAGATTGATTTAGGAAGCGTTGGTTTAATTCCTGTCATTATCACTAACACTGCAGCGTCAAAACACGACAAAACACTCGCAATACAAGCTACATAGATACTAGCTAAATTAGAGTTTAAAAAAAGGCATTGGTCGGTTCTCTACAAAGGCAAAAGTCAGTTCTCTACACTTTACTGTTTTGCTTTGAGTTACACTGACCAGCACTTCACACCATATAGTTACTCATTTAACATCTACTACTCTATGCTTGGAATGTTGCCTTTCCTCTAATTTCTAAGTGGACATCCGACGCAGAAGCTTGTTTTGACAGAATCTCTAGCACATGTTTTTGCGGCCCTGAGTCTGGTAAAGAGAGGTTTAACTCTATAGCTTTTTGAAATAATTTATTCTCTTATCGATAAACCGTATCATTTTAACAATATTTTAATGTAGCATTATTGCTTTTTTTATTTTCATTTCATGACCATTTTTTTTATTCTTGTGAAATTCTAGCATACGAACCCCGTCATTCCTCAGGCATTTGTCACATTAATGTATTAATAAAACAAACTATTTTATGCTTGTTAAAATACGCACAGAAATTTCTGTAATACGCAGCATTTCGTTACAAAACATATATTTTACAAATGTATTTATAACTTTCTTCCGCCCCCAGAAACAATTAAGGAGTAATGGGAAAGCATATGATTTATTTTAATCTAAGAGCAGTGTCATAAAAACGTTAAGATTTTGTCTTTAGTTGGTGTCCCTTTCAAGACAATCTCTTAACATTCTGATTTAATCTGGTGGTAAAAAAAGAGATTTCCGTATCTCACAATGTGATGGGCATATTTGAATTTTGACATGTTTATACTTCGATTTAAATAGGGTGATATCAGATAGATCAACTGAGCGCGGTTTTCAAATCAGGAGCTTCGTTAAAACTGAAATGTTGGGTATTGAAAAATACTCAAAAGTCTCCGAAGCTTCATGCTAAGTACCTCCAAACACTAAAGGATTCGTTTCAATTTGGAGGGTCCTCTAGTCAGGCAAGATCGATCGAGGAATAACGGACGGATGTTTTGGAGGGGAAAAAATCAGTATCAGGGGTTCTTAAACATTTCCATTGAAGTCCGTGGATTTTCCACAGAATTATGTTAATTCTCTTATACTACAAATATAACTCCGAATATACGAGAGAGTAAAAATTTGTATCTTCAATATTATACTCTTAAGAAGACCCAGAAAAAAATCGAACTTTTTTAAATAGAGAAAATTCAAAGAAAAGCAGAAAAGAATTTGTATTATAACGGGAGGGCCATAAATATTTTTCCACAAACAAATTTATTAACTATTCGTCAGTTACAGCAGACATGTTTCAAGATATTTTAAAACCTCATCTTTATATTCATCATGTTACTTGGATGCACTGAAATTGAGGTTTTAAATATCTCGAAACAAGTCTGCTGTAACCGATGAATGGTTTCCGTGGTGGTAGCAGATATCTTGTGGTAATCCATAATGTGAGACAGGAAATAATCGTCCACAATACTTCGTGTCCACAATTTATTGTGGACGATTATTTCCTTTCTCACAATAGTTTGTTAATAAATCTGTTTATGGATTTATTTATTTTTCACCCGTTATATTACAATCATGGAGTTCCATAATATTTCTGCGGAAATCTTAGTTTGTTAAAAACAGACATGTGCCAAATTGTACGTGTACTTCGGTCTATCTAAAAATTTAAACAAAAAATTTTGAGCAATTTTTTTATAATTTTTTTAAAAAGACACTGACGAGACCGAACTTTTTCTACTTTAGTTCGTATGCATGTCTAGGAAGGATTTTAATCAAACTATTCTGTATTTGTACGAAATAGTCCTGTTCGGTGTTCTTTAAAAAATCTGCTGTATCATTCAAAAGTACTCTTAAACAGATCCTGAATAAAGCGAAGATACTTTATTGCAACGTGACTATGCTATGCACGAAGGTATACAATTTCACTAATGATTCATCGCGGGTTGAACTATTACATAATAAAAACCACAGGAAGTAACGTCTCGAGTTTCACTGCGGAAGGCACGTATTAAATGATGACTAATTGTTTCTCTCAAATTTCAAAAGGTATTGTGACGTTAATGAAACTTCTATCGATCGTGTTCCTGAAAGACATTCTCTACGTTTCTCATATTACCAATCAACTGTTGTTGTATTTCTAACATCTGTCATTTTTGTTCAGGGTTCGAATTTCGCGGTATTTCTCTGAAATGGAACGCTCCAACATTCGACGACGTGGTTTTAAGAGAGGGAAATCTTCAACTGAAGTAACCAGGTCCAGGTAACCAGTAACCAGTCGTTTTGCAGTTATTCAAAATAAGGAGGGTAGTTACACACGTTCTTGTATGAAGAAGCTGATGGTTTAATTTCAAGTATTCTTTTATCAACTTAATTTAATATAACTTATTTTCACGACGTTCACTTTGACAGAACGATGAACCACAAATTACAAACATCTGAATATAAAGTTTACACAGAAAATCAAACGATAATTTAATGAAGACGCATTCTTGTCTGAGTAGCTGCAAACATTGTCTGATATATTTTTTTCAACGAAACGAGAAAACTGTTCTAACATTAGAGTTTGGTCTGATTTCTGGATGTTCTTGGGTTCATTCTTGGACGGGTTTTTCACTTTTCGGAACATTACATTTCCGTACATGACCTGTAGATGAGGTTCTATAGTTACCGTCATAGCTGCCGCCAAACGATTCTTAATTGCTAACATCGAACTACTTGTTTAAAGATAGCAGAATATACAATATAAATACGGGACAATACTGATTTTCAAAATCACAATACTGCTGACAAACCTAACACTTTTTTTATCTAAAGAACCGGTGCATAAGAATGAATAAGAAAATTTGGAGCCACAATTTAATAAAATATTTGAACTGTTTCAGTAAAGTGCACGATTTCTAATAAGTTACGGCAATTTCAACACTCGGAGCAACACATACGTATTGTTTTCAGAAAAAGAACAAACTATGCAAACTCCAGAGACATCCAATGACTTTTACTTTCTCACTACGGTGTAGAGAGAAACTTATATGATACTGCGCAAAAAAAGCAGCGAATTTTCGGCAGAAAAGCTCTTATTACAGAGCTATGGTAACGAAAAAGTGGATAAATCCCGTTGCTAAATTTAGAAAAGAATCCTTTATCACGTGGCGTTGCCAAAATTCATGTTTTGTGGGTCATTCACACCTAAAAATCGATTGGCAGCAAACGCGCCTGTCTATCTATCTGTCCGTCCGTCCGTCCGTCCGTCCGAGTACAACGCTAGCGTCTCAACCGTTCGGCCAATTTTCTCCCAAATTGATATTCCTCATCCAATAAGGCTGATGCCAGGGCCCCTAGAATTTGAAACCGATATTTTATTTTTGCGGGGTATTTAGCAATAAGCCCCTGGGACATTTTCCAAATTTGCAAAAAGAAACTAAAAAAAATCGTTTTTGATTAAATTTGTTGTTGAGTGTGAAGAACGTTTAAGAGACTGGTGCAGGTCTCATACTCGTTGAAAACTCCGAATATTCGCAAATTGCAAAGGTTCAAAATTTGTTTAGTTTTCCTACAACTAAAATATTGAAGATAGAGATTTTTTCCCTTAATGAAATCCGATCCTTTAGAATAGATTTTGAAATAAGGTCACGAACAATTTTTCGAAAAACTGAGTACTTTTCGCGTAATTATGCATGAAAATGTGGGCGAGAAAGTACGTGTTTTAGCACCGCTAGTTAGATTTTTATTCAAAACAATTTTCTCAGTGCGTGAAAACCTTCAAATATGATTTTCCTGATGTATAAAATGCTTAACAAACCAGATTTGCAAAATTTTCCCTTCGCGGCGCATAAGAGAAGATAAGAATCGTCTTCAATTGCAAGCGGGAACGAAGTTGCAGAAAGTCGATTTAGGATCGATCAACGGATGTTCACGTGTAAATAATGAATCTCGTCTTTCCAGAATCGCGTGTTCCATGCATGCATCATAACTTGAGGTCATGCAACGAGGGTCGACCGGGGGGGGGGGGGGGGGGGGCAATCACGACCTTCTGATGAATACCATTAATTCAGGAGAGGAAATATTAATCTATTATACAAGACCATAAGTGGAACACTATCTTCGACATATTGCTTTAGTGGGGAATCTTTGAGTAGGTAAAGTATGTTTATTGTCGTGTGTAATATTTGATTTTATTCCAATTTTTACAAAAATACCAAAGAAAAGGGGTTAGGTTTTTCCAGGATAAATATTGTAGTTTTCTAACAGTCGCCAGGAGCGCGTACTCTCGGAAACGTTTTAATACGTTTCATGGCTTGTAGTTGATAAGCAGGTACTGTAGCAGCATATTAGTTGCCATGAAGCATTGTCTTTAACGTGAGGAATAAAATATTGTGAAATTAAGGTCCAACTTTTTTCCCATTTTTCTTTTAAGATGTCAATAAATTAGATTTGATAGTAAAATGTCAATGTCTCACTGATTGCGTTAATATAGACAGAAGATCTCCATTTCAAGAGACCGGTCCCACCAAATCTTCCAAAAGGTGCACTTGACGGATTATTGAGAACCTTTCCAATCTGTTTTTCTCTCTTGATTTCCGAAGCATTTGTCAATTTAAAACAAATAAAAAAGAAAAGCACGTTTATTCCGGTTTCCAATTAATAGTAAAAATTTCAGGCATCTGTTCATTCTTAATATGAACTCCCTCTCCGAATGAAACAGAACGCCGCCCTCCTGCTCCCAGGACAATGAATATTGCAATTCCTTTATTTGGTTGCCAACTCGGACAAATGTTAACAGAAAATGTACAGAGCCTGGCCGCAGCCTAACGTACTCTCCGCCGTTAAGTTTCTAGATCTCGCATGAGAGGGAAGGCGGCTTTATATAACATCCGCAATTAGCTCCATATTTGTGGGTGCTTATGCTGGCAGCGACAGTCGCTCTCACTGCATCTACAGTACGCACCCAATTGAATTTTCTGTTACCAGCAGCGCCTACTGCTCTTATCTTTGAACGCATTATTTTACCCAGCAGATTATTCACTATATTCTGTAAATTTAGTTTTTAAAATAAATAACGTTCCAAAAGGGGATTAAATTTGCTCCAAGTCATATCGAGTATACAATTCATGTCTGAAACCTTCGGTTAATGTTTTCGACACAATCTACCACTCTCTATCTTCAATGAGATTATTTCTCTAATTCATTCTCTTCTCGGTGTTTTCTTTCTCCCGCTGAAACGAGATCCGGTGCCGACCTACACGACTTTGGTTGGAGCGTTTCTCTCTTCTGTGCATCTCCTCCAGCAGAGCACCAGCCGCAGCAAGTACTAAACTCCCGATTTGTGTGGTAGTATAGTGCATGGAAGAGCGAGTCTGTGTTTGTATAAAGGGACCGGGGGCATAAGGAAAAGGAAAGAATGATCGCGCGTGGTCCATGGACTGTTTGTTAGGGTATTGCTCCGGCATTCGCCTGCTGTCGATCGGACAAATCACAAAAAAGTAAGACTCAGAGCAAACGACCGCTGAAATTCACCGCAGCGTGGTTGAATTCGACCCAGCTATGAAACAGGTATCGAAAATCCACCACCATCGGCGTTCGAACCCAAAGACCACCTGGTCGACGATAGCTATCGAAGCCCGTGCTTCTGACCCGATTGATGAAAATGGCACTTCCAAACTATCGACGTGAATGCTGACAGCAATGTATTGCAAAAATCATCTAGAGAGAATCGACCCAAAAATACGTATTGGTTAGTACCTAAATGTCGAATTTTGGATTATCAAAATCATTTCTTCAAATTCAAATTATGTACACATCACATGCCAAATGATCATTTTCCCAGCGTTTACAGGATAAACAGAAGTAAGAATTAAGGAACATGAAATATGCAGATAGCTGGATACAGAGAAGTCTTGAGACTTTTTGCTTCAGAATGCCTTACATTTATGTAGCCAAGACGATTCTATTGCGTGGTAAACTATATTTGCAAATTTTAATTTTGCAATGAACTAGAACAATAATCATCCAAATCTCTTCAGGATCATCCCTCCATCACATTCTGTTCCATCAGCAAAAACGTCTATATTTCATACTTTCTTTTGTAACACACTTCATAACCATGGTCACCAACTTCAAGGCAAGTTCATAACTATGCAATAAGTTCATAACATAGGTTTTGGTGACATCTAATACGATATTTAATTAATTTTATTAAATATATTACATTTAAAAAAAATATAATCAACAGTAAAATTTTATCAAATGCAAATAGTTACGGCTAACCTTGCTCTGTCTACCTTTTTCTAACACCATGGTGGTTTCAACCCCCCTCCCCTGCAGCAACTAAATAATGCTAACAGCGTTCTAACATTCAGGCTCTTTGAAATCAATTATAGACGACTAAGGTGGACATCGAAATGTTTCTTTATTATTTTCATGTAATTTTTTTATTGCTGACTACAAAATGTTTTAAAACCCTAAGACTGGATAAGACTGGCCTAACGAAGTTCACAGAACACACTTATTTTAAAATAAATATGCAAGGATGTTGTGTGTGTACATAAGTTATTGTGCATGAGAGTGAGGGGGGGTTAGTGTGAGAGAGGAGAATAGTGTGTGTGTGTGTGTGTGCAAGAGAGCGAGAGGGTGAAAGAGAGAGAGAGGGGGGTGAAAGAGAGAGAGAGAGGGGTGAGAGAGAGAGGGAGGGAGGGAGGGGTGAGAGAGAGAGGGAGGGAGGGAGGGGTGAGAGAGAGAGGGGGGTGAGAGAGAGGAGGGGTGAGAGAGAAGGAGGGGTGAGAGAGAAGGAGGGGTGAGAGAGAAGGAGGGGTGAGAGAGAACGAGGGGTGAGAGAGAGAGAGGTAGGGGTGAGAGAGAGAGGGAGGGAGGGAGGGAGGGGTGAGAGAGAGGAGGGGTGAGAGAGAAGGAGGGGTGAGAGAGAGAACGAGGGGTGAGAGAGAGAGGTAGGGGTGAGAGAGAGCGAGACAGAGAGAGAGAGTGCATGTGTTTCTTATGAGTAGGTGGAAATCTTAAAAACCACCGGGTAGTCTAAACGACCCAGCTTCTGAGATTTTTACTACTAGAACTGAACCTCCCTATGCCTATGTGCCCATATGCATTACATGGTGGATAGTGGAATGTGTGTATGTGAAAGGGACAGTGTGTGTGAATAAGAGGGAGAGGGCGGGAGGGAATAGTGTGTTCTTATGAATACACATGAAACACCAAAGCTTTAAAAAAAAAAAAAGAAAAAATAGAAAAAAAAGAAAGAAAAAAAAAGGAAAAAAAAAAAGTTTACTGTAAATTTGTAGTGTAATGTAAACTGTTTACACCAATATACATTTTAATACTTCATTACATGCAACAGCAACAATAAAATTAATAATAATAATAATAATAATAATAATAATAACAACAACAAAAAAAACAACGTATTATTCATTACGTAATCATCATCAAATACACCACACTATCTAGATGATGGTCACAGGTTGACTTTGATTAGATGGGGATTAAAAAACTGTAACACAGTTCTTATACATGGATGATCTTACATCATATGTTAGGAATGAAGCATTCCTCTCTCAAATGTTGTCTATGGTAAATGAATTCAGCAGTGACATCTGCACGGAAGTTGTTTTTCTCAATGTGTAAGTCAACTTAAGAAAGGCAAAGTGGTAACAATCAGAGTATTCACGTTGACATTCCATACTTCGAGTCAGGCAAAACATACAAATATTTAGCTATTGAAGAATATGAAATCTCGAATGACACAATGAAAGAAGAATATTACACAAGTGTAAGACTCGGCTCAGAGAATTCAATTATTACACAAGGTTTCAAGTAATAACTAAACATACACTTTGCTTCAGCGGGAGTGACTTGGTTTCAGAGGGAGTGACAAAATTCAGAGGTGTAGGAATGATGTCAAATATTGTCATGAAGTTTCCCATTAATAATTCTCAAATTATCCATTTGTTAATGATTCAGTTCAGAGGCACAGGTATGTGAATAAAGGTTCAGTTCAAAGGCACACAGTCAAGTGGAATCTTATGTAGTGCATCGAATTTTTCACTTTTCAAAGGAACTGTACCCGAAATTCAAATTGTAACAAAAACATATTCATGAAAACTGAGAAACAAGTAACCAAAACTTCAACTGATTTTTAAGTTCCTAAAACATCTCACAGACCCTTAAAGATAAACCTTAGTATATTTTTAAAATAGAAAAAAATGATATTTTGATTACTTTTATTCACTCTTTGCAATGCGAAACTCAAACTAGAAATTATACTGAAGAAAAATTCTGCTTTTTTCACATTAATTTGAGAGAAATTTATCAAACCAACTGCAACTGAAAATAGTATAAAACTATCATACAGATAAAATAGTTTAAAATACAAAACTTTTCTCAACTCTCTTAATCCCCACTAGTGTAACTTAACATTCAGTCATAAAAATAGTAGTGAGAATATTTACTTACTTTAAAGCTTGTGCGAGCTCTTGAGCAGCAGACTTTCTTCGTTCTGCATTGGTATGTAACAATCCATAAAAGTCGATACCCTGACAAAATGAACTACCAGTAGATGTTAAAAGTACAGCTCTACAGGTTTCATCCTTTTTCAGATGAGAAAGAGCATCTTTTAATTCTCTCAATACCTGCAATAGACAGAAAGGCATGAAAATTCATAAAAATTTCAAATACATTGCTTTGCAGGAAAAGAGAATTGTTTAATTGATGTTCACCTGCAGATTCAATGCATTCTTCATTTTTGTGGACTGAGGTGTGAGTATTACTTGCACCAAGTTATCATAGCGACGAAGGCTAATATCTTTGTAGTGATATGCTCCTGCATTTTGACGAACACTTGAACGTTGTTTTGTCACTTCTTCGCCATCTTTCTTTCTCTGCTTCTGGCTTTCATTTTCAAGAGTTTTCAGTAAATTTGAGTACGCTGAAAAGATAATGAAAAAAATCAAGTTGTTTTTTCAGAACTATTTCAAAACAAAATTTTAGGCCCAAGAGAAAAAACATTTTTTCACAGTTAAACAAAACATAACTCCTTTGACATATGACTATTGTTTACTTGTTTAAAATTTAATAAAATAAGTCAATTCAACAACCAGTAATTAGTAACAAATACTACTTTTTTCCCTTGGGCCCTTCCTACTACGAATTTGTTACACTTACTTGCAGCATTTGGGCTCAAGGGAGGCGCAATGCCTTTCTTGCCAGTAGTTCTATTAGTTGGAGTTGGGCTTTTTGAACTCCTACTTGGGCAGGGAGAGGAGGAGTGTGACGTCCCACTGGAACTGGCTGTCTTCTTAGAAGACTTTTCTTCTCTTGCTTCTGCAGCGAAAGCAGAAGCTGCTGCAGCAAGGCACGACGTCAAGTCTAACATTTCATCTACAATGGATCCATTTGCATTACCACTTGTGCCAGCTGTTGCAGATTTGGAAGTCGTATCTTTTGTCACTTCTTCTTTCTTCTTGCTCTTAGCTGATCCATTTTCTGCAAGTTTCTTTACACTTTGCTTCACTTTTCCTGATTGGAAACCTTTTGAAAAGTTCTTTGACATTTCCATTTTTAATTTAAGCTTGTCACTAATACTGATCTTTTTTACAGCAGCTTTCTTTTTCTCTGATACTGTCTTCAGCATAGATACAGAGGACCCTTTTGATGTGATTTTGGCATCCTTATTGTTTTGCTGAGTAGCTTTGTTGGACTGTTTGACAGGTACATTTACAATTGAACTTTTCTGATCTTGTAGTGGAATTTTCTTTTTCTTTCCTTGATATGTTTGGATAACTTGTGGTTTTCTAATGAAGATAGGAACTCCCTTTTTCCTCCCACTTGAAATAGAACCACTAGACTTAGAAACATTCCCTGAATTAGTTAATGTCCGTTTCGTATCTAATGACTTCTCAGCATTTTCTGCACCTTGTAAGTCAATATTACGATTAGTGCTTGGACTTGCACTTCTGCTTGAGAAATTACTGCTGGAGGAATGTCGGCGAATAATCCTGGAGGCTTCAGCTGGTAATGGAAGTCGCACAGGATACACAAAAGACTGAGAAGATGGATCCTCTGGAGTGAGAGGTGGAGGTGAACGGAGGGATTCACGAGAGTCCAATGACAATTTACGTTGCTGGTTGGATCCTTGATCAGCCGATGTAGACTGCTGATTGGGAGCTTCTGTGCGTCTTGTAATTCGTGAAACCATTGGTGAAATCCCTGAAGAAGAGCTGTTGCTTAAACGAAGAACAGCATTTTTAACAAGGCGAGTCTTCAATAAAAGATCTTTCTTCTTTCTGCGGACAGACTTCAAGATTCTTCTCTGGGGTGGTACTACTACATTTTCTTCTGGGGCAGAACTTCTTCTCCTTGAATCGCCATGTTCAGCCTCATAGAGAAGATTAATTGCTCCTTCATCCATTAACAGGCGATCTACTTCACCCTTTCTTCGTTTCACATTTTCCTTGCTTTCCTTCTTCTTCTGAGCTGCTTTTTCAGAGTTTTCTGGGCTTTGCTTTGGAGGAGGTGAAGGTTCTGGAACCTTGGTATCCGTGGCTTTTGGTTTGACTGGACTGCTCTCTGGTTTGACACTTTCTACATTATTATTTGTAGACAGCATCTCTGGTGTCTGAAGGTTTGGTGAAGCATTTGCATTGGGTGTCCTTTTCTTTGGACTATATGTTCTAATAGGTGTAGTGAATGATCGAGGAAATTCTGGAAAATCATCAATAAGTGATGAACTTTGAGTATCTTGACTTTCATTCAAAGAATCTGATTTAGACACACTAGCATTTGATCCTCTATTAGATGTTCTCACATTACTTCCTTCAAGTGGACTAGCTGTCTTCTTTCTCCCGTCACCCACTTGAGTTTTCCCAGATGTGGCAGGAGAAATAGATTTCTTTGGCTTAGAGTCAGAAACAGCTTTTGTGTCTTTAGCACTTGCAGCTGCACCTTTACCTTTAGCTACTGCATTTGTACCCACATTTCTTTCCGTATTATTATTGTTATTATTGTTAATACTACTTGGAGAAGCATTCTTTGAATTTTTTAATTTCTTCGGACTTTTCTCTTCAGTCTTTATGACATTAGCTTTCGAGTCACTTTTACTTTGAACTACACTCTTCTTCCCAGAGATCCTAGGTTTTTTAACTTCTCCAACTGGACTCTCTTCATTTTTTCTTTTGCGCCCTTTTATTACAACCGGTGTCCCAGAAGCACTGCCAGACGAATTCAATACATTTGATTTAGTAGTATTCTGTGCATTGCCTTTGAGACCAACTGTTCCATTTTCTTTATTCAATGGTTCTTTTTTACCCTGAGATCTTTGTCTTTTCATCTTTTCATCAGGTTTTTGAGCTTTATTTGACTTCCTTCTCCGAGAATTATTTTGAAATTCCATGAGCTGCTTTAGTGCTAATTCTTTCTCAAGGAGTGGATCCAACTTCACATTAGTAATGTGAGAAATAGGTGGTGGAGGAACATGTTCATGGACAACTGTTGCCACAGAAGTCTGTGGTGTTGCAGCTGCTACAGACGCTGGACTCCAATCAGGATCTCCATCTCCCTCAAGAATAGCTAAGAGATCCCTATGATCTGCTATGGCAGGTGATGTCGCAGTTGAAGGATGTTTTAAAGGAATAGTGCGATTAACTTCTGGAGATTGTTGTTGGGTTGTCCTAACTGCTGCACGAGATGCTACTGACACTTGTGCACCACTTGGAGACAAACGGTTAGCAAGCCTCTGAGTAAGTTTAATGGCAAAAAATAAATCACCACCTTCTGGCACATTGCGAACTGGATGCTTCTTTAGTGACCGTTCAAGTAATTCTTGGGCTAATTCATCTTGAGTCACTATTTGACTTGTCAGATTGCGATAAGGCACTTTAACACCGAGACGAGGTTTCTGTAATCTGCGACCATGAGAAACTATATCTTCTACTGGATTATTAACATTGCGTCCCATTAAATGAGGCGGAACAGGAAAACTTGGAGTAGCTAATGGTTGCGGCAATGAAGCTTTCTCTCCAACATTTGTGCTCCTCAATGTGTGTTGTTGTGGCATTCTGGGAGCTGCTGCAAGAGGCTCAGCAGCAAGACTTGATAACAAAGAAGACAGACGACTAGTAGCAACTTCTTGTAGATTATTAGTTATACCTTGCACAGTGGCGTCACTGCTAGTTGTACTGCGAGTTCCACTAGACTCTGCAGTTCTGTCAGTTCCTTTACCTAGACTAATAGCACCGACATCCATGTTCTACGAATATATACACTTACCTCAGGTACAAGTATGATAATTAAAACTTCCTATTCAGTGCAGTACTGAGTAACAGTCATAACATAACATTTTTGGTCATTTAAACAGTTCATTTACAGCCGAACGAAAGGCACTCTTTCATCTGAAGGCACAATCACCAATTAACACAAAAATTGCATTAGTAGGATGACTTTCATGTTGAAGAGGAAATACGATTCTCCCAAACCTGAAAATAATATTACATTTCACGCTATTACAGTACAGAAAACGACACATAAACAATGTTCAAAATGAAACAATTAATTATTTAAAAACATACAAACGTTGATGTCTCGTAAGATAATACTAATACAAAAAGAATATTAATGTCATCGCTTTAGAACATCGAACCAATGTCGTTTTAATTTTCACAAAAACCTTTCGGGCGCGGGGTGGACGAAGGGTGTTGACATTCTCGTTACGTTGTAGTGGTATTATCGGCACAGTGTCTTTCACAACACATCAGTATTATACATGCTGCCCACCAATTTTCGACGACCTTCCGACTACACGTTCCAACGCAATCATGCAAATACATTTATATTCTACATGAACAAACAGTGGCAATATACACACGGTATACTTCGTGTATTGCGAGACGTTCGCGATACAGTATGACGCGAGTTGACGAATGATCCATTACCAAACAGTAAACAACATTAGGCGCACACTGCACACGAAATGAATTACGTGCGCAGACAAATCCTAACACAGTTAATAAAACTGATCAACACCAACCTGTTTTCCCCCAGTGTGGCGGTCCTGTTCTTGCGCATGCGTCACCCGAAAATGCCCGATGCCCACCAAAAGCTTCACGTTGCGTCGCTGTATTTCCGGTTCGACTTACCAGCCTGAACGCAAAAGGGGTTCGGGCGTACTTGGGGCGAATAGTGTCCAACGGTAGTGCATACGAGTGATCTTTATCATGTAAGGAAATAATACATCACTTATGCGTCGTTGTTTTTCCTTATTTGTAGACCGGTGATTGAAATTTCGTAAGACCCACTGTGCCGGTTAATATCTCTACTCCACCAGTGCTTCTTTAATATAGATTAATATACACACCCCTTATTTTGATATACGTAGTACTCTCGCACTGTACGTTGGGTAAGGGTGGGTACGCTGCATGGGGTGAGCGCACTGTTCAACAGGTATGATTGCGTGCTACGTGCAATAACGCATGGAGAAGACTTGAGATACTACACTGTTTTGGGACATGAAGCGTAAATATGTATGCTAACTGTCAAAATTGGTTTTAAGCCAGAACGGTTAAATATTATGAAAACAGAATGTAAACAATGAAATAATTCTTTTAACATTTTTTCCCACCCAACTTCTGACAGTTTTACGGATTCTAACAAAATAATTCCTTTACGTCACTATACGTCGACAATCTCCAATCAGAGTAATTTGCCGCCACTGGAATCGAACTTTGACCGTCAATGACCGACCGTTTTATCAAGCGCAAGTGTTAGTTTACCTGCGACGGTGACAAACTATTTCATTTTATAATAATAACAAATAGCGTTCGCCTAATAAAATATCAAATATGCCTACAATGTATTTAATATAGGGAGCATAGTGCAGGCATCCTTACTTGCTTTATCTACCTCATATTAATTGACTTCTTCTGAGACATGTTTTGTGAACTTTCGTAAAAATCACAAGTTTGCAAGTCACAGAATTTGTCATTATTGCAACACAGTTTGTTTGTTAGATAATTTAATTAATATTTTCAGGGAAAACATGGCACTGATGAAGACATACAAGCATCTTTTAATTTCTACAAGGTCTCATTTGCGAATAATTACATTAAATAGACCCAAATCGAAAAATGCCATCAACAGAGAAGTAAGTTTTGTTATTTAATTTCTAATGGATAATATTGTTTATATGGAACTATATGGTTTAAACATAGTTTAAACTGTTGATTGTTATTTTAGATGTATGATGAAATCGTATGTGCCCTTAATGAGGCTGCTAATGATGATAATATTGTAATCACTGCAATTACTGGTGCTGGTGATTACTATTGCAGTGGAAATGATTTGCGGAATTTTAATGATGCAGGTGGTGATCTGGGAGAAACAATTAAAAAGGCTTCTTCTAATTTACAGTAGTGTTTCTTTTTAATTTGACCTCTTTTTGCATGCATTTTTACTCTGAGGCATTTCTAATTGGATTCTATAATTTTTTTCTTGTCTTTTTCCCCCAGAAAATTTGTACAAACATTTTTTGAATTTCCAAAAATACTGGCAGCTTTGGTGAATGGCCCTGCAATAGGTATTGCCGTTACTACATTAGGTCTGTTCGATGTGGTGTATGCATCTGACAGGGTAATTATAATATTGTAATAATAATTATCACATAAAAGGATAATTATTGTTTTTTATTGCATCAACAATTCAATGATGAGCATCTTAAAAAAGCAGGTTCATTAAAATTTTAACTCATTAATGAAAGAGGTTTTGCTAATTGCATACATTTTTAGAAGCAGCAGTGATTACCTACTTATCAAACCCAAGAATTGCTTAGAATTTTTATGAACTACATCAGTATGATTTATGTTTATTATACTAATAAACACATATTATATGCATTGCTTTGAAACAGGCCACATTCTCTACTCCATTCTCATCGTTGGGCCTTACAGTGGAAGGATGTGCATCTTATACTTTCCCCAGAATAATGGGACCTGGAAAAGTCAGTATTTTTGTAATAAAAAGTTTGGATATGGTTACAGTACCACAGCGATGAAGTAATCTCTTTCTTTTTATTCCTTCTTCCATAATCAGGCAAGTGAAATATTGTACTTCAATAAGAAATTTACTGCTCAAGAGGCCAAGGAATGCAGACTGGTGACAGAAGTTATCCCACATGATAAGCTTGATCGTGTATTGCCAGAGCTAGAAAAACTGAGTAATCTTCCAGCAAATGTAAGTGAAAATTTGTTTGGAGTAGGATTTGAATGTATTTTTTTGACATCAAGCATATGATTGAAAAAATTTCAACTTTATTTCCAGAGTCTATTGTATTCAAAAGCACTTGTTCGCAACCAAGAGAAAGAGAATTTACAAAAGGCTGTGGAGGCTGAATGTAAGAGATTGGAAGAACGATGGCAGTCTGAAGATTGTTTAAATGCAGTTATTGCATTCATGAGTAGAAAGAATAAATTGTAGAAAAAAATATTTACAGAACCAAAATGTTTTTATACATTTTTATTCTAACTAGTAATGGAAGTGGGAAATACTGAATTGAGAATAAACAGCATTGTACTTTTTATAGGCGTTTTCTATTAACTTCCACAACTGTCATCAGATTTATATTTCCAATACTTTTCTGTGGCTCAGAGATATTATTTCCTTTCACTCAAATATTCATCTTGGTAATAATTTTTATTTGGATATTTGGGATATTTGTTTGGGTAACTCTGTCTTTCATAACATTTGTAAGAAAAGGAAAGCTTTGTATATCTTATTTCTTTGCTTGTTCAAATAGTATTGAAAGAAAATAAGATACTTAAAAGAAAGAATTGTTAAAGGTCTATCACAGTCAAACTTTATTTACATGAAAAGTACTATTAATAAAATATATAGGTTTGAGACATTATTAAAATAGATAAGATTATTTTAACAATGGCACTTCTGTGTGTGAAGTAACAAAATATTTAAGTACACAGTAAGACAAAGAAACTACACTTGTCTTCTTGTACTTCTCATAAATATATGATTTTTAAAACATTTTTCATAGACTTTAAAAAATGTCAGTAATGAGTACATCACCAAAACTATTTACAGAGGATACAGATAAAAATGAATATTCACAGAAATGATATAAACATTTACATATTTTTTAAAGGCTGCTAGGTGAGTTTAACTTATTGACTGCAGAATCGTTTTCAACTGACATGTTTCTAAACATATAAGTAATGTAGTCAGTAGAATCACTCAAACCCATATTCTGAAAACAGAAGGGGAAAAAAATTAACCAATTACACAATTCATAAAAATCTGCCAAGAAACACAAAAATATACCAACTTGGAGAACAGAGATATTAAGAGGTTTTCCATGATGTTCCCATTTAAAGAGTTCATTCATGTGCAGTTTCTGGGAATCAGGTTTGTAATTCTTCAGTAGCAAAGTAGTATCTTGACTGGCACAAGGATCACCTATTTCCACATACTCTTCAGGCGGGCCTGGAGCCTCTCCAGAGCCAGAACAATCACATCGCAGAAGATCATGAGTAAGGCATGATACATCAGTGTGAATTGTGAATAAGTCCTGCACACAAGGATCCAAACATTTGATTAAACAAATGACACAAGCAGGTTGCGTAATGGAAATAAATATTAGAGAAGGGAAACCCATATAAAAAAACAACAACTAAATGTCCCAAATTAAGAATGTATGATATAAACTAATGTTCATTTGAAAAGAGACCATGAGAAAATGTTGTTTTTTTTACAAGAAAATCAAAGAATTGTATGTTTTTTAAAAATTATTTAAGAATTGTTTTCAGAATGATGTTCAAATCAATTTTTCAGAAATGTATGTAATCTGTAAACCAATACAGGGAAGTATGAAGTTCAATTAACTTAAAATGGAAAGTAAGCACTTTTGTCACTAACATACTTTCAGTTCCTCATTTGATAACTTGATACTAGTCTTCTTATGTGAATCAACTATTGCCCCACTGAGATCTGTTTTACTTAGCTGACGTTGAAACATCTTTTCTTCTATGCTTCCAGTAGTCAGTAGTCTAAAAACAGTTCAAAAAGGAAATGTAAAAGTCTTCAGCATTACCTTCTATCAATAATGAGCATATTATTGATATGCTCATTACTATGCATATACATGTTTTAAAAATATTTTTTTTAAAAGTTCCTTTTGAAAATGAACAATGAATTATGGAAGAAGAACAAATCATTCTTCAATTACTAAATTTTTCAGGTGACAAAAACATTTTAACTTAAACTTTCAACCCAGATGTACATATTCTAGGTTACAAATAAATAAGAGATGGTTTATCAATAAAAAAAATATTTACCTGTATATATGAACAGCCCTTTTTTGACCATCTCTCCAAATTCTGGACATCGCTTGAAGATCTGTTGCAGGATTCCAATCACAATCATACAGAACAAGACGTGAAGCACCAGTTAAATTGAGTCCAACACCTCCTGCACGGGCACTCAGCAAGAAAATGACTGAAACATCAATTTGGAAAAATTCAAACTTATGAATGAACATCTTTACTTGTGGGTGCCAACTTTTACATTCTTTATTTACATTAACTTATTTATTTCATATAATTTTGAGTGCAAATTTTATTGAATATCTATAAGAATTTCTATCATTTATTTTTCATTATATAATAGTTTTACTTACAATAATCAATGTAATTGCTATTGAACTGTTCCACAATTTTTTGTCTTTGGCCAGATGGGACTGACCCATCTAAACGACAATACTTAAATTGCTCTTGAGAGAATACAGATGCCAACATATCTAAAGTCTATAATAAAAACATATCAATTAATTATACCAGTGAATAATTTCCGAACTGATCTCATACTGAATGCATTAAAAAAAATTAAAATTATTCAGTTTTCAACTAACTATTTGTGCATTGTTATCATAGAATAAAACTAGTAACTAAAAATTAAATACATGGAGCTGAATTGTTGAAAACTTTTTATTAGGTATTAGTAAGTTATCATTATGTCCACCAACCAATGTTATTTTCTCTAATTAAGTATAAATAAATTGATGATGCCAGAACAACCTTTGTCACTCAGTTATTAATAGATACAAATTAAAAAGAAATAATACAATACCTGTGTGTAATATGAAACAACCACTACTTTCTCTTTTTGACTGCTAGCATACCGCAACAAGTTCATGAGAACAATCAATTTACCAGAGTGTTCAATAGAAAAATTATAGTCATTTGTGTACATTTGTTCTAAATATTCAGCAATCATTTCCTAAAAAATTAAGAATCTTTAGTTTTGAGTTTACCTGTGTGTATCCATTGCGTTAGTTCCAAACCACAGAAGAAAAGGTAGATTCATTAATGAAGGAATGAATAACTGGACAGAAATCTCACAATAAAATATAATGTTCATTTGAAGAGAATAATTTTATGTCATCATAATGGAACAATTTTACATTCATTACTCACAGATTTATCCCAAACTAAGAATGGATGATTGCATATTTTCTTCAAAGCGGTGATCACACTCAAATGGGCAACATTATCAGAATGTGCTAATACTTCCCTATTTGTCCAATATGATACAGCAGTTTTGTACAATTCTTCCTAAACCCAAAACATTTATGTTAAACAGTTTTTAGTTAAAAACAAACAAGGATTGTTTAATTGGAAATCCACAGTTAGTGTTTTCCTATATCCTAAAGTTAATTGCTTTAAAAAGTATCTATTCCCAGAGGTCTTTCATAATCATTAGTTTTGTATTATGTGATTAAATATTTCACTATCATTATTCTGCAACATAATGATCAATTAAAGATCAGAGAAGCAAGCTTATGTAAGGCTATTAATCCACATTATTCACCTTTTTTTTTTCTTGCAATATAAGAACTTGCCATGAAAGATGTTATGTTCAATATTCCAAACAATAAAAAGAGGGTTGTACATATGTCATATAACTTAAGCATCATAGAATCTACCAACTGTGAGATCAACCTTTACTGGTAATAGTTAATTTATAATGGCACATAAGCATGAAAATGTGAAACTAGAATCACTTCTTTCTTATCAAAGCATGGCAATTAAGTGGTATGATGATAGCAAACAAGAGAACATCATTTCAATGATTCCAAGCTTCCAGTCATTAAGTATTCCCTCTTAGAAAAATATAAGTTGATTTCATTTCTTTATGGAAAGTCTTTTCTTACTAAATTTACAGTGCATTTTCTCTCAGTAGACTGATGAGTATGTACTGGATTATATGCAAGTTGCATATGTATGCTTAATTTGCATATTTTTGAGGTAATTACATATTTTTTACAATTTGGCATGCATAAGCATATTACTACGGTTTAAAGAAATCCAACTCCTAAATTGCAGGGAAAATTTCTTAGAAGTAAGTTGCTTTTGTTTGATACATTTTACGGACACAAATAATGGCCTTGAGAAATGACGAGACCAGAAAATTCCACCTATTCAATTCTTGCAACAAGAACAATGAGTAGATTCAAGTAGGTTGCAACAAGAAGGTTCTTCCAGGAGAAATTTTCGATGGTCTCAATATGTCATATTCTTTAATGCTGAATTCTAAAATTGCCGAACAACATCAGTAAACGTTGAAAGAACATTTTAAATGAAAAAAGATGTATACAGATAAAAGAAGTAATTTTGTGGTTGACAGTTTTGAAAAACACATGGTAAAATGTTTCACAAATACTACTGTCTGGTGAAGACATTCGCTTGTAACCTATTGTTAAAAGTAATATTTAATAATAAATGAACTACATAGTCAAATTATTAATATGCTTATGTTCATTTTTAACCAATATTTCCTGAAGTGTTATTTCTTGAATATTTGCAGATAATTTGGCATAAATCTCCATTTGCCATGTATATTTTAGAAAACCCCTGCATGTTTATGACCATATTTTTCCAAAAATTTTTTCATATAATCCAGTCTCTAGAGAGGAGTTCACTCATCATTTTCGCATAAATTGATATTGCTCATAAACATGCATTTACTTTTCTTTAATAATAATAATAATAATAATAATAATAATAATAATGATAATAATAACAATAATAAAAATGTCCTTATTTAATACATAACAATGACATAAATCAACACAATATTTAATGAAATAAACTTTTAGGAGTTTTTGGGTTTGAGCAAATCTTGTTAACATCTTTTCTAAGCCTGATCTAAGCCTGTAAAAAAAGCATGTAATATAACTTCAGAGAAAATAAATAAATCTACAATGTGTGTAACACTGCACCTGTAATGAAGACATGACACAAAATATTACTGATTCCTCTTTGGTAGGTAGAAACTTGTTAATAACATCTTGTGTACGTCGTAAAATAAACCAACATGTTGCAGAGCTTAGCTCTGATGTTCTTTTCTCTCCCAGTTCCTTTACAGATTTTGATGCACGAGGTTGACGAGATGCTAGTATTGGTTCTTCATAATATTGATGAAATTCTGAAATAAACCAAAATGCTATTATATTAATGAAAAATAACACATCAACAATTTCATAATTTCGTAGAAAATTTATTCTGTAGAACACCCATCTGTCCATCCATTTGTGTATATTAATACACACTATAAACACGATAAATCAACAAATATTTTTTTGTCTTATATATTCAACATTTTTTTTTATATATTAAAATTTCTCTTGAAGTCTCGTTATATCTCGAAATAAAGCATTCTATCATATATTGTAAACTGTCTCATACATATTTTACAACAGAGATTTATATATAAAGGTGATAAATTCTCATTGAACAGAGAAAAGCATTTCTGGAAATGAAATTATTAGAAAAATAATTTTCCATTTTCAATCCCAAGTACTATGTTTTCAGTCTGCTCAGTATATGTTATACATTTGTTTCACTCAATGATAGTAATTAAAAGTAATGAAATCCCAACACAGCAGATGGTCTATACCAAAAATGCACACTCTCATCACTAGTTTTTAACATTTACCTGAATACTTAGCTCTTTTAAATACCTGAGAAATTCAATTGGATCAGTCCAGGTTATGAAAGAAAAAAATTCAAAAATCTACTGAAATAAAGGAATAAAAAAAAAACTTTTAAACATATGAGAAAGGAAACTATTATAAGAATACATAACATTACATCAAAATCAATGTTAAATTATGACAAAGAAATGTGGATAATGAGAGTAATGGGAAGGAGTATGTGAGAAAACTAAAAGTAGCTCAGGTGAAATTTTCAAAGCCAGTAACAAAAAGAGACAAAATTGAACGTGAAAAATTACAAAAGAACCAAAAACTGATAACTTAGTAGAAATAAAGGAATATCAGAAGAAACGGAGAAAACATATAAAGAGAATGGAGGAACAATGACAATCATACATGATGTTAAATTACAGATCAGTAGGCATGAGGAACAAAGGAATGCCCTCAAGAAAATGGAACAAGTACAAACACTTCCACACAAGGAATACTGCTTAGCAGGTCAGAAAAATCATTTTTAAACTGAGGGTGTTGATGATAATATTAGAGTGAAATAATAAATGATATTAGGCCGATCAGATGGCCGAGATCGCTAAGGCAGTAGTGCCGGAGTGGTCTCGGACCAGAAGATCGCGGGTTCGAGTCCCGCCTCGGGCATGGGTGTATTTGTGTGTGTTTGTATGAGTGTGTCGTCCTTTCACCCCTCATTATCATCATCATTTCATCTTTCATACCCCCAGAGCTAACAGCCCTGGGGGATAAAAATTGGATTCAGTAGAAAATACTGATCCCCCCCCAATTGGGTGACACATACACCTGCTACCGCAATATATGAGACTGAGCCACGGTAAATGCAGGATGTATGTACGCGTGGTCCTATGTGGCCTATTCGCGAGGAAGAAGAAGAAGAAATGATATTAGGTTACTTGAAATAAGGTATCACAACTCAAAAAAATCATCTCTCAATTATTCATGCGAATGGTCTGTAGTGTAAAATTAATCTGTTTTTCTCATTGTTATAATTCTCCGCAGCCACAATGATGCAAAACAATACCACATTCAGTAATCATTATGACATTATCTATATTGCATGTAGGAGAACACAAAGCCTAATTTTCAAAATATTCCAAACACTCCCAAAAGTTATGACAGTGGTAAATAAATTTAAAATGTTCAAGAGGATCATATACATGTCAAAAAATTTTGGAATGCAGTATCAGCTTAATGCCAGCAGATGACAAAATCATATTCATCATTTTTTTTTGATGATTTCAAAGTTCACCAGAAAACAGATAAGAGTAGTCCTATATCCAGCATTACCCTACAAAATAGAAGATAAAATTATCATGAGAAACCCACAATGTTAATACAAATAATTCACAGCAGAGAAAAATAATACTAGAAGGAGAGGTTGCAGAATGATTAGAAACTGAACATGTTTAAAGTATACTCATTACATAAAGATTGAAACAAATGTTGCTAACTAGCACATACTTTCTCATATTATCATGAACTCTAACGCATTATTATAAAACAAGTTGAACTCGCAAAAAGTTTGGCAGGGCTGGGATGAAAACCTTGGAATCTGCACCAACTGAGCCATGAGACTGTCTTTCATCCCAAAGACAAATTACTGGAATAAATGGTTCACTGTAACATTCCAGAAGAAAAAGGAAGTTTATAATGAAAACAGGACCTCTGGCATTTTTGTAAACATACTTTGCTACATTGCAAAAAATTTCAAGGAAACATCTCGAGCCATTTTAAGAATGTTTTAAAACTGTTGTTCAGAGCTTCATGTAAAATACAACAGAGAAATTATTATTATTATTATTAAAAAATTGTATTCAAGGGGCTGTGACATCAGTCAGATTGTTTGAGAAATATAAAATTTAGAGAAAATCCTGTGTATGGTTTGGGGCTAGTTTCGTTCACAAACTGATATGCAGATGTTTGGTCAAAAACCAATATTTCGGTATCAGAGACCTATAAAAGTGCTTTCTGATAACCCCATGTATTTAAGTAATTTACTATGTCAAGAAGAAAGAAAAATCCACTTTTGCGGTGTCAGGGACCCACAAAACATGCTTTTCTGTTTAAGAAACAGCACTTTTCGCTGCAGCATTACATAACTTAAATTATACTAGAATATAATAAAATGTAAAAAATCCACTTCTCCATTCAGATTTTTTTTGGTATTTATTTAAGAGGTGTTGACATTCTTGGGTTTCTCTGAAAGATAGCATTTTCCAAAACTTGTTGATGTTTCTACACATTATTCAGGTCTTATTAACATGAACTAACTAAAAATACTCGTTGAAGAGTACTAGGCACATACGAACATTCAATCTATCATATGAACAATACAAATATTGATGTGAAAGTTAAGTTCTTTGCCAGTGAATGAAAATGTAAAGGAGTGTGAATAAGATTAAGAAAGGCATATGAACTTAATAAAGAATTTAATGTACCAAAATCAACTCTTTTATATCAATTACTTACTTACTGTTTATAAGAAATAAATAAAATATAAAACATAACATGTTTATAAAACCAATTCTTGTCAAAGTATTGCATTTTTGTTTAACATTCACTTTTATAACTTGAATGTGATATGAGTCAGGTAATGTGAATTCCTCTATAATTGATATGGACACTTTTTGAAAATAAATCCAATATTGAATAAGTGAGTCACTTTTTGAACCGAGAACAAAATGTCTGCCTTTGAAATCTCACTTGGTCAGCTCTATTTCAATTAAAAGGGTCCTTGAAACAATAACAAGATGTTGTGACATTGTGGCAACAATACATATTAAAATTTCAATAATAATTTCTAAGTTATTTAACTCACAATCTCTTCAATAGTTTCGGTTACTTTAATTGCTTCCTAAAGCAAACATCCTAATTTTTTTAAATCACAAAATGACTTAGGGCCATGAGACTAATGTTAATACTACCTACACTCTTTCAAACAATATATAAAAACAATTTCCCATTAACAAATTTTCTTCACAACATTTTTCTGTACCTTGCAAAGTACTTAAAATTCCTGGATTAACAAAATCAACAAGTGAGAAAAACTCTTGGAGATCATTTTGAATTGGAGTTCCTGTTAAAAGAATTTTTCTCCTACATCTCAGTTTCGTCAGAAGCTGTAACAAAAACATATTTTTACAGTAATCTACAAAAAAAGTTAATTGTATTGGGGAATTTACTAAAACAAATTCTTCTTACAATGGAAACTTTTATAGAATTATTTTTTAACCTGTGTCCCTCATCACAAATAAGTAAGTCAAACTGTAATGTATTTATGTCTTCATGGTAGCGAACAAACATTTCATATGAAATAAGCATTACAGACTCTTTCTTATATTTTCCATAGTCTCTTGGTTTTTTTTTCTGCAACAAACAGTAAGATGTGAACTTCCATTACAAGTGGTAAAATTTCAATTTCTTGATAAATGCTCTTACCTGATCGACAACAAACAAACTTATCCTTTCTCTACCCAACCATGATAAAAACTCTTTCTCCCAGTTTAAAACTAAACTGCTAGGTGTTACCACAAGAACACGTTTTAACACAGGTATTCCACCATAGGGGCCCTTTTTCAATAAAGTCCTGCAAAAGTGATAATTTAAATTTTAATCCATGAAGTTTCATACACAGAAAACTTATAGCAGTGATACACAATGAACTTGTGGTGGTAATAGAATGACAGAGGAATGACAAAGAATCTATAATCGTAAGCAAAATATTAAATAATATAACAATGTTCTTATGGGAAATAGTAAGTAATAATAGCAAAACTGGATAAGTAATTTTGCAATATATTTTAAATTACTTATTTGACTCCCTGATGTTAATTCATAAACCTAAAAAGTTTGAGATACACTTATCTGAAATAAAATATACAGACCAAACCAGGGCGATACACTGAAGTGTCTTGCCCAATCCCATCTCATCAGCAAGAATTGCACCAAAGCAGTCCATTTTTCGCATTCCTGTTATGCACTCGTATAGGAAAACAACTCCTTCTCTCTGATGTGGACGTAAGACACGGACCAGAAAGGGATCTACAGCAACATTTGTTACCGGCAGGCAAGCAGTGTTGAATTTCCACTGTTAACAAATGGTGTTTCACTTAAATTCAACAGCTCAAATAACGAAAATATAACTCAATATAATTCCGATTTAAATAATTCTTTATCTAATTCTATACACTACATTCTGGCTGTTTTGTAATATTCATTATACTTCTATTTTCTTTATAATTATTAACTAGATAAACTGTTTGCATCCCTGAGTTGTTTCCACCTTTTTTTCAAGCAAGTTATAATAAACAAAAAAACACTTGATTGTGTCTACTTTTATTTAGAATAATGTACAGTATCCATTAAATATTGTAATTTCATATATTCAATTGCAGTCATTAAACTTATTCTGTTCTCGATAAAGTTATGTTAAATACTTTGAGAGCTTAAATGTCCACAAGACAACCTGTCTTGCACAATTTTCAGCAACATAAGCTTATTTTTTTGACATAGTTCTATTGTACAATTGTGAAGTTTTCATCTCATCGTTAATCCTTCCATTTTCACAATAATTTTTAACTAAATAATTATTTTGAGTTCTTTTGGTTTCTTTTTATCAAAATTGTCAATGGCAGCTCCATTTGCAGTAATAAGAGATTGTTCACAAATTGATGATATCAAGTTATAAAACCTGGCTCACACACAATGGAAGAAATTTTCTTTCAATATAAGGCCTGTCAAAACAGACTGAATTAACATTTTAATACTGCCAATTAGCTTTTGTAACATTTGATTGCAATCCTTTTAAGCCTTCAAATGATAAATTATTTTATTATAATATTTATCAACAAAATTAATCTAATACTAAACTTCAAACTCTTTCCACAATAATTCTTAAAAAGTAGTAATTTTTAGAGGAAAAAAGATACCTGTGTAACAATAGAAAAGGACTGGAGGGAAATAAAAGAACCACTGTTGTTCATTGCCTTTTATTTTCTAGAATTTAACTTCTTAAATAAAAAGATAATAAAGTAAACAATATTGAAACAAAAATATATAATTGTTGTAATATATACATGTCGAATGATACTTTAACTAAAATAATCATAAAAAACTAACATAATATTCCAATTTCTACAGAAATATGCCCAAGAGCATCATGAACAAAAAATGGAAAATTATGGAACCTGATGTTCATTAGGAGGCTGTGGCATTACTAATGGCACTTGAGGTTGTAAGACTCCAGATCCTGGTGGCCTCCTTACAGGAATTTGAAAGGATGGTGCAACTTTTCCTTTCTTAAAAGACTGTGGTACATGCAAAGCAGCAGTTTCTGCAGTTCTCTTAGAACTACTGCTCTGATTTAATACTTCACCAGGAGTAGGGGTTACAGCATCTATTATCTGCAAGATACAACAACATTAAAAATTTAACACATAACATATGGCAGGAAATATAATTATTTGCAAACACCCATGATAAATAAAAATTTATTAAAAATCACTAAACACAAAAATTATCAACTGGGTACTGACTCGATAATTCAAGTTAGAAGTAAAACTGATCAATATTTTT
Source organism: Gryllus longicercus (assembly GCA_038098605.1). Taxonomy (NCBI): domain Eukaryota; kingdom Metazoa; phylum Arthropoda; class Insecta; order Orthoptera; family Gryllidae; genus Gryllus; species Gryllus longicercus. The sequence continues at coordinate 370,273 of JAZDUA010000534.1, forward strand.
CAAATATTGTCATCTACATTTCTTTCAATATTAGTCCCATATTATGACTCATTATTTACATTTTATTTCAATGCTATATCTTACATTCAACAGATGGTCCCCTGTCAAGAACAAGTTTTAAAACCACTGTCATGAACCTCTGTTAAGTGATCTTATAGATAACTTTGATATTGGTTACTTGTTTAAAAAATCATTAGCACTTGGGATGTAAATTAAATTTAGTTAATTACAAATTTAATGAGTGAATTAATTTATTAAAGATAAGTTATTACTTGAATTCAATATCTCATTGTTTGAAAACATGGGGCCTATCACTGGATATTTTCCATGGCCAGTCTTCTTATACATCACTTTTTAACCATTTTGTGATATTAAATAAATAAACTCTTAATGTTTGGCATCTATAGTTTTGATTTGTTTTCTCTTTTATTTTGTAGCGAGTTAAGTATTATTACCTTTAACAAATACTAACCTACTACTAAATTATAGATTGTTCAATTATGAATTGAAATTTATAGCAAATGTTTATTAAAAATGTTAATATAGTAATACTATTTATAAAAGTAATAAGAATGTATAACATAATGTAGTAAAAATGCAATTTTTTTTTTTACGAAGTATTAAATATATTGTATTGAGTTTTTGAAGGAATATTGCAATTTTCCTGCAGATTTTCAATTTTCTGTTGATGTAAAGTGTCTCCAACACTATTGAATTACAAAGAAATAGATAATGAAGATAAAATGATGAAACAAGTGAATAATGAGCATCATGAAGGAATAAATACAGAAAATGGGAGACAGGACACATGGGAGACCGTACCCCATATAAACCTGCCTTAAACTAGTTTCTCACGAAACCTGAAAAAAATTGACTGGAATTTAAAGCACACAAATGTGAGAAGCAAACATGTTGATCTCTATTATGACGATTGAAGAAAGAGTGTAAACTATGATACCTCCGCTAATTTTCTTGTTATTTTATAATCTGATAAATGAAAATTATGCATTTTCATTTCAGAAGAGAAAAAGTTTCTTTTATATCCTGTGGTAAATGAGAACATCCAAGGATTTCCTCTAAGGATCACCAGGAATGAAACATAACTAATTTCCTCAGTGTATCTTGAAATACAGACTAAGAGGAAGAAGAGACCCTGGTAGGTCAAAGAAAATATGGGAAGATCAGGTATACTTCAACAGTGACTAAGGGAATACTGGTAATAAAGGAATAGACCACCACCAAACCTTAAATGTTTATGATGATGACCAGGAATGTGGATGAAAACTTCTCAATAACAATGCAGCTTTACATTTATGACTACAGTGTTTTTTAATAAATGAACATGCAGCTATGTGAATTCAAATAAATGTTTTTTCATGAACAGTGGGGAAAAAACCATAAGAATAGCACACAATTACCTCTACTTCTTTGCTACCAATGAACAAACGACTACCCTCTTCCAAAGGGGCTGATTTGCGGTTAGCTTGACCTAAAACTTTACCTTCTGTGTCCTGAGAAAAAAAAAATTAAATCACCAACAGAACACTAAACTGTTTATACTTTTGTAGAGATGTATTACCACATATATTTTTGACATGTGAAGTTTTGGCTACATTACCTTCAAAACCACACTCTTTTCATGAACTTCCAAAGTTCCATCTCCTTCCCACGTTTTATGTTTCTTTGTGGACTGCTTTCCCCAAACAACATTGAATAACCTGTCAGAATAATTACAGTACCCATACATCACATGGTAATATGAACATACAAAATAAATATGTTCAAGGTTAATTATTGCAGACCATTAAAATCAAAGTATTGTAATTACTGAATATGATGTGCAAAAACTCCATCACAAACTGCTCCAGGAGATATTTTTTTACCATCAATCACTCTTCTATTTTCAGGTTTATTTTCCTTTGTACCTGGGGGGTCTATTACAACTGACTGACGTCTGCAATGTTCCAGACTTGATGTGGTATTAGTATTGTTTCTAGTGCCATTTTCTTCTTCTTCCCCTCCATCACTGTTCAATAAGCTAAGAATGCTCGCAGTACTGCGAGCTGCTTTTGGAAACGTGAAATCTGAAATAAAATTAATTTTCAGACAAGAAGCTGCACTGTAACACCTCAATGTTTTTCAAAAGCATTTGAGAATACCTTTGTCTTTTGGCTTCTGAACATCAGATTTACTATTGGAGACTCCTAATCCACTAAATTTGAAAGAAGGGGCCGCTGAACGCCGCATTGCTGTATTATTTCACGGATAAACCAGTATTTAGACAATGGCTTGGGATAGCATTCTTGACAGGTACTGATTCCAAATATTAATACTAAATCACAAATATTATTAAGTCTATTAGCGTTTAATCTGTCTGAGACTTTAAGATTTTAAAATAATCATTCAAAATTATGTTTGCTCAAACACAATGAAAAAACATCCACTTCAGTAGTCTTTAATAACGTCGTTACGATTATCACCACTTTCACACGAAAGACCTCGCGCAGTCTCGACAGTCAAGCACAGTCAGCGCGAATCTGCTCACACAAAGATAATATATTATAATATTATTATAATACACACAGACCGCACCGCGCTATCGTCGAAATGTTCTTCACTGTTTCCCGCGCTGATTATACTTTTTTATCTCTGCAAGGTTTCCAACCTGACAACATTAGTTCTTCGTACTGCCAACGTGAAGTGTATGTGAAGAGGAACCATGTCAACATCTGAGGGTTTATTGCGCATTACTCTCGAGTTTAGGTAATTTATTTGAATATGTTGTTTCCGTTGTATATTTTTAAGCGACAAAGTTTTCAGTGGTACTCATATGTAACATATAAATGAAGTTATGAATAAGATATTTTTCCTAACCTCAATATCTTTTGGTAGTATGTACAGTGTATAATGTATTTTTCTGTTTATTTCTTACACCGTTGTAGTGTTATTCAACCTGAAATGATTTGAATTTTAAATTATGTGAATTTCTCTTTAAGATTCGTACATTCGTGGAAGAAAGAAAGTTAATGAAAATAGTGATTGCCATTTTTTTTATGATACAACAAGGAAGGAACTTGTGTGTAAATAATCATTTTAAAATTTTATTGAAATAAATTGTTCACTAATAATAAAATATATGATTAGAATTTCTTTGAATATTAGTTATGTACATTATAATTTACTAGTGAACCAAAAATAATAACAATATATGTTACATTATTAAATTTTAAAAAAATATCATGTTAATGTTCATGATACTTCAGTACTGTGTGCATAAGTTGGTCTTTTAGGAAACATGTGCAATAAAATTCAATTTTTGGAATTATAGTTTTCTGATGTTTCATGTTCTTAGTATTAATTAGAAGCAGCAAAAACTAACATAATTTAAGAATTTCCCGCTGCATCTCAGATTATAGAGATGTAGAACTTATGTTTCCTGCTTTTATGTACTGAGCATTTAGAAATATTCAGTAATATTGGAAATCATTTCAAGTATTTGCTGTGATCAATTGTGGACACTAACACCTTAATTTCTTTTATTATGCACCTTTTTGACAGGTGCAATGACGATGCACAAATGTATTTTAAAGGAGAATAGACTTCAATTATTTAAGCCAATTTCATTATTTTATAAATACTTAATTTCAAGAATACTTTTTTCCATAGTTTCTGTGTTGCCTATGTGTTTATACATTTTTTTGTGTAGATTAATCTGAATGCAAATGATATTTTAAGAACATTGTTTTAATAGAAGCTTCTCAAGTGTTTTAATAGAATTCTTGTTGGAAAAACTAGAAAAAAAGAAAAGAAAAAATTAATTACATTTGATAAACCATTCATGAAGTCAGTTGTGTTCTTAGCTGAGGAAAACACTGCAAATAATAAGGATACATTTAGGAATATTTATTATATTTTGGGCATTACATAGACATAAAAACCTAATTAAACTATGATATTAATGTTATGCATAAGAGTAATATTGATATTCAATGTTTTACAATGGATTGTTTCAGAGGTGGTGCTGAGCTTCTCTTTGATAATGTGAAGAAACACAATGTAAAACTTCCCTTGATTGATAAGACATGTAAGTCTCTAAAAAAAAAACATGTGAATGTAATTGATCTGTGCCTGAATTCTGTAGAGAACTTTATTGAACTGAAATATTTTTAGGGACCCTACGCAATCTTCTGTTATGGATAAAAGAAAACTTGCTCAAAGAACGACCTGAGCTGTTTGTCCAAGGAGATTCAGTGTAAGATTTTAAACATTTAAACGCCTTATCTACATTGTGAAATTGTTGAATCATTAATTTCATGTTAAATGTTGTAGGAGACCAGGAATTCTTGTTCTTGTTAACGAAGCTGATTGGGAACTCCTGGTGAGTTATTGCATGTGTTTTTATTGGTTTGTTAATCTTTGGGTTCCATTGTTTCAGAGCTCTCTTAAAGTAGATTTTAAATTTTAGTCCAATTCTAGTCCAGAACTGATGGACCTATGATGTATATTTCAAACCAGAGAAAGCGGCTTAGGTGACTCAGGACATTAACGGATGTCACTGCAATGCATTTTACTGGGAGGTCTTACGATTCGAGACCAGATGGTGGCTGTATTTTCAATATTAGCTTCATAACTGAGTCGAATTCAGCCGCTATCTGGCGGAGAGTCCTAGCGCCTGGCTGCTTTGATCGGTAGTTTTCTGTAGTTTCCCTGTTCAACACCAGATGAACGCTGGAGCAGTACCCGAACAAAGGGGCCATGGACTGCATGCAATCTTTCCTTCCTCTTCCTTGTTTTTATTATCTTACTTTATTTTCATTTCAGTTCAAGTTTTTTTGGGGGGGGATTAATATATATTTCATGTGTTTGAAGTTCAGAAAAGCATAAAATTGAATCAAAGCTGTCAGGTGCTATCACTACAATCATTCATTAAAATCTATGAGAGGTTTTGGAGCACTATAGAAATTTTCTAGCTTTTTTTCTCTGTGCCTCTTCAATGAGGAAAAGTAGTCAAGACTGACCCCCCCCCCATAGCCTATTTTATTGTTTAAATGTTAATGTGTGTTATGGAGAAATTTATATTTTTGATGTTTTTTGGATAATATGCTGGACCCCCTTTCAAGACATTCATGAACTTCCAAGTGAGATCATTCTCCACTGTAAGAGAGCACTACTCTATTTTCTTAAATCATTTCTCACCTGTCTGATTTACTTCATTCAGTGCAAAATAGAGTTGCATTTCAAACTCTGCATATTTTAATTATGTTCTCAAAGTACTTTTTATCTTCTGAATTGCACCTTAATCTTGGCTTGAATTAGAATAGTACTGTAGTATAGTTTGTGATCCAAGTACCAGGAGATAATGCTAACTGCAGGGGTGTTGCGGAGGGTATATTGGAATAGGCACTTAATTCTAATCACGGATATAACAATTTGTAATCTGGTAGATTAGTAGGGCCATAATAGGGGGCTGCTCCTTGATCCAGTGCACATTACAGTGATGTGGTCAATGTTTCATCTATTGTTATGGCCCTGGCCAAGGATCAGGATCAAGTTATTATTAATATGCTACCTGCACAAACATAGTTGTGACATAATATTTTTATGGAGAAAAGTAATTGAATGTTTTAATGAGGATGCTGAAAAGAATAATTTTTTTTCAAAACAAGTTTGTGTTTTTGTATAGTTTCTTTGTGGTATTTGTTTTACTGCTCTTATTCTATTTGTCGTCTTCCTGTTCTCTTTCTATCGTCATCAAAATTAATTAGGGCGTATTATTGTACTTAATTATATGTCCAGATACTTTACATCATAAACGTACCTGGCATGTATAAATTAATACTTTGTACAGGAGGGAGGTCAAATGGCAAATTCAACACGTATTTTTCCGGGTTCGTATACTTCGCAGGATCGTAGAATTCGCCATTGACAGTTGCGGGTTGGAGTACAATGTATAGCTTCATAGCGAGTTACTTGGCCTATTCTATAATATTCTGCTTTTGCTGTTTTCAAGCAAGGACTCTTTTTGGAATATATCTAAACTTCGTATTCATTACACTTTATCAAACGACAAAAAATATAAATTAAAATTATCTCATATGTGTACTCATTTGAATAGTTCACTTGTTCTTTTCTAAATCTAGATTTTAGGTGTGTAGCAACGTGACAATTTTCTTAAAAAAAGAATTGGCAACTATCTGATAGTAAAAATTTTCGTTTGCTCATAATGTTTTTGGCAGCAACTTCAAAGTATTGTGACATTCCCACTCTCGCCCTATCTATTCCCTATTATTATATCTGCTAATTAATTATAAGTTTGGCTAGCTCGATTATTGAAAAACTGGGCGTTAAGATACAATCTCAGGGCGACTACTACTCGACGTTCTCCGCCGTGGGCTGTAAATTAACCGCTCTACGAGGCTACGGCTGGTGATGATTTTTATTGGTGATGGGAACTGAATAATCCAATTTTTTTATCTTAACTAATTTTTAAATAATAACTCATTATTAATTAATTTCTATTACAACTCCAGATTTCCCTCTTATGACGAAAACATTTAAACTGTCCGCTCTTTTCTTTACTTCATTACTTCTCAACATAAATCCAAACATCTCGCTACGTGCTATTCGCATCTATTTAAAACACTTCTGACTTTCAAGATAAACTTTGAAAAGGTTTTGCTGCGCGCGGCATAGCATCGAACTCACATCGATGCACGTCACGTTATCCTTTAACATTCGGACTGTCAACTCATTTAGATCTTCTCTTTTTTTAATTGTTTGCTTTTTAATGCGATGCTATTTGCATCACAGTTGCACATCTAAGTTCTTTTGTCTACCTAACAATGTATTACGTAAAAATATTTTGTTGAATATTTTCTAATATTTAAAATATATTACCCAAATTAATTTTATTCGCATTTTCAGTAATCTCAAGTCCCTAATGTCTCACTTGTGTCTATATATTTTTGTATTTATCTATCCTTCTAATGATACTACGTCGACATATTTTAATCACCTTTTCAAACTATTCCGAGAGGTATTTTGACCCCTCTCAGTGTTGACAGATGATTTGATCAGTAAGAGATTGAGATGTTAGTGACATCGCTTAAAGAATGGCAGAAGATTCACACGAGTGCACACGTGGTCTTTTGCGGATGACTCAATTGAAATCCACCTCCGGGCCGTATGAAGACGCCATGACAGTTCGGTACCATTTATTTCAGAACGTCTAGCTTTCTCTACTTTCGAGTTAGCGCGACCCTGAGAGGATAAACTAGATAATTGACCTGCCTCGCACACAGCTAGACTTCTCCGGCTCTCCCTGTCCGTCCCGTAATGGTGGCCCAGAGCTTGGTCTTCAGAGGCCAGATTCTATCTGAGTTCCGGGCGCATGCCGCTATTCTTGCGACCGAGCATCTCGCGCGGGGCCCAGAGAACGGAGATGCGATCTCCCAGCAGCGGCGAGACGGGCGGTGGCGCCCGAAACGAACCCGCCATTCCTGTTTGTTTCTGCGGCGATGACTACTCATCGAGTACCCTCCATTCTCGCCGCAGAGTCTAATTTCTTGGAGGACGAACCGCTCCAACCCGACCCGCCAAGCTCTTGGTTTCCGCCCTTCCTGCTTGCGTGTCCCGCTCTGCTCCGCCCTGCTCTTCCTCGCCTCGTCCTGGCCCCACTCCGCCTGCTTCGCTCCGCTCCTTCCCTTTCTCCTCACGTCCGGCTCGTCTGTCCTCCTCCAGCCCTCCCTGCTCCTCCCCAGCGGGTCCCGTCCTGCTCTTCCACTTCCCGCTTTGGCGCCCCGCCCCGCCCCAATCACTCTGTCCACACTATTTCACCCTGCCCTGCCCCTCTCCCGCCCCCGCTGCGCTTATGCTTGCTAATGGTCGCTGCCGAAGAGCGAGGGAGCCGACGAACTCATTACCGCCGCTCTATGCTCTCGCCCTGCTCGCTTCCCCATCTCCAGTGCCCACGGAACTTGACAGGAGGACACTTTGAACGTTAAAATGGGCTCATACGTACCTGAAAATATAGAAATGCGGACTGATATTCTGGGAGATGTCTTCATTGCATGGGTGGGCGAGCGAAAGCGTTTTGAATGCACGTTTTTTCCAGTAGACTTTATGACAGCAATGTGCTCATGTCTGTAGTTACGTTTGTTCATTTCCTATTTCAGACGCGTAGTATAGTGTTTCTTTTTTTATAATACTACTTTTTTTCTTTTGCATATCCACTCAGTGCTTCCGTTACCCTTATCTGGATTTCTGTCTCGTGTACAATGCTTTGAAAATATTTTGTTCTTTTAATCACGCGTTATTTGCCATGACTTCTACCTTGCTTTCGCGTTGCGTTTCTCTTTGTTCTTCGCCAAATTTTGTATTTCACAAATTCCCCTTCATTTCCAAATAATCTTTACATTTATTCCATCTTCTCTGTATGGATATTTGCATTTTCTTGTTTTCCGTCTCGACATAATTCTTAATCATAGATTTTGGTCATAATGTAACGTCTAGAGCAACATTGTGTTCTGTAATGTAATATAATTTGCCTGTGAGTATGGGTGTATCTTTGTAATCATATGTTTTTGTGTATGGTATCTCTGAATGTACGAAATTCTTTGCGATGTCTGGAGTAAGTCTTCGAGTTTTACTGTGTTGCTGAGCCCCTGTTGTACGGCAGGTGCCCCTGTTGGATGACAAGTAGGCAAACGTTGCGTCAAGACATGAATACTTCGCGGGTTACATAACCTGCCCCGCGGCACCCTTCGCGTCGAGTTGTGGTCCGAAATCACATGACAACGAATTAAAAAGAAAATCTACAATATTTATTTGAAGATATTTCAAGAGAAAAATTAATTTTTGATTTATACCACCAATCGTTTTTATTAAGCCTTATAATTTGTTTCTTGAAACATTTCGTACATAAATGGTCTTTACATAAAGCTCTGACACATTACACAACACTTAACACAACACAATGCACTATACACTATTCATTAATTAAATTTCATTTCATTAATTTTTTGCAAATGAAAAAAAGTATCTCTATACATTATTTACCTGATGATGAAGACAATAGAGCTTCGAAACGTATTTTCAAGACTCTTTGTGAAATAACTGTGTTTATAAACTGTTAATTTTATTTCAAATGAACTGATTGTTTATAATAAAGTGAAAAATGATTAATTAAAAAACAATAATAATAATAATAATAATAATAATAATAATAATAATAATAATAATAATAATAATAATAAGTGCATACACGATTTTAGCAGTTCTTAAATAATTCACTGTAGCTTATACTTTTGGCGAATTTTTGGTTAAAAATGGGACATTTGAATAAAGTAACTGGTATAGAGAGGGACAGTTGACAAACTTTACAGCTTTGTGTTTTTTGAAGCAAGGGTTTGAGTAATCAAGTTTATTTAATAATTTCTTTTAGCGTAAAATACTATTTATATAAAAAAATTGAGATTTACTCATTTCATCACTTCAATTGGACTTATTTTCCATGTGCTTTAATGAATAATCGGCTAGCCCTCTTTCCCTTAACATGTCTATGATACACAATTTGTGGGTAATACTTCTGTTCGGCCATGTTAAGCAGAGTAAATCATTTGCCTCATACGTAGGCCTACTGACGAACCCGATCATCTGGAGAGGGAGTAAACCTGCGCAGGGAACACAATGGGAGAGAGAAAAAACGAGATAGATATAGGACAATTATTTATTGCGACTTGGGTTGAGAAAGAAAGGGCGAAAAGAACGAAAAGGAAGAAATAAACTAAAAATAAACAAAGTACAAAAATAACGAACATGTGCAAAACATTGCGTCAGAACATGTGTTAAGATACGGTACGAATTGTGAAAAGAAGAAATTAAAACAATAATTTAAAAACGAGATATGCGCACGCAATGAAGCTAGCTTCAGATCGCGCGGAGAAAGAGCGCGCGCAGGGCCCGGAAATGAAATAAATAAAAAGAAGTGAAAAGGCGGCGGCGCTCCCCGCAGAGCGGATGTCCTCGGTGCGAGGGCGCTGTCTGCGCGCGGCTCTCTGTGCGGCGCGCGTTAATCGCTGCGCCGCAGACTTTTAGCGGCGCGAGCCTCCCCCTCTCTTCCACCCTCTCTCTTCCTCTCTCTCTGTTCCTCTCCCTGTTGCGTCCATCCCCATCCTCCCTCCCTCGCTCCGCTCGTGCCCTCTGCCTCTCCTGGCTTCCTCTTCGTTATTTTCCTCCTCCGCTCCCTCTTTGCTCTCTTTTCTTCCTCGTCCTTATTATCGCCGCCCTCCTCGATCTCCACCTCTACGCATTCCTCTCATTTCCCAGGCGAATGCCGGAGCAGTAGCCTGAAGAAACCGGTCACAGATCACGCTCCTTCCTCTTCCTTGTCCTCTCCTCACTCCTTACACACACGTACACTAACAGGCACTACCCTACCTCACATGCCGGGGGACCGGGCCACGCTGATGGGAGATAGCTGGTTGAGGAAAACCCCTCTAGCGGACGGTAGGTCGGCGCCGGATCTCGCCATACAGCGGGGGTTATCACCGCCACCTCCGCTACAGTTACGGCACTAATGACCTTAGCATTTGACGCATTAACAGGCAATCAATCCTCTCATCTCCTTCTTCTGCTTCACCCCTACCTTTCCCGTCGTCCTTTTCTCCTCTTCTTGCAGCCTTTGTGCACCTCTTGCCCCTTCCCTCCCGCCCCCGCTGCTGCTGCTCCCGCGCCGCGCCGCGCCGCGCCGCCCGCAATAAGAGCTCCGCTTATTTTATTTCCCTCTGATAAAAGCTCACTCCTGAATGGGTTATTTGTCGGGGCAATTGCGATGAATTTTACGGGCGCAGATAAAGGAAATGGGACTTCACGTGTAAGCCGTTCGCGCGGCGGGCGCGAGGCTCTGCGGAGGGAAGATTGAAGCGTGGCAGTTAATGTTTAAACTGCCGCGCGGCGCGGCGCGGTGCGATGGAGAGAGAGAGAGAGAAAGGACGGAGCGCTCGGGGTGGGTAGAGGGAGGAGGAGACCCGTCGAGGGAGGGTGTGGTGATGAGATGCATTGTGGGGAAAGAGTGAGGAGGGAGGGCAGATATCAGTGTGGGCGGGAAGAGAGGGGGAACGGGGAGTCGGAGCGGAGGAGAAGTGTGTATGTGGGGTGCGTGGGTGGAGTGTTGTGAGGAGAGGTGTGGTGAAGTGCGGAGAGCGGCGGGAGGGCGGGTGTTGTGGAGGGAGGGCGGAGATCACTGGATGGGGGGTAAGTGGAGGGAGGAGCAGTTTGGACAGCTGAGATGAGGGGAGGGTCAAGCGTTGCCAGAAGCGAAACAAATAGCGAGTAGGAGTGGTGGTGGAGAGATGGAGCGAAGTGGAGGGAGAGTAGGAGGAAGAGAAAAGCTAAGGGATGAATTACGCGGTGCAGTATGTAGGGTTGAAGTTCCCGCTGATGCACATGGGTATTGGTAATTGAGTTTGCAGAAACGGTACGGGCTTCCGAATTGTACGATCGACGGTTAGAGAGGCAGGAAGGAGTGCGTATATTTGGTGTCCAGTCGGGCACAGAATTGAAATGAGAAGGAATGGGCGGAGAATGAGTTTTGGATCGGAGCTGAATTATCGGGATACACGAGAAGGTACAAGGATCCTGTGGATGAAGTGAGGCAGAGTGATAAAGGCATGGCAAGAACGAGAAGGGAACAAAAAGGCAGAGAGAGCTGGAACGCAGGGGACATGCAATAAGTACGATAGGAAACGCGGGGGTCGAAAGAGCCTAGGGAGGGGGCAGGATTTTCTACACATTTGCGACACAGCTGACTGATGATGTGGAGTTAATTAGGGTAATGGAAATCGCCACATAAGATGTTCCAGAACATGCGCGAGGATAAGTGATAACAGCAATGAAAAGAATGTTGGTTAGCGATTATTTGGCTGCCTGTTGGGGCGTTAATGGGCGGGAACGAGGTGAGGAACGGGTTGAGCTTGTAAAGAGAGTGAGCGAATGCTGCAGATGGGGCTCTGAAGACCATTTGGAAGAGGAAGGGAAACCGAGTTGCGTGGAGAACGGGGTGCAACACTGGGACGGGGACTCGTTTGCGGGGGACGGCGAGGGAACGTAGGCAGGGAGGGAAATGAGGCGTCGGGAACGGTTCGCAAATCAGGGAGACGGTGTCGTAGGGACGGGTTGGGGGCGGGGCCATGGGCAGGGGGATGGGATGAGAAGAGGGCTGGGGGGGGGGGGGGCGTGGAGGCGCGCGTAGCTGCGAGGGCAGAGGCGGAGCAACGCGGCTGTGGGTTTTAGGGCCGTGGGGGGGGGGGCGGAGGGGCGCTTCTTATCCTAATGGCGTCGTTGGGGGCGCGGAAGGGTCTTCATTACGCGCGACTCGTCTTCGGGCGCGCCCTCCACGCAGGCATTCGTTAGCGCGTTTGCTGCCTCCCCTCGGAGGCGCTCGGGCCCTTTGACACCTGGTCGGGCCGCCGCTCGCAGGCGATCTGGGCGACGGGATGCCAATGTGTTTCGACGGTTGACTAGAAGATGCTGGGCTCGGTCTTTTCCGTTGTGGGAGAGAGGAGTGGATTTGACCGAAGGTGCCGTGGAATGATTGTGTGGTTGCGGAAGCGCAATAACGGGGATGGATGATGTGATCTACGCGTGGGATCGACATTCCCTGATTATTTGATTCCATTTTAGAAAAAGCTGTTTTTTGCGCTTAACAGTATAATACAGGACGTGGATTCCTTTGTATATCATATTAGATAAATCGAATACAAATATCAAATCATTTCTTATCGTATATCACCTGTAAGTGCACTGGAACAGTCTAAGTAACGCGTTTTCTGTTGTATTGCGTCGACAGTGTGAAAACTCCCTGTGTGTTTTCCGCAATCACCGAAATTACAATGAGTATTGTCACAATAGCGTGCCGATCATGTGGCTTATAAAGCGCTGTGATGTGCTGTAGGGATGAGTTCTCTCAGTAGTATAACATAATTTATTTTGCCGGGGATTTCCCTAAAAGAACTTTTGTGCATGCAAACCCAAATCCATGATGATCATGTTATTTAATTTATTCTTGTGAATCCACGAAGGCAAATAACAACAAAAGTGTAGCCCAAATATTGAGTTTAAGTATTGACTCCGTTCTTTGCTTTTTGAACACCAATCTATAATCTGATTCTCTTCCATTCTTTTATTCTCAAATTCTTTCTAAATTCACTTTTAAGGTACTCGTAACTGCAATAAATTTTGGAAAAGATAATTTAAAAGCTGTGCAATAATTCTAGACTTCTGATTATATGTCGGGGAGGGAAAAAAATGATAAATGAACTTGAATATTGATAAGAAAATGGGAATACACGGGAAGTGAAGAAACGGTATTTAGTGACTAATCTGCGTGTTAATTCTCGACTTATCAATGTTACAACTCAAATTAAATGGTGTAGCTGGAATAGAACTTCAAATGACTTGAATAACATTTCCTAATGACTTAACAGAAACAATTTCTGATACAAAGCGATTCATTGACCTTAGTTATTGCGAAAGAGTATATTTCAAAGGTCGCATTAGCTTCGGTTTTTGAATTTGATCTGTGTGAGAAATATCACTTGTTATTTTTATTGAGAAATATTTTTAAATTCCGAAGATAATTCAATTTCGAGTCAATATCCAATACGATTTTTTTGTTTTTTCGCTTCCCTTTCGTACTTCTTAGTATTTATCGAGAGTCCGTGCTTTCCACCTTTTACAGCAGTGTTTAAAATATCCTAACCGTAGGCTTGGATTTTCCTGCATGTATATTTACATTTTCGAAACTCGCAGTGTACGTAATTATTCGAAACAACTTTGTTTGGTGTGGTACATTCGGGATACGTTCAGTGAAGAAACTTTGCATATTTATATTCGTTTTGAATTTCGCGCTGAGAATATCCGCGATTCTCGGATTACCCTGCTCATAGGTAAATATTTTTACGTGATTTTTTCATGATTTGGGTGTAGTAACACAACTGTGTCGGAAACAGTATTTATTACGAGTACGGTAAACCCAGATCTTAATCCTCTTTTAACTCCGCCCTCGAGCGTATGATACGTAACGTATTATCTTGCGAATTTGTGCGTGTATGCTTACATACACGTATAGTAAAATCTGTTTCTAGGAACGGTATGTGCATCATAGTGGGCAGTTGAAAACATCGGCGAGATTTTTTCTCTCCTTCACATCTAATGTTACGCAACGATGCTATCCTAACGCCAGAGCAGTAGCGTCAGTTAGAACTACGAAATACAAGAAGGCAAAAAAGAAACGAGTGAAGTAAAAACAAGAACAAAAAACAGACGGGTGGCCCGAAATTCTGCAAAAGAGTACACGCAGGTGGCGGTCACCGCAGGAGCTGGTGGCGGTCGCTGGTGGTGCTCTCTAGTGGCCCGCTCGCACACTGGGCCCAAATCGCCCAAAGAGCGCGCATAACAAGACAACGAAAACATTTGGGCTTAGGTTAGAGAAAATTTTGAAAATGTGTTTGAAGTGCCCTCCAAAAATTAGAAGATTCGCAGGGCCTTGAGTCGGTCTAGATGAATCGAAAAATATTTATGTTGGGGAAAATCCTGTGTATGGTTTAGGTGCTAGTTCACAGCTAGCAGGAGAGAGACGTTTAAAAAGACGGTATTTTTTTAAAAAAAATCTCCAAAAATAATATTTCCATTAAAATCCCGACATCAGTTTTTGTTGCGTTACGATACTTCCTCTATACTACGTCCACGAGTAAGTAAAAATAAATAATTACTATGACATATGCTTCTACTCACATTAAGTAAAATGTGTTCTTTTTATTATATTAAAAAACCTGAAAGGCATTTAAGTCGAAGGAGAAATAAAACGTAATAAATCAAACACCGAAACATCCTCAAGGAGGAATTGGAACACAATCCCTTGAACATAGAACCTACGACCTTCCCAGCTTGTGTCCTGGGTTTGCCATGTAACTTCGTAATTCCAGTAAGGGGGATGGAATTGCGAGAGAATCATAACACTTACTAGAATGTGAAATATTAGATTCTAATCTTAATTCAAGATCTCGAGGAAAATAGTATTGTTATATCCCAGGTCCACACTTGGATGTGGCGGAACAAAAAAAAATACAATTTAAAAAATTGTTTTATTAGTGTTGTTAATGTGCCGTCTAATGTACGAGTAGCTTTTCCTACTAAAAGCCTTATTTTTATTGTTACTAGTTCGACCCGTAGGAACATTCTGCATTTTGTTTTAAAAGTAAAAGTAACTTCGATCTGGAGTCTACCTTTGAATGTTTCCGACAACGCATGCTACGGAGGAAGGATACGCTCCAAAAAGAGTTCATTTTGTAAATTATGGCATAGAAACAGAAACAAAAATCTGGTTTCAAGGGCCTTCGACGCATCGTTTCTGCGTTCTAAAAATTCTCTACACTTACGGGACTAGTGACTAGCGGTGAACGCGCCCGGAATCCTTCTTGGGAGCTTGGCTGGTTCTTAGAGGGCTCGCAGTGCGCGCTGCCAGAGGCGTTTCGCCCCACTGGGCGCGGCGCGGGCGGAGCGGCGCTTTTTGCCAGGCTGACTTTCAACAGAAGGGACGCGGCGCGCGCTCCCGGCGGGACGGCCCGGCCCGGCTCGGCCCGGCTCGGCCCCCGAAATCCCGGGCGGAGAGGGCCTCCGAATGGGCTGAACAAACATTTGCTTATTCAGATGAAATGTTGCTCGAAGACTTTATTAAAAATCGCCGGCCGCGCTTGCTGCGGCAGCGGCCATCCCCGTCCGCTCCTCGACGTCCCTGTCGCCTCCGCCTAACCGCATATCCCCACAGCTGTCCCCGCCTCTTCCGTCCCACCCACATTACCTTCCCCACCACCCATTGTCCTCCCCAACCCCGTCCCCGCCACTACTGTCCTTTCCCCCTCCATCCCCACCGCTTCTTTCCCCTGCATCTCCGACCCCGCCTCTAGCCTCTCGCCCGCTCTGCCCCGCGCTGGTTGGGTTGCGGAAGGCTTCAGCGGCGCTGGCGCGGAAGAGGGCGGGCGGGGAACCCCCTCAAAGGCCTTCATTTGGGTTTCGTGTTTATTGCCAGGGAACGAAAAATACTTTCCGCTGACCGAATCTTTAAGAGAACGTGTGCAATTAGTATGGTGCATTTTCGATGGCAACTACGCCTCTCTTTTGCATTCACTCCGTCGTTATTATTTTCATAATTTATATACCTAGTTTCGCTCTCCCTTGCTCGAAGTGAGTTGCATTTGCATTATGAAATGTTTTGTAAGAGGACTGCTAATTCAATAACGAACAGCCGAAAAAGCTGATAGGTGGTTGATTCGCTCGCTGTGCCCCAAACGCGGCAAATGTTCCGAGCTAAGCAGCGCCAACTAGGAAAACTAAAACATTTCGTTCGCTTTGTGCCTGTTCTGGATTTTTCTGAAGCGCTTCTACCGCCTAGTTTTTTGTCTGTATGTACTTTGTTTTTGTTCGTGGTATACTTTTTGCAGCAGACATTTTGAATGAAATAAATACTGTTTTGTTTTCATCGTTATCAAGGCATTAAACTTTTTTTTTAAATACATAAAAATAAAAATAATTTTACTATTTAAAAATTCCAAAAGTGTATCTAGTGGCCGCATCAGGAACATCTGCATATGAAGTTTTTTTTTCTGTTTTACTAATGGTAAGTTTTATGAAAAGCATAGTGCAGTTTTCCCAAAATTATCTAAAAATGAATAAAAATAGATAAAATAATGCTTTTGTTATTAAAAAGTATTTTCCCGTTAAAAAATGAACTTGAATACAAAACGTATATTGTAATTTATCATTCATGAGGAGGGTTCAAGAAAAAAAATTAGGTAATTAAAAGTGGTTATTGGTCGCAATTCGCTCATATAAAATGTCTTCCTCCAATAGTTGATATTTGTTGGGCAATCGAAAGGTTAGTTGGTTATTCAATTCAAAGAGAATATTAAGTGGCCTTATCAGAAGCAGATGAGCTTCCATGAAAATCTTTTAACTACGATCAGTTCATAAAATGTACGCCAGGAACAACGATGTTACTCGAATGAATATTAAAAACTGAATTGTTTAGGATAGAGTGGTTTTAATTTTATTTTTTTTAACAAAATCATCAATAAAAGCAGGTGACTTCCCAGAGAACAATAAGAAAAGGTTTCCCGAGAAAGAATACCGTGAACTGACGAGAAGCTGCTCAAGGTAGGTGGATGCGAAAGAATCATGCGATAAGTAGGAGGTGTCCTGTTGGGTTGCTGATGGCAGCTTCTGAGACACTTGTTGAGGTTCGCCATGCCAGGAACATGGACTTAACAGGAACACGCACCATATTAGTGTTGGTTAGTTTAAAATGGGCGTTGTCTTTTCTAGAGGACTAAACAATGAACATACCTAACTGAAATTGTTTTAGATTTTCCGAATGCGAATGACCGCATTGTTTCATGGTTAATAGTTCCACGACCGCACAGTTCGCATGAAAGTTTTCAGCAACATTTGAGCGACATCATCCGTATTTCGATAATATTCCATGGAAATCAGCACACACAAAGTTGTCGATGCCAGAAACTGTATCCCTAATTATTTTATAAATATTTACCCCGGAGTTTGCAATAATATATAATTATTTTAATTAAAACGTGTTTTTGATGGAAATAGAAAATCTGGACACAGAAAAGCAATTTATATTCACGGAATCCTAATGTGCTTTTCATTCTATTGGAATGCGTCAAAGATTCAATACGTTTTGTGATTTGCCCATGCTGTGTTTATCTTTAGCGAACTCTGCTATCTCAAAGAATTAAAGATGATGTTACGCATTTAAAGATGGCCGACGATATGAAAGCACGGTTTCGAGAAAATATTTTTTGCATCACGCTTAAAATTGGTCGGAAGCAATTACTCGAGTTGCACTTAGATCGCGATGAAAATTGTGTGCGTGTATGTCTGCCTGACTCGCGGTTCAGCGCCGTTGCGGAAATGCATTTCCTCGTCATTCCAGAAGGGACGGGAAAAGAAATAATTTCGGCGCCCGCTGTCAGGGGAACCGAGCGCGCTCCATGAAGTCATTTTTCCACCTCCAAATTCTCCGCGAGGGGCGGCGGCGCGCCACTTCCCTTTACATCAGGCCACAATTCCCGGCCCATCGGGCGCGACCGCTGCCGCCAGCCGCCACCGACGCGGGGGTGGGGGGATGGGTGGAGGCGGAGCCAACGGGTGCTGACCGGGCGCGGGGCAAGCACGGGGCGGGCGTGGGGCGGGAGCGGGGACGGATGCGGGGCGGGCGCGGGATGGGCGTAGAGGAGTGGCGGGGTTTTACCCCGCAGTGCGTGGAGTCGCAGGTTCAGACCTGTTGACCTTTGGCCCTGGCGGGAGTATTAACGCGATTGTCGCCGTAAAAGCTCATGAGCCGGAGGGGGGGCGGTGGCGCCCTTTTTCCGCGACGCCAGCCGGTGCGCCAGGGCCGCTGCGGTGGCAATGCGGTGAGAGTGCGAGCGAGAAAACCGGTTCGAGGGGAAAGGGAATGGGCGCTGAAAATGAAGCGGAGAGAGAACGAAGGGGTTCCAATGACATAAGAAAGCTTAGAAAAGGAACAAAGGAGGGGAGGAAAAAGGAAGGGTGAAAGATAAGAAGTACGTGTGTGTATATAAGAAAGAAAGAATGATAGAATATGCAAATGTGTGAGGGAATGTAAAATGAACAGAGGAGAAGTATGTGAACGAAGACCGTGAAAATGGAGAGTTTAATAGAAATCGTG
Source organism: Gryllus longicercus (assembly GCA_038098605.1). NCBI lineage: Eukaryota > Metazoa > Arthropoda > Insecta > Orthoptera > Gryllidae > Gryllus > Gryllus longicercus. The sequence goes on from JAZDUA010000534.1 coordinate 389,036, forward strand.
CATGAGGTGTAATAATTATTACAGAACGTAATAATTATTTGTGTAATAATTGTAGTACTTGTAATAAATATAAACAATATTATCATTTCAAATCGAGAGAAAATATAAAACGGAGTGACAAAGAGGAGGGAGAAATGACACTTTCGTAAGAGTGAGGGAGATAATGAAGGCGGGAGTGGAAAACAGTGAAACAAGGTGAATGGGCGTTAGAAATAAAAATAAAAGCATGTAGGAAATTCAGGCAGGTGTGCTGACACGGTTTCGACCGCATGGTGACGTGCTGTGATGGCAATGGCATGTAGAACATTTGGAGACAATGTTTCGAGACGAGCCTTCTTTAGTGTATTCCCGAGACCAAGTAGTGTGATGAACCCCGCAAAAATGTTTTCAGAACGAAGCAAGATGACGCAAGAACACACACACTCACGCTCACACACACTCACGCTCACATACATACAACACATATACAACACACACACACAAAATTAGTAGTGCTACAACTGCTCAAGTCTTCTCGCATTATTTTTAACTATTGTTATTTTCGAAATTTCAGAGAGTTCAATTAAAATGAAACTTGCGCCATTCTTTTCAGCATGCTTAGTACCAACCGAGGAAAACAAACTGAAGGAAAAAATCTTGCGTCTCTTATGAGAAAAACAGTTTATGAATTGCCTTTACTTCAAAAATTAATCGAAACCAACTCGTATTTTCAAAAAACTCGAAAATTAACTTTTTAAAGATTAATTTTTTAGAGCAGAATGGAAAAAAATCTGACTTTAAAATCATAGTGTTTCAGTGCAATTGCAATATTTTACAATTTTCGACAATTCAGAGAGCTCAACGAAACTGATACCTTCGCCATTTTTTAAAGTACCTTTTACTCTCTCCTGAAAAAAATGTAAGCATTTTTTAGAAAATTGTGAAAATGTTGATGCGATTGTACGTAATGTACTCCATAAAATGGAAGGACGCATTTCAAACTTGAAGGGCCCGAGTTTGACCAAATCGACGAGAAATATCAATTTTGGAGAAAATCGTCAGACCTGTTTAGGCGCCAACGTTGACCACATACGGACGGTGGAACAGGCGGAGAGACAGTGTCAGACATATTTTACCGTAAACAAATTTTTTGGTATCAACGACAACCACAAAACATATATTCTGTTTACACAACTTGTTAGAGTAAGTAATTTACTACATATGGAAACAAGATTTATCAACTTTCTCGACGTAGGATGTATTGTTAATTATTTGTAACTGGAAACGTTTCGTTCATTGATTAAAAATGGTCAGTACAGTATAATCTTTATTCTCGACATGATAATAGTTGACGTTCGAAATACTAAAAATGATGTTGCGAAAGAACATGGGAGTCGTTATTTCGTCTAGTGGACCGTGTATGAACCCAGAGGTTGCTGGCTCGCTATACGAGAGCTCATGCACCGTGGTTGCAGGCCTCTTTACGAGAGCGCCAGGTGTCTGCTACGGGGTGTGGTGACGAGCCTAGCAGCGGCGAGGGGTGTTCCCTAGGGACGGAACGTTGGGAAAACTCTGGGCCGTGGATGTGGCCTCAAAGACTCGGCCGGTGGCAGGCATTCAACGTGCAGTGGGCGGGGCGGACGCGGGAGCGGGCTGTACACATGTTCATCCTGTGGAATCCTCCGCCGCTCAGTTGCAGCCTATCCACCCCGCACGAGCCCTCGCGCGCCTGGTGCGCTCCACCTCAGCCCTGCTCCTCGCGCGTCGCCTCGTCGCGCCCAGGCCATGCACGCCCACATCCAGCCCCCCCCCCCCCCCCGGCCCGCCTTCCAGAACCAGCCGTCGTATACTGTCTGAGATAGCTCAGAGATCGCGTTGCCGCTGCCTCTGCAGCGAGTCTGCCCGGAAGTCCTTTGGTGCGAGACTTGTCGGTGGCGGAATTTTCGACACAAGTTGCGCAGGTGGGTCGAATTCCGATGCTGTCGAGAGGGGAATTGTAGCGGCCGGCTGCTCTTGTCGGTAGTTTTCCGCGGTTCCTCCGTTCAACACGAGGCGAATACCGCACAATTAGCTTAACAAACAGACCACGGACCGCGCGCTATCTTTCCTTCCTCTTCCTTGTTCTATCCTCACCCCTGACACGTACATGGTCTGCACAACCACTCATATCTGGAGACAAGTCGGTAGCTCAGAGGTTGTCCCGGAGGGAGCGGTGCCCCGCTGGAAGAAGATACCTGGAGGGGGAAATCCCTTACAGATTGACGTGTACGGCGGCAGCTTGGATCTCAGTAACGCGCGGGGGAGAAACACTTAACCCCTCCCAGGATAAACCGGATCCACTGCGGTAACGGGTCCAATGATCACAGCGGTATCTCGCCGTGTGTAGATTCTCAGCCGCCGCGCCGCGTCTGTGGGGGTGGGGCTGAAGCGGATGCCAGGGAGACGCGGGCAGCAGGCGACGTGTGGCGAGTGGCAGGGTGCGGAGGGAGAGGGGGCAAGGGGTGGAGGGTGCGGGTGGAGTGGAGCTGGACGGGCGCACAATAGGGTGGATGGGCTTAAACCGGCGGCATCCGGCGGTCAGCTATCCTAAGCCAATCACTCCAAAAAGGCGTAGTTCGACTCCTTCCCGTTCTGCTCTCCTTCATAGGAGGAGGATCCATTACTACGATTCCTGTGGTCTACTTAGAATCACTCTGATCGATTATAATTTATCCACTTCTATTTTAAGAAATATTTGCATGCCTTATTAGAGCACTGCCAACGTTGAAAACCACCACTTAAAAGTTTGTGGAAACCGATCATGAAATCACATATCATGAGCATCTTCTTACCTCACAGACTTCATACTCTTACACACACAATTCACAATAAAGATTCTGCCGAGATCACCTGTGTTTCTCTAGTCTAGTACAGGTTTTCTCTAGTCTAGTCTAGTACAGAACTTCTTTAAACGCCACTTAGGAATGAAAACTTATCTGATATTATAACTCCTTCCCTCAAACACCGCATGAACGAAACGGGATGGTGTCGGGCTATGCCTTGTCAGGTAACGAAAAGTGCGAATGGATTAGGTGGAAAGCGAGAGCGAGGGAACACTGACCGCGGGATGCAGTCGGACGATGCCGGGGCGGGAGCGGGAGGGCGCGGAAAGGGTGGGGTGGGGCGGGGTGGGTGCGACCGAAGCTTGGCGGCTGTATAGCTTTTTGTGTGGAGTCCCTTCCGCCTCTGCAGTCGCGGGCTGGCCAGGGGGGGGGAGGGGAGGGGGGCCGGTCCTCTTTCACGGCGCTGATGACAAGCGATTAACTTCTTGCATAGAGGGCGCGCGGGCGGCCCCGCAGCGGACGAGCTGCGCGCGATAGAGTACAGCCAGGTGGACACCATCGCGGCTGCGGAGGCCGATGCTGTCAAGGTTCGAGCTTTTTACGTTGGCGGTTGGTTGGAGTAATCGTTATGGAGCTGCAAGCTGTGGGAGATAGTAGGGGTGCAATTCGTTGGATGATAGAGGACACGTACAGTAATCGTCTGCGAAAAATAGCTAGGTGAAACGATGTGAACGAATGGCAGCTAATATGCTAGTGGGAGGTGAAGAGACTAGAGAGATGAATCAAATAAGACATACGATATACTTGAGACAGGAATTGTCAAAATTGAGATAACCCTTCTTTCTGGTAATTAAAATCAAAATCAATTATCACGAAAAGAATTGTTATCATTAAATTTCGTTTGTAGGGTTCTTTTCCAAATAATTTAGCTTTTTATTTTTTTAAATTTTGTTTATAATCTGATCATTAGATAAAGAATATAATTATTGATGATTGCGATGAACTTTCAGACAACTTCTTTTCTGTTAATCCGGGCAGTTATGAAGTGTGACATTGAGGAGTACGCAATGGTTAAAGCGACAGGATTTTGTAAAAAGCCCGGTTTGTAAAAAGTTTTGAATTACTGCTCTAAGACTATCTTCGTACATAAAGCAATGAGAAACAGCTCTAAAAATGCAGATAATGGAAAATTGGAAGCCTTGTACGAGAAAATAAAATGTTCATGCTCACTATAATAGTATTGCATAGATATTAATTAACTTCAATAGTAAACAATGTGTAGCTAAAAAAATATTTAATAGTGCAAAATATTTAATAGTCCCTAATGAATTACGCCAAAAGAACTTACTCTAAATGTAGCATTGTGCTTCATGATCATGTCGCCTTATATTTCAAGAAGAAGAGCGGGGTGAGTTACTTTAGGTGACAGATTAATGTGACGTTCCATTAATATGATTCTGGAGGATTTTGTTTATGTTACAGGCCGAAAATGCGTACAAATTCAAGATATCCTTTTGGACTTTTATAAAAAAAAAATTACATATCTCGAGCATCATTTCTAGGGACTAATTATTATTACTATGCAACTTTTGGAGAGATGAACTAATCAACTTATGAATATTGGTTTGGTAACCTAACCGCCTTTTTCACATTTCTTTACAAAATATTGAAATGAAATGGAATTTTGAGCGTAATATTATGCACCTTTATCAATCATTGATGAGATAATAAAAAAATGTTTATAATATTTTACATCTTTTTCTTGCATAATTTCAGATATTTTAATTTGGTTCGAAACATCTTTGATTTATCAAATGTATCTGGTGATGTCAATTTTCAGCACTGCCGCTGCACACAGAAAGAATATTTGAGAGTAAGCCCATTTCTTATAAGCTCTCTCTTATTTGTTCCAGGGCGGCAACGATTACGTGCTGAAGGAGGGCGACACCGTACTATTCATCTCAACTCTGCACGGCGGGTAGCCTGTGCGGCGTTCATGCGCAGACGAATACCTCTGCGATTTCGAAGCTCTCGCCCCGACCCACTGCGCTCGCAGGCTCCAACGTTGCTATCTGTGCTTTTATGGGACCCTCTGTTATTTGCAGTGGCGTCACCATTGCACTGGCGCTTCGTGTTTTTTTTTTAATACGTTGTATGATTATCTCGTTTATATTACATTTCCGTGTTTTCAGTTCGGCCGATCGCACGGACGTATTAATTTCTAGATGTGCAAAAGTTTTATATTGGATGTTTGCGAATTCCAAAAACCACGCTGCGTTGGTCTCGAAATACGGCTGTGAAATATTTTTTCCAAAATAAATATCTTTTGAAACCTCTCTTGTGATTGAATTATTTCGCCAATATTTACAACCTTCATAGATAAGAATCACTATTATTATTATTATTATTATTATTATTATTATTATTATTATTATCGTTTCGTCCATTTATGATCAGGCTACACATTATCTTCCGAGGTCCGGAAGAGATGACCTACTGTAATTATGGTGAACACCTTTTTGCGGCTGTATCTCTTTGAAGTGCCTCCAGCAGCTGTAAACTTGTAGTTGACTAGCTGAAGAACCCAGTACCTATCACAATAACCTGGTGTGTATGTATGAAAATCTTTGAGTTCACTTTTTGTCCATTATTTTATCATGACAATTCGTCTAAAATATTCGTACGACGTTTGCAATCCGCATTTAGATGCGAACAGTTGAGCAAGCTCCCGCCTGCACCACGACTTTGTCACAAAATGAAAGTAATATGGGCTAATCAGATCTATTTTGACATTCCGTTGGAATAGCTCCCCATCCCCCCATAAAAAATAGCATAACAATTTTAACTTGTAATAATGGAATAAAAGATGAACTGAAATATCTCCAATCTTACACTTTATATAATAACCGTTTAAACATTCAACATCTTATCCATACAGCAACATGTTTTTAAAAGAACTAGAAATAGATTCGAATATGTAGTGATTAATTTGAGATATACTTTTATTTGTCTATGCCTTTCATTTGGTTGGGCTGGCCAACTAGATGCAGCATCAATATGAAGTAGGGTGGCAGTTATTTGGGAAAAGTCTATGTATTTACTTTACCCCAACACTAATTGATATACTGCAAAAATAAGCTGCGTGCTTCAAACTCGTATTTAGAATACAATTATTCGTACCGACAAGTTGAATTTTTAAATGTTTTTGTTTTTTGTTTTTGCATGTTCGGAGATCTTTGGTATGCAAATACATTTACTTATTTTTCATTATTATCTTGTACGAGTAAACAGGTTATATTTATGTTTTGGTGATTCGCAAATACGAATGTAGTGCTGAAACATTCAGTTAGCAAGATATAAGTTTGTTTTGTGAAAAGGTGAGTTCACCAGTTTGCATCGGGGGCCACAAGCGACTGACTTAGGGATAAGACAGCGACAACAAAACATCGATGTTCGAAATTAAAGGATCGATGTTAATAATACATCACCCCAAAACCATCGATGTTTTTCATAATTTACTTCCGTGATGCGAAGAATTTAATTTGACTGTGACCGTGTATATTCACGTGAAATTAACATTTAACTGATCAAATCAACCGAAAAATAAAAGTAGCGATGAACAAAGATTCGAGACTGAAAGCCTGAACGCTCAGGATCATCTCAAGTGGCCACACTGACCTCAGTTCACCGCAGATGGCTGCGGAAAGAAGGGAGAGGTCCTTTTGCACAAGCATTGAGATCTTTTCCGCGTGCGAAACACGAGGGCTCAATGCATCAACTGATGTCACTGCGGTGCCATTGACTGGGAGGTCCTAGGTTCGAGTTCTGGCGGTAGCAGAATTTTTTACCCTAGCATGTCAGCTAGATCGAATTCAGTCGCAATCTGGAGGAGAATTATAGCGGCCGGCTGCTTTGATTGGTAATATTTTAGTTAACATTTTCTGTGGTTTCTCCGATCACATCAGACGAATGCCGGAGCAGTACCATAACAAACGGGACACGGACCGCGCGCGATCTTTCCTTCCTCTTCCTTGTCCCATCCTCACCCCTTACACTAACATGTACTACACTACCTCACATGCCGGGAGACCGGTCGGGAGCTGAGAGCATCACCCGGCTGGGGCGGTGCCCCGCTGGTGGGAGATACCTGGTTGGGGAAACTCCGCTAGCTGATGGTAGGTCCCCGCCGCATCTCGCCATCTAGCGGTGGAAGATCACATCCACCTCCCGAGCAAAACATACACTACGTTTACGGGACTAATGCCCTTAGTAGTTGACGCGCTCGGGATTACTAACAATCAATCAGCAGGGCATCGTGTCATATTTCGGTGGAGATAAATAGCAATTTCTCCATTCGAACAAGTGAACTGACAGTGGAATTAACAATTATTAATTCATATATTAATTTTTAAAAAAGTGGTTATGCAACTTGTCATATTAAAAAAAAAAATTGACGTTAAACGCGAAAACATTGAGAACTAAACAGCGATCTTAAAAAAAATCGGCATAACTAGGAAGTGGAGCACTTCCATTTTATTATCATAGCGACAATATTATTCACATTAGAAACAAATGTTCAATGTGTTGATTGCAATGACGTATATTCAACGTTATTACGTAAATATTCATCCCGTTTCATTACATTTTTATCTAATGATTTTTTAAGAATTTTTAAAAGGCCGAGTAATGTTTGGGTATTTTGTCGCTTAGGGTCACTAGTTCACTTAAAAATCCATATACAACCCGAGGTTCATCAGGAATAATCCCTCAACCTACAGTATTAATGGAACATATTTTAGCGTAAGGGGTATAACTGAGTTAATCTTAACAGTGTTACGCTGATAGTATAATGATGTTCACGATGATTTCAGTGGATTCTAGATAAATATATGATGAGGGGATGGTTGAGAGGTATATATTGTTTTACAGTTGCGTCGTTATTAGATTACATTAAAATACCTTTCGCGTAGATGGATCTTGAATCCTTGGTGAAGCCACAACAGTCAATATCATCTGGTTTGATGAGAAATACATGTCGTAATTATAAAGGAATGGCTTCCTTTTACGTAGAAAGATCGGATATCAATACATACGCTCACATGCGTGAAAAAACTGTGAAGGAGCCATCGAGAAAAAGATAGAGAAGGCAAAGGCAAATTTGATGTCAAAGATCCCTCAGAAAATCGTAAGTTACGATGTAACGAAAAAGGTTATCCAGATAGAAGAGTAATTTTGAAAATTAAACAGAAAAAATTGAGGCATAACTCCCTCTCGAGAAAATAAGTGAAAATAATGGGACATCCAATCGCGATAACTACAATAAAGTGTGACATCACGACAATCGAACACAGGCTCTGCTTTGAGTCCTGGGATATAGATGAATATTAATTTGTTGTGAAGAGATAACATAGTGTGTGTGCCCAGTAGAATTATATGGATTTGTCAATTTGAATTTGTTTCGGTTGGAAATGATTTTTCACTTAATTCAGCAATCATTTTTTCGTTCTGTCTGCAAATGGCTTCTTTAATAGATTTCGAGATAACATGAAATTAGGGGCCTTGATAAAACACTCTTCGATGCAGTTTTTTTTACTTTTTTAGGCAGTGGAAGCGGATAGTACCAGTTAAAAATAATTATGAATTACATGATTTTAAAATTGAAAATAACGATCTCCAAAATCCCCTTTCTCCAACATTTCTGACTGAAAATATCAATTATTTATGCATATATTCAATTATTTTCTAGTAGCACAGATTACTAGATTTGTCTACATACTAAGTGAGTTAAGGTTAAACATTTTATGCATCAGGTCATTTAGTGTAGTAGGAATGCTTAAACGTCTTGTATGGACATAGTTACGTTGAAAAAGCAAAGATGATAGTATATTATTGCGATGTGTTTTCATTTCAATGAACACAAACATTAGTATACATATAAACAGTGTTACAATGTCATTTTCGAGAGATGACACTTTCAAAATGGTAAAATAAATTTCGTCGATTTATCTACATATAAGCGAAATAATACCTTTTTTACGCTAATACCAAATACCAACTTATGTGGTTAAATATTAACTATTTAATAAAACATATTAATAAAAAAATTAGGAAATACATACGGCCTAACAAACAAAGCAGCCAAACGTGCAGATCCAAGATTTCATATACAAAATTTGAATTGAAAACATATTATCTCGTAATAATTATCCCGATACGTTTGTTTAGAGATAGTATATTAATAAAATACTATGCTACTTGAGACCCAATGTAGACAAAAAAATGAATTGATGTGGTTTCCTGCATAATTTTACAAGACACTTATTTTGCAAATTACGTGATCTTAGCCTAAAAAAGTGATGATGCATATATCACAATAAATAAGAGAAAAAATGTTAAGAAATAGGTTTGAACAAGAAAAGTAAATATACTAGTTTTTTGGCAAAATCTGTGATTTTAGGTCAAACTGAGAGGAAACTGGAAAAAGTAATCCGAGGACACAAAACAATGTATAAGAATGATCAAATTGGCATAATTCCCTTACAAGACATGCACTGAATTAGATCGTGATATTTACTTCGATAATGTGCACGTAGTTGATGAGGGAATTTTTAAACATTATTTTTTCTTAAAAACGGCTTCAAATTTTGCGTTTCAACTTTCTTCTCTAATTTGTCAGAAAATGATAAAAAAGTGGCGGTTGTCACATTTCCGGCAAATTATTTGTTGCAAAAAGTTAGCAATGCAAAATCACAGTATTGATGAGAGAGATTTTTGTCTTAATGTGAAACTGTTCTAAAAAATCGTTTCTTGAAGAAAGATCACAAATAAGTTTTGGAAAAAAAAGTGTCCTATTCATGTAATTGAAGTGTCATGCTTGAAGTGTCTGCAAATTAAAAACACATTTTATGAAAAATTCTTCTAAAATTTTTCTTCAGTTTTGTTTCACTGATAGAACAAGGGACGCTTAAAGGAATGGCTCAGGTCTAATTATCGTTGAATTCTCCGAATTTCCCAAAATTTCAAATTTAGAAATAATGAGTATGTACTGTGGTAGCACCACTAGTTCTTTTCAATGCAACAAGCTAATGTGGTGTCTTTTGAGTTCCACAGTACTTAACGCTGTCTGAATTTCTGGCAATAGTAACCATCAGGACGCTTGGAAAAGAACTCACCGTCAGGAAATATCTTGGGAACATACGTAACTCCGTTTGCTTCGGAAGCAACACTCGTGACACTCGAGACAACATCTCTCTCGATCTATTATCTCAAACTATTATCTCGGTCTCATTGAAATATAGATGTGTAAATTCATTAATTTACATAATTACCGTTGAATTAAAATCCTTCTGTATAAAACGGTACAGTTTGATAAGAGCCGAAGAATGGATGCCTTCATGCAGTTCACTTGCACGGACATAATTCGAGCTCGTGAATGCTTACGTATTGTAAAAAATAAAAAGGTGTCTCTGGGATACATTCGGAATAGTATACATGGAATTACGAAATGACAGATATACCTAATCGTAACTTAAGGATCATCAGTCTTTGTTTTATTTTAGTTTGTTCAATTATTAAACGGATTATCGTTATTACACTAATGTGACATCTATCCTGTTTTGTGAAGTAATAATTATTAATAACACATTATGTTTTAGATTATAGAAAAAGTGTCATGAATTGAGCTCAACATTCATTAAGGCAATATATAAAATGTTGTAAAGAGTGTGGACACGTTAACATACCGTAATTTTATGTACCACTTGAAAACTATAACAAGATGTTTCAGACGCAGAACTGTGCTTTGAAATTTGTGATTTCTCGAGCTGTAAGTCTGCATTTTCGGTCCAATTATTTTTCGAGGCGGGAGGTGGGGGGGGGGCGTCCCCTCTGGCAGTGGGCGTGGTCGGGCGGCGCGAGCGCTAAGCGCGTGCTCGCTCATTATCGCCCGGCGCGCCGCGCTTTTAATCGCGCTGGGCGAACGCCCTCGCCCTCAAAGGGCACGTGGCCGTTTTGCTGGCCGCTGCCGCCCGACACCCGCCTCCCGCCTCCCGCCTCCCGCCTCCCGCCTCCCGCCTCCCGCCTCCCGCCTCCCGCCTCCCGCCTCCCGCCTCCCGCCTCCCGCCTCCCGCCTCCCGCCTCCCGCCTCCCGCCTCCCGCCTCCCGCCTCCCGCCTCCCGCCTCCCGCCTCCCGCCTCCCGCCTCCCGCCTCCCGCCTCCCGCCTCCCGCCTCCCGCCTCCCGCCTCCCGCCTCCCGCCTCCCGACTCCCGACTCCCGACTCCCGACTCCCGCCTCCCGACTCCCGCCTCCCGCCTCCCGACTCCCGACTCCCGACTCCCGCCTCCCGCCTCCCGCCTGCCGCCTCCCGACTCCCGACTCCCGACTCCCGCCTCCCGCCTCCCGCCGGCCGCCTCCCGCCTCCCGCCTCCCGCCGGCCGCCCGCGCCCCCCGCCATCCCGCGCCGCTCTGCTGTCACGGTAGGGATTCTGAATGCCCCGTATTTCTACTCCTTCCTAGGCGCGGCGGCAATACACGTCTTGTCATCAAGTCCGTGTCGTAATAAAGACTACGAACGCCTCATTGCCGAACTAGTATTTGTCTGTTTTAGACGAAACTCGGCATATATGCTTAGGCCGGTTCAGAGGGAGGGAGTGTCGCATGAACCATTGGCCCTCGAGATCGTAGGCTCTGCTACGTAGACTCACTGGGGGGAGGGGATGGCCGCTCTGCTGTTGGGCGCACAGGGCTTTGCCATGCTCCTCGGTCACCCGCACAGGTCGTGGAGAATGAATTGCGTATTAACCATTATTGATTGATTCAGGATTGATTCTCGGCGCGTTAATCGCTGAGATCATTAGTCCAGTAAGTGTAGTGCTTGTTCGCCTCGGGAGGTGGCGGTGATCTTCCCCGCTGAATGGCGAGAACTGCTCCCGACATGTGTGGTTGTGTAGTGCACGTAAGTGTAAGTTCATGTAAATAAGGGGTGAGAATAGGTCGAGGAAGAGGAAGGAGAGGTCGAGCGCTGTCCGTGGCCCGTTTGTTAGGGTACTGCTCCGGCATTCGCTTGGTGTTGATTAGAGAACGCACAGACGTCTACCGATCAGAGCAGCCGGCCGCTAGAATTCTTCTCCGGCGGTCGGCTGCAATTGAGAATAAGACTTGAGAGAAAGGCAAGATTGAGAGGGCCAACCATGTCGCACACACAGGCAAACATTCATAACTGAGGCTGGAATCGAACCGTGAACCTTCGCTTCTAGAGGAGGTCACACCTCAACCAGGTCGGTCCTCATGGCCTTCTGTAGCCTACGAATTCCAGTCGTTGCTGTCGCCCGCCACTTTCGCCTACACCGCCGCCGTTGCCTGCGACTCCCGCGACAGTCGTCAGCCAACGTTGCTTTCACTTCCATCACCCATAGAACGTCGGCACCGTTGACGCGATATTATCATTGGTTCATCTCCTTCTCGCTCTCATTCCCATTTCAGCTAAGCACCCTTTATCATTGTCATTTCCAAAGAAGCAATCTTCAGTGGTTTATTTCGCGCACCGTTTCTTGAACGAAGGCTTTGAAACCTGGAGGTAGAGTGGGAGTGTTGTTTCAATACTGGTCACAAGCGTTTTTAAAGCAAAACCAACCGCAGGAAAATCAAAGTCCAGCTTTCTGCTGTTGGGTTCTTATTCGAGGCGTCTCTTGAAAAAGACCTAGACCTGACTCAGACATTTTCTGAGAATTCGAAACTCCTGATATTCCGAAAAAGCGCGTACAGTTCTCATTTTCAACTGTAAATTGCTTCGAAATGTCACCTGTGCTCGCTGCGAGCTTCTATCTTCAACTGTTTATTGCACCAGAAGGGGGAAGAGAAGGTGCGCGGATACTATCAAGGCCTCCGGCCACCGCTGCAAACATGAACATTCCTATTGTATTTCCACCGCGGCCCTCCGATGTTGAAAATTTGACTAATAAAATGTTGGGTTACTAAAATTACGAAGATGGTCGTTAGAAAGCTCATTTGAGAGCACTTCAGACATTCCACTATTAATGAAAATTAACGAGTGGTCCGAAAATGAATTACTGCCGGGATCAGGATTAAAGGTAATGAAGGTGATGAACTTTTGAGGTAGAGAGTTTTGCCTGAAAATGAGTGGAAGCGTGCCCTATATAAAAAAAAAAAAAGAGATTGGACAAAATGATACCAATAGTGAAGATGTCAGCAACGATGCTGGTAACACGCATGATGGCGGAGAAAGAAGAAATGTTCGGGGGAGATGGCGAAGCGAATCGACGATGGCGTCAGTGGTGGAGAAAGCAAAGTTGAAAGTGGTGGTAATGGAAATGGCCGAGGCGGTGGTGGGGGAGATAGGGGAGGGGGGCGTTAGGAGAACGTGTCAAGAGCGCATCGATTGGACACGCTAATTGGTCACTTAGCCGCTTGATGGAAATAACATCGGCCAATCAGATTTCTCCAATTACGCTGCGCTCGTTCGTGTTTTTTAATTTGTTCATTCCGCGGGCATCGTTACACCTGTAAATTATCCCTGTATTTTAACTGCTACCTACTTGTAATTCGCATCCTGTAGTCGCTTGTTATGCACCGCTCAATTCTGCTGTTGGTGTAACTGCGTGTTCGTCTGTCGATATAAAACAACTGTGTATCCTTAACTGAGAGCTTATTACAGGCACAACATGTGTTTTTAAGTACACTTGATGATATACTGCTCAAATTAACATTCCCGACAAAATTAAATTTTTGTGCCACTCGCAAATGAAAGTGAAAGAAATTAGGGGATTAAGATTTATTTCATAATATACTTTCAATTTCCCTCCTAAATAAATGTATATGATCGCATTATTAAGATAGTCATTTAACATTTTAATCTCTACAGCTGAGTTAACAAAACTAATGAAAATTTTGCAATATTCCACCTCTAATTGTTTTCCTGCATTAGTTGCGCGGTACGAGAACACAGGAGGAGAATGATATATATTTTAATTTGTAAAGTTTTACACAATGTAATGAAATTTACCCAGACACTACTTAATTGCTGAAATGTTTTAACTGATGTATTTATGAAATATCTGACATTTATATCATGAAGGTCATTAAACCCCCAAAAAGGAATGAAGATACCAAAAAAGGAATAACGAGAAGAGTTATGCGCTTCTGCCAACCGAGTGTATCTAAACTAGCCAAGGGTCAATAGTCATGACTCATCAAAACTGATAACCAGGCCGCTGCATTATTGGGAAGCACACGGTTTCCAGCACTGAAATGTAATATTTCAATCGAGCAAAGATGCTTAGGTATTCATCTGACCTAATCTTCTTTCACGTACTGTCTACAATGTTGCTCTCGTAACAATGTTGTAAGCCTTTTTTTTATTTGACCTTTGGCACGTAATGATTTTCCTTCAACGTAATGTTATTAACGTAAGTTATTAATAAATTATAGGGTAATTCTCGTAGTAATTTTGCCATAATGTCGTTGCGTTTTATCCCTTTCAGCCAGGTACTAAACTTAAGAAAACAATTTTCCAAGTCTTTCTCTAAATTCTTCTGAAATTCAACATTTAAATCATATAAATATTATTTTTAACACAATAGGGCAGCAAATATCGCTTCCATGAACGCGGCGAATGGTGATTATAGAAATGGAAAAATATACTATTAGGGATAAAAACAACCGCAGAGAATTAAGGAATGAAGTATAAGGAAACTCGAAAAATAATTAAATGAGCTAACATACGGGTGAGAAAGTGAAAGTAAAAAATATTCAAAATTAGCCACAGATGGCTAATCTCTGTCTTTGTGACCCTTCTCTCTCTCTCTCTTTCTCTCTCTCTGTCTGTCTCTCTTTCTCTCTCTGTCTGTCTCTCTTTCTCTTTCTCTCTCTCTTTATCTCTCTCTTTCTCTCTGTCTGTCTGCCTCTCTCTGTCTGTCTGTCTGTCTGTCTCTCTCTCTCTCTCTAATGTCCACGTGAGGTACTGGTGTGACATCCACCAGCAAGACGAATCCAAGGGCCCAACGGGGTCCCACCCAGGGGGACACGGGACCCCAAATCCGTCTCCTCTCTGCCTTGAAGCTATTGACGCGAGTACCGCCGGAACCTAGGCGCACCTGTCAGGGAGTTGATGCTTCTGGTCGGGACTTTTATTTGTGGGATCCGGAGCATTGCGAGGAAAGTCCTTCGCGCAATCCTGCCCAAAGGTGGGCGCGTTGCAGGCTCAACTGGTTACCGGCTGAACCCGGCAACACGGCAACTTTACCGGCTGAACCCGGCAACACGGAAGTTAGCATCGCCCACTCTCCTGTAAGCGAACGATGTGAATGCCGCCGAGAAACTCAGATCCCGGGGGGACGTCTCCGCCTCCACCTAGACCGTCTGCCCCCCCCTCGTACCCCTGCCCCCCCTCCACCTAGTAGACCGTCGAGAAACTCAGGTCCCGGGTGGACGTCTCCGCCTCCACCTAGACCGTCTGCCCCCCCCCCCCTCGTCTGCGCCTCGTTGTTTAAAGTACTACTCCGGTATCGGCCTGAAATTAATCCGAGGAATCTACGAAAGGGTCCTGTCAGTGCCACCGGCCTATACAATTGTCATCCAAGTGGTGGACTCACACTTCCCAGCATCTTAGCGAGTGTCGGAAATTGGCCACTCCCGAGTCCCGAAGTTCGGACCGCCCGGCTTCCGAAGCTTCAATTGCGGATTCACGATTACAATTCGTCGGTGCACAAAGTGACGCATCTAAAATGATGGTGCATCAGAATGGCACAGACGTTCTCGTCATCATTAGTTTTCTAATGTCTGGAGAGTAAGCTCGCTTTTCGGTCGACCCTCTTCACAGCTGCTACCTATCAACCCGGAAGACACATTTTTTTCACATTTTCTCAATTTTTCGGTCCCCTAATAGTAGATTTGAATATGAAGTGAACAATAATGTAGAAGTAAACCATGGCCCTATATGGAATTTGTAATTTAAAAAAAAAATTTGAACAGTTTTTGAAAAAATGTCATTTGAGCATTTCCGAAAATGCGCAATTTTGAAATTATTTACACAGTAAACTTGAGTTTTCGAGAAACTCATTAGAAAGTATTTGAAGCACATGTTCTCGTAAATAAAATGTATAAGAAAGTTCGTAATTAACGACGTGAGAAATACATCATAAAAATTACATTTGTGTAAATTTTGAAGAAAAAATCCCATCAAAATGGCGTTTACATCATGTCAGTACAATAAGCTCTATTAGCGCAAGAGGTTAAAGAAAACATTTGGAGCCATTTTTGAGAATTTTTTTTAATATTTTAAATTGTCTATTTATTCAAAATTACGCGAAAACTACTCATATTTCAATGACTTCACTTAATGATTTACTTTTTAAGAACATATTTTATTGGGAAGAAAAATCTCATTAAAATCTGCCTCGGTAAAATCTCATCATTGAAAATTACAATATTAGGAAAAAGCTAAAATTATTTTAAACTCTCTCAATTTTCACAGGTTCAGAGAGTTCAAAGAAAATTTGACTTTCATTATTTTTAAACTTATTCTTTGATCAATCAAAAAAAAATAATCCAAACATTTTAAGCTAATTTTGAGAGAAAATTGAAAATGTCCTTGAGGCTTCATTTAAAATACCCCCCAAAATCAAAATATCCATTTCATATTCAAGGGGTCGCTATATCAACTAGATTGATAAGGGAATCCCAATTCTGTTGAAACTCGTGCAAACAGTTTAGCTGGTAGCGTTGTTTATAGACAGACGAACGAAGGAACAGACGTTTTGTTACCAATTTTTCGGTATCAAAGACCCGCAAAACGTGACGTGTGACAACCGAACATGTTAGGGAAAGTAATGTTCTAATAAAGGAACAATAATTACCCATTTCGTCGGAAGTAGGGACCTACAATTCGAATTTATATGCAGAAAAATCCAACAACATCAAATAAAACGCCTTTTTTGCTGCAGCATTTCATAGCTTCCTCATACTGTGTATCTCAACATGAAGGTGAATCCCAGTAGGAAGTCAGATGGGGAGAGATGAATGCGGGCGGGGTGGTCTCGTGGCAATGCGGAGGGACTGACGCTAGGAAGCCGAAAATGTGTTAAGTGTATTCACCGTTTGAGACAAGTTCTGTGACGAATTTGAAATCAAACAAAATAACAATGCCGTTAAAATGTATTTGTAAAACTATAAAATATTTTAATAGAACATTACATTAGGAAATGTGGGTATTAAACAATAGTTAGGCTTAATATTCTTAAATCTTTTAGTAACAGAAATGTCGTGTATCGAATAATATTGTAAATGCAGATTTTTTCTCTGGATAATATTACAAAGTAAAACATCTAAAAATGATTTCACAAAATTCAATTTTTTTGGACATATCTCGGTATATCATTACACGCTCGTTAACGTGATACACCATACTAAAATGATACATGTGATCCACCTAGCAGGAGCGGGTAACATAATATTATTGAGCCAGTCCTGTTTTGCATCCGAACGTCGTAGGTGCTGCCCCCTCTGCCACGTCCACCGAAGCGCCACAGCGATTCCCATCTGCACAGGGCAGCGAGTAATACCCAGGGGCCATCGACTGCCTTCACTCGGTAACGAGGGCGACCCCCTTCGCGTCCCATTCCCCGCCCTTTGCGCCCCCGCCGCCCCCCGCCGCCGCCCTTCGCCGCGCGGCCGCCGCAGTGCTCCGCTCTGCCAATGCATTAAGTCATTGTTTGCACGTTGTAAACCATCCTCAATTAGGGACAGAAAAAACATTGCCGTTTGGAGTTTTTCCAAGTCATTTTCATTTGTGAATGCGTGCGGTCGCGGCTGCGAGCGGGCGGGGCGGGGCGCGAAGCGAGGCGAAGCGGAAAGAGGTGGGCGTGTCCGCGAGGGGAGGGGAGTGGGGCTGAGTAGGGGGCGGAGGGGGGTTGTGGGAGGGCGTGGGGAGAGCGGCCCGGACGCATTCAGCACCGCCCGTGGACTTACTTTTTTATGGAATTAAAGGCAGTTAAATTTGGGTTGAGTGCCGAATAAATTGTCGGCGGCAGCGCAGCGCGGCGTGAGGTCCCCGTGCCAGTGAGCGGGCGAGTGAAGTACAGGGGGTGTGGGCGAGTGGGTGAGCTGACGGGCGAGAGGGAGAGAGAGAGGGTGTGGACGAGTTGTTGAGCGGGCGGGCGGGCGTCTGGGCGAGCGAGCAAGCAGGTGAGTGGGCGGGCGGGCGAGTGGGTGAGCGGGCGCCCGGGTGCAAGGCGAGAGGACTGGGTGGTCAGCCGATACGGGATGAACGAGAGACGGGAGAGGAAAGAAGCGAGTGGAAGTTGAGTGAAAAAAATGAACTACCCCGACGGGCAGAAAGGAGCTACTTGACAATGTAGGGGTAAAGCGAAAGATCGATCGGCAAATACCGAAATGGTGGATGATTGATGCAAATGATAAGGGCAATTACAAATAACTACAACTAGTCACTATAAAAATTAAGGGAATAAAGCGGAAGTTTGCGCTACAAAAATGATGAAGGAAAACCAGTAATCGTTGTTTGAATTCAATTGCAGGGAGTAGCAAAGAAAGATCAGACTCGAAAAATGTTCCAAATAATGCATGTTTAGAAACGATCGATGATATTCGTGTACACACAGGAGATAAGGCGAGAGGGAAAAGTGACAGAATAAAAGTCAAAAGTAAAGGGTTGGAAGACGAACGTCGGCAGGAAGAAAAAAGCGACGGTGCTGCTTGAGAGGAAGGAAAAAAGAAGACAATCGCAGGTCGAGGCGAGAGAGCGTAAGGAGGTGCTCGGTCAGGACGAAACAAGCAGAAGCAATCAGACGAGTGGGAAATTAGGATCGAGCTGGCCTGCAATTCGAACGGCCAGCCAGTGGGATTTGGCGATGCGGGCAAGGAAGGAGAGCGATTGGGAGGCGAGTGGAAAAACATCAGAGGCAGGAGTCGTGAGAGGGAGGCGAGTCAATTGCGGGAAACAATTGGCGCCGAGACCAATAAAAGATGAGCAGAAAGACGAAGTGAGGGATAGGTGGGAGATGAGGAGTATGAAGGGCAGGGTAGCGGAAAGTTAAACAATCTATCAAGAGTGCACGGCGAATGAGAGACAAGTAGGAAGGAGAAGAGAGTGGAAAACAACCAATGAGAAATCAGACGAGGCGAGTGAAGAGAGAGCGGATACTTAAACAATCAGGGGCGAGGACGTGATACGTAGCGAAAGGCGACTTCCAAAATAACACGCACAAACATGAGGCGAGTGAGACACGAAGACACCGAAGCAGATGCCACCGGCGGACGATGCGGACAATGGAGGCTACAGAAAAGATTCAACACTGCATTAAAGACTAACGAAAACAATTTTTTTAAAATTGAATTTATACATGTACAGAACTTTTTAATTTATTGAGTACTTCCAATTTTTATTTTTCAATTATAAACAATTTCTAAATTAAATATTTAAATGATGTTTTTATCCATAATTTTCTGCCCTTTTTAAGTAGAAATAGTTTAAAATTCAAACTAGAAGACAACCTTTATGATAAAATACTTTAATATTGCCTATAATATCACATAAATGAACTGATAATACGTTTGAAGCATACTTGTAATCGTCGAAACAAATTTCATCCCGTAAATGTTCATGCCCCCCCCTCCGGGCCGAAGCACTCCGTGGTTGGGAGCGAGTGGGGCGAGGGGGGGGAATCGAGCCGGAAACCGCCGCGCGGCGCGCGAGGATCGAACCCCGGTGAGCGAGCGGCGAGCCGGGGGCGCCGTGCAATTGCGCTGCGGGTGGCAGGGGGAGGGGTTGGGAGGGGGAGGGGCGGCGGCGCGCGAGAGTTCGAGGCTGTCCAGCCAGGTGGCGCAGCCGCTCAAACTCCCTTTGCGGGCGCGCGGCCCCAACCCCCTCCCCCCTCCCCCCGCCACCGCCCCTCGCCAGGCAGTGGGCCCAAACCAGGGGTTCGGCGACTTAAACTAAATATTTGAAGACTTCCATATCAGCACATCGAAGTTCTTAAAGCTGGTTTAGCAACTTTTAAGGTGAATGCTGACGCAGAGGCCGTTAATCTGACGTAAGTCGTGTGGGTTCAAAATAAAACTAATTAACCGAATAACTGCAAAATAAAAACAATTAACCGAATTGATTGTTAGATTACATAACACAAAAATATCACACTACATTTCATGGCAAGGGTGGCTCAGGGCATCAACTGATGTCACTGCCTTTGACTGAGAAATCCTAGGATTGGAGTGTCGATGATGGCAGGATTATGGACACACGCCAGATAACCAGGTCGGATTCAGCGGCTGTCTGGATGAGAATTCTAACACTGACTGCTCTGATCGGTAGTTTTCTGTGGTTTCTCCGATCACCAACCGCCGAATGGTAGAGCAGTGCCCAACGAACGGGCCGCGTTCCGGGCTCCATCTTCCCTTGGGCTCTCTATCCCCTCACTTTCACTCACGTGCACCACCACACGTGTCGAGAGCTCAGAGAGTGACCCAGCTGGGCCGGTGCTATGCTGTTGGGAGATACATGGCTGGGGAAAATTCTAGCAAGTCGTCGTAGGTTGGCGCCGGCTCTCGCCGTCCAACGGGAAAAATCACCGCCACTTTGTGTGATAAAACCTGCACTACGCTTAAGTTTAACTATGACCTTAGGAGTTACAAACATTAGTCCATGAATCAGACTGCATTTATTTAGAAACTTGATAAAATTTTCAGTACTTTACACCCTTGGTCACTTTGGGGTGCAATAATGCTCAATTTACTGAACTGTAAAAATTAATTCTGATTCTCTGGTATTATAATACGTTTTCATTCGACAGTAGAATATCAATAATAAAAAAACATCGATAAAAATAATTCTGTTTCAACTCTTTTTTATGAAAACATGGACGTCGATGCCGCATCCTTAGCCTCAACACGGCAATAGGATTCATTCAAAGGCAGTATTTGATGTTTATTGCGAAATACGCAAGGGTTGCGGTAAGGTCGTTGTAAGTAAAAGATGTGTATGGTGAAGAGCCTTACCCCTTGCTACTCCTACCAGCAAATTATAAGGCCAGTAGCGTAAATGAGCTCCAGGGAGTCAGCGCGCTCTTACACCTTTCAATTGACGGGGAAAGTGCGTCGCAGCAGAGTTTCACATTTCACAAATGAGCTGGGCTACTTTTGGAAGTGTAATGCCAAGGGCGGGAATCCCTCGTGCAGTCTTCGCCAAGGACGTTTGTAAGTAAAATTAAAGTCTCACCCGACCCGACGCGTAGGAAAATTTTCCAACTCCAGGAAATAAGCACACAAGGAAGAAAATGCTCATAACTTGTACATTGATATCCGGGAGAGAATATAATATCTTATATGGAGGTTCAGTTACAACGAGGTTCCATTCTAGTAAAATCTTTTGCGTATAAACAGTTGTAATTCGTTGTAAATTGTTTATGTTATGTTTATTTGTGCATTTCTTTAAATTGCAAATATAATTCTATGTTCATTTTGTCACCGAACACTAAATGTCACTTAGCACTGTATTTTGTCAACTAGCAACATATTACAACTATAGAATATTGTTTTATTTATGAATGGGAAATAATTCTCCAAATACTATTTCAAAAACCTCTCTCGAGTGTTTCTCGTTAAGTTTGAAAGAAAGCAGGGACTGTGAATAATGTAGGTAAAAGACGAAACTGGCTCTTGGAAATACTTCTGGAACTGAAAAAAAATATGCAGAGCACTTTTGGGGTAGCTTTGGCCCACTGCACGCAGTATCTACAACCGCTGCAGTTGCGTTTTTCCGAGTGGAACAGACACGAAGCTCTTTCGCTGGGAATGAGGGGGGAGAGAGAGACCGCGATAGTGTTTGAGTACACGCACGACTCCCCGGTGGAGACTATCAAAGTCTCGTAAACACATGATGTTGAGGACAGGCTTTTACATTCCAGATATTTCCCTCTTTTCCTTTATCGTTTCATCCCTCAGCCTTTATTTTCCTTTTTAAGGTATAATTTTCTACACCATTTTTCTTCCACCAAATTTGTGAGAACTTAATTCCACCAACTTCTGTAAAACATGTTGTGAAACACTGGTTAGATTAAAAAAGAATGTATTATGATAATAAAATTATGCAATTTTTTTACTCTGATAATAATTCACTATCATCAGTTTGTACTCATATTATTAATACTATTATATTGTTAATATGACGTTCACTTAGGTGTGCGTTACATAATTAAAGTCATTTGAAATAAATTGATAATTATCGCTCAAATTTCAAGGAAATTTATTTAAATTCAGAATGTGTTTCTGCCACAATTAAATTCATTTTAGGTCTAAATGATAAATGTAATATTATTGTAGAATCTATTTCCATTATTCCTAAGTGAAATTCATAGAAACGTTTTTCATAAATGATCCAGTCGATATATATATAAAGTGATGTAGCATATTTAACGAGCTACGATACAGAGTACTATCCCCTTCATGGTTGTTATCTATTGGGGCCTCGGAGAATCTGAATATAATAACTAATATTTTGGTAGAAAACATTTACATCGCATTTTATTATAGTACATTATGAAAAGATGATATAAAGATGGGTATTAATACACGAGAGTGAATTACGATGCAAGCGAGGAACGAGCAAGTATTGTAAACTTCACTCGAGTGTATTAATACCCATTACCTCAACTTTCATGACGTTCTTTTTCTACGACGTCTCTCAACTTTTATAAGTTAAACTTTCATATTGGATCGTTTCGTCATAGTTGACATGCAGACTTGAGCCAAGGCCACCTAGGGGACAGCTTACTAACCCTACCCTACCCTGTAGCCAGCCTATGAGAGTAGAAATAGATTATAATCAGTTTTTATAATCATTATTGTAATAAATAGATTTTAATTCAATGAGGAATTTATTATCGACAATTAAACGCCATTAATTTAATAATGTGATTGAGTTATCGTGTTGCGAGTATGCCTAAAATATTTTTGTGACATTTATCTCATTGGCTGAATCATTGATTGTGCTTGTTCCAGAGTGCATAACCAGTGTGCATACTCATAACATTGCGATGTATAACAGGGTACTTGTGGCTCCAGAATAGCAGCATTTGGCCCGTGGACGTGCTAGGGTTGCGAATGGACGAGGATATAATGCGGGCTGGCACAGCAATGGAAATGAAACTTAAGAATTAACCATTAAGATGTTTTGGACGTATCCAATGGTGCAGCTACGCCGACGGAGAACGCAAATCTGGAAATAAAGACTGGGGAGGGTGGATAATGTGAATTTAAAATGACACACGCGGTTACGGAAACTTGGATTGCTTGCATTCCCTTCTTGGAATTGCTGGCAATGTTTCTGTCGAAGATTCCCCGAAATTCGATATATCACAAATCTCTTGAATTTTAAGAAACTTTTTTTACTGAAGCAGTTGCATTTAGTGTCGACATATTTAAAACTAGGGGTGCTAAAACAGCATGTACTTTTTCGCCCGTACTTTCACGCAAAATTACACGAAAAGTACTCCAATTTTCGAAAAATTGCACATGACTTTATTTCATAATCTATCTTTTAAAAAAAAGATTTCATTAAGTGAAAAATATCTATCTTCATAATTGTAGCTCCAGAAAGACGTCGAAAAAATTTTCAATTTCTGCAATTTTTGAAAAATTAGAGTTATTAACGAAAATGATACGTGCACTATTCTCTTAAATGTTTACACTATCCAACAACAAAATTTAATCAAAAACGATGTAGCTATGTTTTGAACATTTTGAAATTGTTCCAGGGGTTTATAAAAAGTACTCCCTAAAATTAAAATAACAGTTTTAAATTCAATGGACCGAGACATTAGCCAGATCGATTGGAGAGTATCGATTTTGAAAAAAAAAAAATAGCTGAATGGTTTATCAGCTAGCGTTGTTCACAGACGGACGGACTGACTGACAGGCGTTTTGCCGCCATTCGATTTTTCGATGTCAAGGACTCACAAAACATAGATTCTGGCTACATCACGTGTTAGAGGAATCCCCCCCCCCCAAAAAAAAAAAAAATTAGCAACTGGATTTATCAACTTTTTCGTTACCAGGGCCTTGTAAGAAGAGTTTTTCTGCTGAAAATTCGCAGGTCTTTTTTCGCACATTACATAACTATCTCTCTACTGTGTAAGCGATAGCGAGAATGTAAAAACGTTCTCTGTTTTGAAATGAACAATATTCATAGGAATGAATTTCCCGAAAAGTTTGAGGACTTGTACAAAGGAAATAAAAGTTCAAACACGTTTCTCTATAGTTTAATAAGATAATCTGCATTTTTGAATTTGAATTGACCTGTATTGTATTTAAACGAATTAAACCTCAATAAAAATAAGTTAAGACAAATATCGCATACAGTTCTGTGGCAGGGAATTACATGAAATGAAATAGGAATTAAGAGATTAGGAGTTACTTAAAATCCGTATTCTCTAGAAATATTTTCTTTTTGTGGTTTAATTATACACATTACAAGAAATTGAAATTGCATTACAATCAGTACGCAATTATCATTATTGTTTGAAAATGGTGCTAGAAATTTGGTTGAACGAGGTGAAAATATGAAAATAATTGTTATTTTAGAAATAAAATATCATCATACTTGATAAACAACAGTAGAATATGAACTTAAATAGAAACAATTCCAAAAAGTCGGATATATAATGGTTATCGGAGTTGGACATATAAAAGTGGTGATACTTGAGAGAGAAACGTGTTAAATATATGCTCAAGCTTGTTTAGAAATAAGTTTAAAATTCTACTCGTATTTAAGCAATTCGAATTCTTTTTTTTAAATGACACACTATCATGTTGCAGGATCTGAAATGCCAACATAAGGATAGTAGCGCATTTCTAAAATGTTTAGAGAAGGTATTAATTCCGTTTTCTGAAATTCAGAAAATTTTAGAAAATAGTATTTCATAAAATAAAATATTTTTATTTTACGATTATGTTAGAATCTTAATATTGCAGAAAAGTATCAGTTTTATAAAGTGAAAAGAGAAAGTGCCGATACAATTAAGGGATGATATTTCCTTGGGTCAGTGTTCGACAGCAGTCTGCACCAGTAGAATATATATTCGTAAACAAAAAGATAGCTTTGCAATGTAGAAAATTAATATTTCTCAAACTTCTTAGGCTTAGTGAAGCTGGAACAGGAATACGTACATATACACATCCATTAATTTTTTATACGTACATATTTTCGATTATGTGTTCATAAATGAGGCAATGTTTTATATCGATGGTGGGATCACTAGTAGCATTTAGTGTAATAATTATTGTATATTACACGTTTTATTATTATATTTATTATACAAATATAAAAAATGAGTATTTTTGCAGTCAGTTTGGAGAAATGAAAAATAGTGTTTTTTGGAAGTAGCTCGTTTGATTATTGGTTTCGAAAAAACTGTTTTGCACAAAAGTTGAAGAAAATGTTATCCTCTTTAAAATTGATTAAATCATTTTTCTACAAGACACAAAGAGTTCTAGACAAGAAACTGAAAAAGTCAGAAAAATACTGGATTTTCTGGCCTTCCACAGTTAGCATAAGGTCTGGAAGGTCGAAAACCCTGTATTTTAACTAGTGCCTGGGTTCATACTACATACCCAAAGAAAAAGTTTTATGACCTTTTTTCCAGACAGAATATTCTGCTTACCGGCTGGAGACATTTAGCATTTTGGAGGAATATTGAAAAGAACTAGAAGTAAACCTCCTCTTATCTTTTTAATAACAAATAATTAGAAAAGACCAGTAAAATTAGGTAAAAATATTACGTAGATATCTTCGTGTATTGTTTATTAGAATCTAAGAAATAATTAACCATTTGTTTTACTCCGTCCTTGTCCGCTTTTCATTCTAATTCATCGCATCAAATTACATTTGTTGATATCTTAGAATATCAGTCCATCAATTCAAGTAAAAAATTGTTTCTAAGATGCCATCCTGTGCAATAATGAAAAAAACTATAAAATACTGTCGTTGTGTGAGATACAGGTGCCAGTATTTTTGAAGTCATCATTTGTAGCGAACCAGAAAAACTAGTCATTGCTTTACCATTAAGAATAATAATAAGAATTTAATCACAACAATAATGTTAAAAATCAAACATCTAGATTGACCAATTCATTTGTGAAATTGCTGCCGTTGTATTTGAGAGATACATTGGCCGCTAAGCTTCACTTCAAAAGGACTGGCACAAAACCAATGTTTGGGTGCCCGCGATTTAAGAAGCTAGGTGGGGAGAGCGTACATTTAAAGAAACGAGTCGGTATGTATCTCAACGATACAGGACAGAATTCGGGTGTTAAAAAGGTTCTTCACTGCACGCAAATTACATGAAAACTACTCGTATTTTCGAAAAATTATACACAACCTTTTTTAAATATATAATAGTTTAGAACACATTTCAATTTACAAAAAATCTAGATCTTCAAACGTGTAGTTGTAGGAAGACTCCGTACAAATTTTCAAACTTTTCTATTTTTATAGACTTTGATGAAAATGACTCCTATGACACTTTTTTGCGCACTTTGCTTTATTTGAGGGAAAAAATCAAACAATTTTAAGCAATTTTTGAGGTAACTTTGAAAACGATGTTAAGGCTTGTAAAGTATCTCCCAAAATCAAAATATTCGTTTCAAATTCGCACGATCTTGAGTTTGGCCAGACTGATCAAGGAATATCTATTTTGCAGAAAATCGACTGAACGATTTAGGCACTAATGTTGACCATACGGATGGACAGACGCCCGAACATTAAAATAGTCGTTTTATCAAACTTTTTTTTATATCCAGAACCGACAAACACGTATTCTGACTACACAATGTGTTAGCGGAAGTAATTTAATACATATTGGAAAATGATTTATCCGCTTTTTGGATATCAAGGCCTCACTAAGCCAGTTTTTCTGAAAAAATCGCCGCATTTCGCTGCAGCGTTGCAATACCTTTTTCTTTTCCAAGCAAGGGTGTTGTAGGCGTGAAAGTAAAAATAGTTCGAAATGCCCTTTACTTGTGAGTGATTGAGGAAGTTCCATTGTAATGCGTTCCTTCCATCGCATGAATTTCAGATCGCCGCCAATCAATTGGTTTCAATATGTTCCGCTCTATCCAAATTTCAGAAAAATCTTAACGATTTGTACTTCAACGTGGACAATGTTACTCTCCCGCACCTGTCATTTCTTTACTCTTTTTTCAGCGAAAAAACATGTTTGTAACTGAAGCTTTTCCTTCTGGCAAATATTTCGTGGTGGCGCCTGTCATTACGATTATTTTTGTACATCCTATTCCGTGCAGGTGTCCTGTAGACATACGCCAGCGTTTTACAGTCGAGACAAAACCGCGTTTTGCCAGCGCGGGAAGCGAGCGCTCGCTCGTTTGCCGGGCACAGGGACGGCCCTCGACCGCGGCGGGCGGTGACGTCACGAGGGGCGAGGGCGAGGGAGGGGCGTGGAAAGGGACGAGAGAACCGCGAGTGGCGCCCGCAGCGCCGTCTGGTGATTAATGAAGCAAACTTGTGGCTGCGCACCGAGTAGCTATAATTACCGGGCTCGGGTTTTATGCGCAAAAGAATGGCGACTCGATGACTGCATGCTTTTAGTCCTTAAATGTATTCCGGCCGCAGCGACGCGCTGGCGTTTTTGTAGCTGTACAGTCGGCGGAGAAATCAACGAAGCGTGGAGTCGCATTGGGAAGTTGCTGGCGCGATGCGGTGCGAATTGGCGTGGCTTCGGATTTCGTACGAAAGTAGACGTGGAGGCTATTTCCAATATTATGTTTAACAAGATTACCGCTCAGGGTATATTAAAACAACTCTGAAAATACGATTGTACACTTAGATTTAACGCACTCATGCGAAAACGTTCCATTAGAAACATAGTACATGAAATGCATTGTTATAATACTTTTTTCCCTTATAGTGTATAGGGATGTTGCTTATACAACGTAGCTAATCAATATTATCAGACGGTTTTATTGTTTACACTATCTTATTACAGTAAAAAAAACACATTGATATTACATATTCTTATAAAGTATATCATTCTGACAATGTGACTAATTTGATTCTTCAGTCATCAAATTTGATTCTATTTGATTCTTCATTCGTTGATTACTTCAAAATTTAGAAGTTTGAGAAGAAATGTCCAAACCCCTTTCTAAAAATAAATCGCTTTTCATCCCTGCATTCGAATAAAAACATTTTAATAAAAGATACATTGAGTATCATCGTTATTCATTTCATCTCAAGCAGCACTATCAATGTTTTTATATATTTTTTGTGAAAATGTGCTTGTATTATATTAAAAACTTAGAAATCGCATTATATTTTAAGTGCCTACTGTCTTTATCAATCTCTCTCCCGTTTGGCGAGTCTCTCACTGAAAAAATACTTTCAAAAGAAGTGACGAAGTTTCTGATCTCATTTGGAAATAAATATTTCAAATTATTTCTAACATAATTTTCTTTATATTACTAAGTGTCACAGCCGTCAGGTTCCACCAATGTCAATAATATTTTTATTGTAATTTTTTATACTAGACCTACAATATTTTGAAATCATAGAAATTGCAATGATTTTTTTCACACGAGTACATGTTGCGAAAGGAATTCTACCTGCTTCTTTTCATGAAGGCTG